>BSBK01002959.1:355000-676764 GCA_027943335.1 Chamaecyparis obtusa | reverse complement strand
CATTCCCCTTCTGGCATTTCTTTTTAAAGAGCTTTTCTTCCCTTTCCAAAGGATCAAACTTTTGAGAGCACATAGACTATAGCAAAATTCTACTACATTTCTTGAGATTCAAAGCTTTTGAGTGCATTATTCTAGTTAATTCATTTAGCATAATATTGCATTTTCTCTCATCTAATTAGTTTGCTTACTTGTTGTTAATCTAGTTACATTCTTATTTGAAAATACCAAAAAGAATTTTCATTCTCATTTTAAATTAATTGCATTCATACTAGTTTAATTGCAATTTGATTTCTTTCATATGCTTTTCTTTTAAATCCCCCATTGTAGAATTGGTCTTATGGTTGTTGGCTTTCAATCTGAGAGCAATTTTAAACACCTCGACTACATAGGAGGCAACAGGTCACTTCATAATGTATTTCAGATTGAATAATTCATATTCCTTCCCATAATTTGATCATGTGAGTAAGGACTATGTTGCGTGTGTGTTGGATTTGAGGTCCACATTCAACCATACACATTTTGGCACCCATTATGGGGCAGAAAATCTGATTTCTAGCCTCATTCTCATCTCTCTCTGATAAAAATTCATGCTCTATTGTGCATCTGTACTACCTATGTACGGATCTTCGTGCAAGTATCTAGAGCTTCCCATGCGAGATTTTGCTCTTTGTAGTACTTCCTCGCGCGATAGTGTGTTTTCTCGCGCACCAGCATGTGTTTCCTAGCATGCATCCTGTGTTTCCTTGTGCACCAAGGAGTACTTCCTTGCACGAGATTCCAAGACAGTGGCCTAAATTTTCCTACTTTTTGTCTTTCTGTTTCAGATTTCTAACAGTTTTCTATTTGCTGTTGCTTAGTATTTTCTATCATTTTCATAGCATAACAGTTTTCTGCAGGATGATTTGATGAAGAAACTGAAAACATACTAATGGTTTGATTGTAGGACGATTGTCGAAGACTTGATAAAGTGTTGTATCTTTTTCTTGCTTTTATTCACATAGTATAAAAAGGGCTTTGTTAAAATTTCTTAGGAATTTCGATAGTGAGTAGGAATTTTGGCTCTTCATTACATGGAGGTGATGACCATGAATGAACCCAGAATTCTAATGATCTTAATAATATGACAAATTCTTGGGGAAGTGGAGAAAGTTAGCGAATCTTTAGCTCTTCTATTCACCAGGGGATTATGCTCTTCTCTCCTTGAGAGAGAACTGGAAACCCAAAAGCGTGTAGATTTTGTGGAGTGAAACTAACTCGGTGATGAATTTGTTTTGCATGTTTGGGTGAGGAAATGGGATAGAGAAGTATGCACTTCTCCCTTTGGGAGAACCAAAAAATCAGACCCCTGAATCTAAACCAAGTCCAGTGTCACCTTTAGAGGGCCTGCCGGTATTGAACCTCTAGGAACGACCCAAGTGAGTACACACCTATCACTGGTGATTCCACTTCACTATAATAAAGAAAGTTTTGTTGAGTCTAAAGAATCCAAAACCATGTTATCTTCCTTCTCAAGACTTTGACTATCATCTTGAGAAGGCTTCGTCTGTTGTACTCAGCGGCGCCGCTCCGAGCCCTGCTTGCGGGGGTGTATGAATTTCAGGTGTTGGTGTGGCTACAAGGCCTCAACCCTATATCAGGGGCACTGTAGGTTAGCATGAATGAAAGCCTATTTAAAAATTTCCTTAACTAGTGGCCTACCTGATTCACCTCCGAAAGGAGTCATAATCTTTGTGCAAGGAGGGGGAAGGATCTCTCCCATAGATTCCCATCATAGGCATACACCTAGATGTTTGGAGGTGGTTGTGACACTGGCCCCTGCTACAAGGGTAACCTTTGAATGTACACTATTGAGTCCTTGGAAACACCAAAAGCATGGGTGCCCTCTAGGGGGTGACACGACTATGTGAGGTGCACGTATGTGCATAAGCAACGGGGCAAAGGTTTTGTCTTCTCACCATTTTTTTTGTAGGACTAGGCTATGTGTTTGTTATTGAGTCGTAAACATTGTTCATACATTATCAAAAAAAGACTCCCCTGATGCTATCAAGTTGCTTTGTCCTTGATAGGTCTGTTAACGACTACTTTTTACTTCACAAGTGCTTGATCTAAACCATTGTGTCTTTAAATGAATGCTTGGAATCCTAAAATGAGCTTGTTGATTAAACAGTTCTGTCAACCTGTCAAGAAACTGGATTTTCTGTCAGATATCAGTTCAGATTATATTTCAAAATTTAACCTCAACCTTGAAAATTATGTCAAAACTATCAGATTTTACTTGTTTCCCGCGTGAGCTTTCAGCTTCAGAGTACTTCCTTGCGTGAGACTTTGTTATCTCATGCGAAGAGTTGTGTTCTCTTGTGTGAGCTGGTATTTTCTCACGTGACCTGGTGTTTTCTCGCATGAACCTGTAGCACAATTTTCCAAAATAGAGACCTATTTGCAGTTGACTGCTTGACTTTTTATCTGATCTTCTTTTTTCCTGTGGTCTATTCTTCTTTTTTCCTATCGTTCACCATTAGAAACTAGTTGTTTCGAGTTAGGAATCGATCAATCTTCACTTTGAATTGCATTGTCTCTCATTAGTCTACCTTATCTCATTATGCTTTTGAACCTCGCGTTGTGATAGTCTTATCTCAGCTGTTCTAGCCACCTCTTTTGATGATTCATACCTAGTTCATATCGCATCTTGGCTATTCTATCCATTTATCTCCTTTGTGTTATCTTAGAGATAGAGTCTAGCATTATCCCAAATATTTTCTCATTACATCTTCATCTATGACTGTCATGACTCAAAGTGGCAAGACTTATCCCATCCAGAACACTGATCAAGATCAAAGTAAACCTCATAATCAAGACATAGGTCATTCCAAATCTATTATGAAATCTGAACTTTATGAGAGATTCTCACATTCTTCCTCATTTCAAGAGTATTACAATCCATTGTTTCAGATATAGCCTGACTTATTATTTAAAGAATATTATAACCCATTGTTTCAACACTAGCAAGGTTCTGAAGGGTCACTTTCTAGAATCAAACCTATCGACTCTTTCGATCTTATTTTCATGACCTCTTAGAATACTACCAACAAGATGGGAGATCCATTCCTCTTCCCAAGGGGAGGTAAATTCATCGATAGTCATGAGAAATCTCCAAACGACCAAGGTCATGGTCAGTCTCAAAATGATAATAGTTATGATCAATCCCACAATATTCAACATTTGGTCAACATTCAGGACCTTTGCAATTTGAAACAGTGACAAGGGGAGCCTCTCCTAACATTTCTCTAGAGATGGAGACAACTATGCATGAAGTATTCGCATGAATTACCCGAGTCTGAAAATCTTGATATCTTCTTAGACAATCTTGTCCCAAATTTTGGATACCAAGTATGATTACAAGGTCCCCTCACTTTTGACAATATGATTAGGTGAGCTGTGAGGATAGAAGCGTTTATGGTCAAGAAAGGAGGATTGACTTTGAACAAAGACAACAAGTAAGGATCTTCTCCCTTGAACAAGGATAAGGATAAGATTGTCAACAAAAACATAGATGTTATGAATGATAGGGTTGTTGAAAATGTGACACCAAAACCCTCAAAGTCTATCTTTAATCTTAGCTCTAGCATACAAATGGTCAAAGCCACTAAGAAGGCTGCAATGGAAACTCAACCACCTTCAAGATTTGCTAGAAACAAACCTTGGATCTTTCAACCCAAGTGTAACCCCACTTCCTTGGGAGAACCTCTTGATGTTGTTTATAGGACTTTGGTGCAGAACCATAACAAGAATTCAAATCATTAGGAATTCAAAGACTCCTTTCCTCCTCATGGGAAAAGTGAATTATCCAAGTCTAAAGGTAACAACGATGTGGTCAACTATATGTATGATACTAGTGACATTGTCATCAATGAGATTGAACCTGTTGATGTTGAGTACTGTGACATGATCATTGCTCCCAGGAGTGAGGATGCTCCTAAACCAAAAACTCCCTTTATCTTGTGAGGCCCTGCGTCTCCCTCTTATAATTCTACATAGTCTCCATCTTGAGCAAATGCTATCACTCAATCTTGTGTGAAGATTGTTCTCAAAGGTCCTGAACCTTCGACATCTAGACCAAAACTATCTATGGATAAAGCCCTCGTCAAGGCAAATGTCCCCAAAGATCTCAATCTTGACTAGTTTCAATCTACGGTGGGTCATTTGACGTCACCTCATTATTTGTCCTTCTCTGAAGAAGATGATCACTCTCCAAGCCACCCACATAATGGTCCCCTACACATTGAAGTTATGGAAGGTCCCGAGGATGTCCACTGTGTCCTCATTGACAATAATGCTGGCCTAAATACTTGCTCTGCTAAGCTGCTTACCCAAATGACAAACAACTTTGGTCCCATCAATAGAGAGTCCACTGAGTTCTATGATGCTAAGCTAAAAGAAATAGAAAAGACCTTGAAGATCAAAGATATTGGCATGGGGGAATATTATTTTGAGTCCATGTTGACATTGACAACTCTTCCTCCATCTCCACATTCCTGTGAGGAACCTTCTGAAGACGGATTTGGTATTGGCTATCAGGGCCATAAGCTTGACAAACCTAGCTGCAACTTGCACTCACATGAAAATTTAGATGATGAAGAAACATAGATTCAGCCTATGACCTATGAAAGACCTTTGAATGATCAAAATTCTGATTTAGACTACTAGAAAGAGTCTTATCTACCTTCTCAAGTGCTTCAAGAACATGATCTTGGTCCTCATCAAGAGGATTTTATACACTCTATTGAACAGATTTCTACTACTATAGCTACTACTGAATATGTCACTACCTCTAATGGCACACATACTGATTGGGAGCAACTGTTGGATGCTTCCCTTATCTTGGGTATGCCTCAAGCTATGCCTATTCTAGATTTTTCTACCACTTCTACTGTTGAACAAAATCATACTACTGCCGATTCCAATGATACACATACTAACTAGGAGCAATTATTGGATGCTTCCCTTACCTTGGGTATGCCCCAAGGTATGCCTATTTTAGATTACTCTATTGCTTGTACTATTGAACAAGATCCTACTATTAAAGAAACACTTCCTATGTTAGATGACAACAATGAAGAAAGTTTGCCTCTGACTATGTCTCTAGTTGAGTGGGATGTTGGTGTTCTTTTTCCCCAAAGGTCAACTTGGCATTAGGATTGACAGGGCTAGTGTCACATTCACTCAACACTCTAAATCTGACAGGAAAAAGGGCTAGCTGACAAGGATCAAAGAGAGATCCTTCTACACTTTGAGCTCCACATCACTCAAGTGGGTGTACCTCATCTGCACACTCATACAACTTGTGTCACACTATAGGCCTGTAGGTCACTGATTGTGGAATGGTTCTCAAACTCTTAGGTATCTTGTACCTCAATGAGGCCAATATCTCATGCAATAGCCCTACTTGCATTGAGTGAGTATGAAAACTAGAGACCTATCCTAACAACATGAAAGGGAAAAGGTGGGACTGAATGGAAATGATTTTAAAAGGATTGAAAGGACCACTAAGATGCCCTAAGTCTTTGATAGACCAGTGCCTTATCCAATAGGCCATAGAGTCAAATACCCTATTGCAAGAGATAGTTGTGAAACAAGAACACAATATGCTCAATGTGTTGATGCCTGACATCAATCACACACCATGACCAAACCTCAACTTAACACCCACCTGTGCATTCAAGCATGTTATTATCCATTCAAAGGATTTTAACCCTCCCCTTAGAAGAGACCTATGAATCAGACAATGCATTTACCAGCATCCACCAAAATACAAGCATGACATATCCTTGATATTTTAGCTCATACACGCATAAACACTAATCCTGAACCAGTTACCTCTGCGAAGATAACTCCACTTGAAAACACATAGGCAATACAAGCAGACAAATCAAACACCCTTGATGCATTATCAATGAATTCAAAGCTCAAATGGAGATAGCTTAGTAACAGTAAGAATAAACTGAGTTCTCATACACCAAATAAGTCTGTTACAATATGTATTATGTTCTCTAAACTAGCAATGGAAACAGAACACCCTATATGCAGAGAGAAGGGGAAATTTGTAGAGCAGAAACATTCACTGGAACTGATAAAATTTAGAACCCTCTCTAAGTCAAAAAATTGACACTTTATACCATTAGCTACCTTGGAAACTCATGACAGGTTGCAACAAGCTACGGATAGCTAAGGCATAGCCTTCACCCACCACACCAATCAAAATTACTGCACAAGCAGGAAACACAGGTAACCTTGAGCACAAAAAAAATCCTTCAAACGGCACAAAAGTCATCATGCAATCAAGTAATAGGCCTCTGGACCACCTGGCAACCACTGGCGCCACCAAACCAATCAAAATCCACTGAAGAAACCATAAATTCAAGTACTTCCTATCGTTGCAAACCCTTCAAAAAATTTGAATTTGAAATCCAATGGTTACCTTCATGGTGCTAGAAGCACACTGGCAGTCCTCATTCAAAATTGGATCAACTTTATATCCCCGCGGTCAGATCTTTTATTTTTCTCGGGCTTGGTAACATGACCACAGTCTTTAGTTACACCACCACGTGGTCACAAACCTCACCACCACAAAAAATTGGTCACACCCTATGCTTGGTCGCATGATCGCAAGGCACCATAGTAACCCTTGCGATCATGCAACCACAGTCTCCTAGCCACAGTCAACGGTCAGAAACCCTGCAGAAAAAGTCCCTGGCAATGTTACCACCACAACTCCGTAACCATGACAATAGATGATCAGTCTCATGATCACATAGCCCGGGGATGGGCTATGCAAACATGCAAAAACCTACAATCCAAAACTACCAGCACAACCACCGAAGCCAAATACACTTGGGCACTGCAAACATGGGTCCCACCGCAAACCCCCTACCACCGGGCACACCAGCAACCAATCAGAACTTAGCACATCACTACCGCAGATGCCACATTACCACCTCTCACTAGGCCCCAGGGACATGTGTCGACCGGTCGTATGATCGCATAGCCAAAGAATGGGCTATGCGATCATGCGACAACCAACCAAAAGCTGCCACATGACCACCTCTGACAGCGGGCCCACAACGAACACACCCATCGACACCCAATCAAATGGTGGCTGCATGATCACATGGGGTGAGAATATTCCATGCGATCACATGCTAACTGTAGATCTTTTTATCTCTGACACCGCACCCCACTGACAAGTCTAACAAGTCATCACCACATGGACTAATCAGACATAAGCTTTACCTTTTCGAGGATCGAACGGTTGTTGTAAAAGCATGAAAAATAAACCTCATGCATCTTCACCATGCAAACTTGCAACAACCATCAATCCTGTTCAAACTTTAACCGTGCTGGAAGCATGAGAAGAGACAAACTGCCAAGCACTCAGTGACTACACGACTAACCGTTCACAAGTTTGTGAGATGTTAGTAGATAACCGCCAGTCTTTTAGAGATCACATGACTAATGGTCGCTGAGTCACTGGATAGGAGATGTAACTGCCTAGAGACTTGGAGAATCAGTGACAAGAAACTTTGAAGGACTGGGTTCCACCATCCATCGCACCTGCGCAATTAAGACCAAGGTTGAAAACACACAAGATTTTTGACACAGAGAAAGACCAAAAACACACAGAGTTTTCAATGAAAAAGGATAAGGGCACAAAAGCAGGAAGCACAGGGTCAAAAACAATGAAGGCTAAAAACACACAGACTGAAAACATCATGGACTTTCAAAAACACTGTGGGTTTTCGACACTATGGCAAATTTTGAAACAATTTCCTGCAGAACTTGAAATTCGAATAACTTTTTAGATTTTATGATTCAGCAAGTGCAAATTGGACCAGAGCTTGGTGACAACACAAGGAACATAGGGCAGGACACAAACCATGAAACATTTGCAGGGAGGAGGCCATTTTCAAAGGATTTTGCTATGACAGAGAAATGGCCTAACAATAGCTCTAGTTAGGGATGCATGTCTCTTGTAGGCATGACAAGGATCCAGATCTCTGGGGGAAGTAGACCAATCCACAATCACATTCCTTTCACTCCAAAAATCTCAAAACTCAAAAATCCAAGGATCTTGAAAACTGGCTCCTTATTCCAACTAACACTATTGCTGAAGGGAAACAACTGTACATATTTACATCAACTGGAACCTCTATGCCCTATCAATCATTTACCTCTATCAAACACTTGGTCGTCATCCCTTTGCATAGAGATGACCCTAGAATTTTCTCTTTCATGTACATGGTCAAACTCATGAAAACTCCTGACAGGCAAATCCACAAGAATGTAATAAGTGCATTCATCTTTGCCAAGTGTATGAGGATCAAAATCTATCTTATCATTACAAGCTGTCTCACACATACACTCATCAAAATCAAGAATAAAATTAGTTTGCAGCAAAAAAATGTAACCTTTTCCCATTACATCTTGCAAGCTGGTACAAGGCTGATCATCATGAAATGTGAGTACACTTACCAGGTGAGAATTAACATCATCTTTATCACCATGTTCAGCACTTGAACTCAATTCAAAACTAAAATCCTCATACTCACATCCATCCAACTCAGAAACATAATCAACACCTTGCAAATAATTACTGCAACAACTATGAAAAGAAAAACTTTCATAGCAAGGCATGTCTTCAAGCTCATCAAAAACTAGCAGACTATCACAAACATCATTTTCATCACTAGCCAGATCCTGTTGGAAATAGACATATTCTGGTTGAAAAAGCTCTGGAAACAAAGTGCAGTGCATTTTCAAAACATCATAACTCTTCACTATTTCCAAATCTAAAAAACACATTTCAAGAGGAAAATCACTTCCCCTTTCCTCTTCACTTTCCAATGCAGACGTGGCATTTGAATCAACTGAATAAGTAGTATTTACATTCACTTTACAATCTAGTTCTTCCTTATCCAGCTGAATGAAAATATTAATTTCTTCTTCCATATCTCCATAGGTCTCCACTGAAAAACCTTCAATCACTAGCACATATAAATCTGAAAGTGGGATCATACTAACATCTCCATACATGTTCTTATCTTCAAAAAGAAACTTACCTTCAAATTCACAACTTGAGTGATGTTTATCAACAAACCCTTGCTGGTTCAAATTCATCACACTTGTAGACTCATGATTGGTATCAAAAGAATCATACTCACATTGATACCACCTATCTTCATTCAATTCATGAAAAAATGCTACCTGACTATCATCATTCAAACCAGAACTACCCACTTCATCAGATGAACATTCATCATCAGCAAAAGACTGATTACAAATATTACTAATCATACCTTCATCTAATACACTTTTAGCATAACCCTCTTATGATAGACAACTATCTGGTTCAGTGTCATAATCTAAAGGTACACACTCATTGGACTGAGTAAGTTCTCTGTCCTATTATCTACCACATTCTGAGAATGAAAATCAATAGCAACATGTGGTCTTCTTACAACATGATATCTCCAATTAGATTCAATATCCATTGCAAACTGAAATGCCTGATACAAAGTTAGTGGTTCCTTATTCCTTAAGTCAAAATTGAAATTCTTATCAAAAGCATTCAAGTAGATGATCAAATAGATGTCATCACTTGGCTTGCACTTCCCAAGGATATTTTCCCATGTCTTGATAAATCTAGCATTGAAACTAGGAACCAACTCATCTTCCTCCATTTGTATATCCATAAGGGCCTTAAGCATGTCAAAGTCATTTACCTTTTCAGAAAATTGGACTAAGAAACTTGCAACTAAATCATCCCATGAAGAGATGTCATTATCTGGCAAACATGTGACCGAATGAATAATCTCATTATCACATCTTCATGCTCAACACCATAGTCACACATCAGATCTAAAAAATTTCTAGCATGTTGATAGGTAGACCCAAAGTTTTCCCCACTGAACTTCGGTAAAACTTTTATAACATTTAGGGGAATGGAGTTTGGGTAACAAGGTATATCAACAAAATTCACAGCCGGGTAACCTCTTAAGCAAAAATTTCCTTTAACACCCATGACTTAACAAATCTTTTCAAAGGAGTAAAATCATTTATCATTGAAATTCTTGAAATTTCAAAATTCCTTTGAAACCACTACACACTTAACTGACAATTTGTCAACTGACTTTTAAGAGCAAAGTGTGCACAAGCTTCACTATCCTCTCATTAGTGACTTAATCATTGGATAAGGACCATGCATATACATAAAATTTTGATGGAGAATACTTGGATCACCCTGCTGAATGCTGCTGCCTTCCTCTTATCTGACTGAAGTCCCAACAAAACTTTGCAATTCAGGTTCTTTCTAGCATAAAGTCACCACCTCTCTTCAGAGGACACAAACTTTACTGATCTATCTTAAAACACCAATAGACTATACACTCTTCCACAACAAAGTCACATATGACCCAATCAGCAAATCCATGTAACACATTTGCAAATCTGAAAAGCAATTCTCAGATTGGAAAATGTATAAGACTCTTCACCAAACTGAATACAACAAGACTCTAGGATACTCTTATTAGTAAACTTATTTCATCCCTAGCAGAGTCCCCATCTTGTTGGTGTTGTTTTTCCCCAAAGGTCAGCTTGGCATCAGGATTGACAAGGCTAGTGTCACATTCACTCAACACTCCAAATCTGATAGGAAAAAGGGCCAACTGACAAGGATCAAAGAGAGATCCTTCTACACTTTGAGCTCCACATCACTTAGGTAGGTGTACCTCATCTGCACACTCATACAACTTGTGTCACACTACAAGCCTACAGGTCACTGATTGTGGAATGGTTCTCAAACTCTTAGGTATCCTGTACCTCAATGAGGCCAATATCTCATGCAATAGCCCTACTTGCATGGAGTGAGTATGAAAACCAGAGATCTATCCTAACAACATGAAAGGGAAAAGGTGGGACTAAATGGAAATGATTTTAAAATGATTGAAAGGACCACTAAGATGCCCTAAGTCTCTGATAGAATAGTGCCTTATCCAATGGGCCACAAAGTCAAATACCTATTGCAAGAGACAGTTGTGAAACAAGAACACAATATGCTCAATGTGTTGATGCCTGACATTAATCACACACCATGACCAAACCTCAACTTAACACCCACCTATGCATTCAAGCATGTTATTATCCATTCAAAGGATTTTAACACTCCCCTTAGAAGAGACCTATGAATCAGACAATACATTTACCAGCATCCACCGGAAGACAAGCATGACATATCCTTGATATTTTAGCTCATACATGCATAAACACTAACCCTGAACCAGTTACCTCTGCGAAGATAACTCCACTTGTAAACACATAGGCAATACAAGCAAACAAATCAAACACCCTTGATGCATCATCAATGAATTCAAAGCTCAAATGGAGATAGCTTAGTAACAGTAAGAATAAACTGAGTTCTCATACACCAAATAAGTCTGTTACAATATGTATTGTGTTCTCTGAACCAGTAATGGAAATAGAACACCCTCTATGCAAAGAGAAGGGGAAATTTGTAGAGCAGAAACTTTCACTAGAATTGACAAAATTCAAAACCCTCTCTAAGTCAAAAACTTGACACTTTATACCATTAGCTACCTTGGAAACCCATGAGAGGTTGCAACAAGCTATGGATAGCTAAGGCATAGCCTTCACCCACCACACCAATCAAAATTACTGCACGATTAGGAAACACAAGAAACCTCAAGCACAAAAAAAATCCTTCAAATAGCACAAAAGTCATCATGCAATCAAATAATAGGCCTCTGGACCACCTGGCAACCACTGGCACCACCAAACCAATCAAAATCCGTTGAAGAAACCATAAATTCAAGTACTTCCTATCGCTACAAACCCTTCGGCAAATTTGAATTCAAAATCCAACGGTTACCTTCATGGCACCAGAAGCACACCAGTGGTCCTCATTCAAAATCAGATCAACTTTATATCCCCGCCGTTAGATCTTTTATTTTTCCTTGGCCTGGGAACTTGACCACAATCTTTAGTCAAGCCACCGCATGGTCACAAACCTCACCACCATAGAAAACTGATCTCACCCTATGCTTGGTCGCATGATCACAAGGCACCAAACTAACCCTTGCGATCATGTGACCGCGGTCTCCTAGCCATAGTCAATGGTCAGAAACCCCACAGAAAAAGTCCCTGGCGATGTTACCACCACAACTCTATAACCGTGACAATAGACGGTTAGCCACATGATCGCATAGCTCAGGGACGGGCTATGTGAACATGTGACAACCTGCAATCCAAAACTGCCAGCACAACTACCTAAGCCAAATACACTCGGGCACTACAAACATGGGTCCCACCACAAACCCCCTACCACTGGGCACACGGGCAACCAATCAGAACTCAGCATGTCACCACCGTAGATGCCACATTACCACCTCTCACCGAGCCCCAGGGATAAGTGTCGATCAGTTGCATGATCGCATAGCCAAAGAATGGGCTATGCGATCATGCGATAACTACCCAAAAGCCGCCACATGACCACCTCTGATAGCAGGCCCACAGTGAACACACCCATTGGCACCCAATCGGATGGTGGGTGCATGATCACATGGGGTGAGAATATTCTATGCGATCACATGGCGATCATAGATCTTTTTATCTCTGACACTAGGCCCTGCTGACAAGTCTGACAAGTCACCGCCACATGGACCAATCGAACATAAGCTTTACCTTTTAGAGGATCAGACGGTTGTCACAAAAGTGTGAAAAATAAACCTCGTACATCTTCACCATATGAACTTGTGACAAGCATAGATCCTATCTGAACTTTAACCATGCTAGAAGTATGAGAAGAGACAAACCACCAAGCACTCAGCAACTACATGACTAACCATTTGCAAGTTCATGAGATGTTAGCAGATAACTACCAATCTTTCAGAGATCACGCGACTAATAGTCATCAAGTCACTGGATAGGAGATATAACCACCTAGAGACTTGGAGAATCAGCAACAAGAAACTTTGAAGGACTGGGCTCCACCATCCATCGCACTTGTGTAGTTAAGACCAAGGTCTAAAACACACAAGATTTTTGACACAGAGAAAGATAGAAAACACATAGAGTTTTCAACGCCAAAGGATAAGCGCACAAAAGTAGGAAGCGCAGGGTTGAAAATAATGAAGGATGAAAACACAAAGACCGAAAACATCATGGACTTTCAAAAACACTATGGGTTTTCGACACTGTGGAAAATTTTGAAACAATTTCCTGTAGACCTTGAAATTTGAATAACTTTTTGGATTTTAGGATTCAGCAAGTGCAAATTGGACTAGAGCTTGGTGACAACATAAGGAAGACAGGGTAGGACACAAACCATGAAACATTTGCAAGGAGGAAGCCATTTTCAAAGGATTTTTCTATGACAAAAAAATGGCCTAAGATGGGACTCTATATTAGATGCTACTACGAAAATACTAGTTGATGCTATGCACCTATACGCTAGTCTTAACAACTTAGAAAGAGGAGAAAGTTATGATCCTCCGGATCAAGCTATTGATGATGATCCTTTCCACCCTCCTATGGAGATCATTCCTATGGCTCCTAGGCCATCTGCTCCAAGTTATACTTCTACTGCTCCAACAAATCATGGGTATCTAAGACCCCATCTTGTTACAATCTCATGGAATCTTGGTATATCTAGAATAGAATTGGTTCCTACTCATGTGCTCTTACCACCTGAAAGGGACCTAAGTCTTGGAATAGACCATCTTGGTTAGGCTCACATAATATTCCTCCAAACTTGTATGACTCTTCTAAGATGACTCACAATCGACAACGCTCTATGGAAGATTACTTTCTTGATCTATTTGATGCATTCATGAATGATGAGGATGATACTGATATATTTGCACTTGAGCCCATCCCATCGACTTCTCTTCCCCCTTCATCCCCCAGAAAAGTGGCCTGTCCACTTCCATTTCCACCTCTCCACCTGAACCAGTCATATAAGCCTCTTTCATCCACCGTTCCTGAGTCTTTTGGAAGTAACTTGGATGTGCAACATAAAAATAAAAATAATGAGAATCCACTTATATCTCAAGGTCACCATGTCCCATCTAATTAACATGTGACTATGAAGAAAGGAAAGCAAAAGAGGTGTTCAAAAGATCACAAAGGTCCTCAAAAAGAAGAAGACAATCAAAAGCTAGAAAATAAAATAAAAAATGGATCTCGAAATCCATTCTACAGGCATTGTCATCAAAAGCACCTCAAAGTAAAGAAGAAAAAATTCAAAAGCTATCTGGATTCCAAAGAAAGGAAAAATCAAAGTTGTCATTCAAGCTTCCAAAATTCTCATCCTTCCCTCCATTCCATCACCCTTGCCTCTCATACTTTACCCTCTTCACTCAATCTTTCTTTTTCCCAAAGTGCATATTAGTATCTCCTTATTGTTAATGACATGATTAAGAGAAATCTAGAATGTACTCTTCCTAAGCATTTAGAGCGTGGGAAATCTGACAAAGAGTTAAGATGTGTCCATGGGGATATTTGTGGGTCTCACTTAAGTGATCTTTCCTTGAATATGGATCTCTTGATGGTTGGACACTACTAGTTGGCTCTCCTATTACTACTACAACATCTGGTTCTAATTCTGCAACTTCTCAGCTGGCTACTACTACAAAATATTGTGCTCTCAGAGATCCACCATTGAAGGAGAGAAACTAAAAGAGCCTATCAACGCTCTTCATCTAAAGAATTTATATAGTTGACATTCTCTATGAGCTCATGTACATGCTTATTGGTCCTGAAAAAATCCAAAAAATTCATATATTGCAAAAAATCCTAAAAATTGCAAAATGTCTTGAAAAAATGATCATCTTAGTGAAAACCTGGCAAACAGGTGCTTTGATGTATCTATTATCTTGGTGAAAACCTGGTAAACATGCACCTTGATAATACTAAAAAAAATAGAAAATTTGAAAAATACAAAAAAAATGAAAAAATCAAGAAAAAAAAATGAAAAATACAAAAAAATGAGATATTAAAAAAAAATACAAAAAAATTTAAAAAAAGACAAAAAGTACAAAAAAATTTGAAAAAGACAAAAAATGTGCAATTGATGAAAACCTGGTAAGCAGGCGTCATGTTAGCAAAAGTAGAATCTCTGCCAAGATGGTGAAAACCTAGTAAACAGGCACCTCTTGTTTTCTTGAAGTAACATCTTCTCTCAGCGTCGCTTGGCTCTTAGTTTCTTGCTTTAGTTTGCTTTCCAGCTTTAGTTTGCTTCCTTTGTTTCCTGCTTTAGTTTGTTTCTCACTTTGGTTTGCTAGCTCTTGCCTTTTCTTTCAGTGTCTTTGAGATTTTGCTCGACTCTTCATAGATTCAAACTGGTTCACGCTTGGGGGCACCTGCCTGGTCTAGGGGGCATTGTCCTATCACTTTCAAAAACTCTTTTTGAGGATCGGTCACCATTGGTTCTCACTTTGTCTACCTACTAATGCCTAGCTACTTTTTTGAGATCTCTTTCTTTGAGGATCTCTCGTGTATCAGTCGCTAGTGATTCTCACTGTGCCTACCTACTGATACCTAGCTCTCATTTGACCTCTCTCTTTTAGGATGTCCTCCTTACATTAGTCACCAGTGGTTCTCACTGTGTCTGCCTACTGATGTTTCGCTAGTATCTCTGAGATTTCTCGCCTAGATACTTTGTTAGTTTCCCGATATCTTCTTGAGATTTAGTCTCCCACGACAGTCACGAATGATCCTCAGTACATCTTCCTATTGTCACTATCCCATCGAGACTTCGAACATTAACTCTAATCTACTTAAACATGAACGTAAACTAAAACTAAAACTAAATTTGTGGTTCTCTGAGGCATGTTGAGCTTTATTTTCTTTGAGTTCTTGTTTGTTTTCTTTTCTTTTTCTTTGTTTTCTATTTGTTGGTTTAGTTCCAAGGATCCAAATAATTCATATAAGAGGGGTGTCCATCTATAAGAGTCTCCATCTTGTATTGGATGGCCATGTGTACCTTGACTCCTTTTATATGGATGCTTTGGTGAGGTTGGTTCTTCTCCTTGTCTTTTGAGTGACTTCTTTCTGCTACTGGTGAAATTGTAAACGCTCATCTTGTTAAGTGAATGTAAGGGTCACTGTGAGAAATCTTTGGCAAAAGAAGGAACTCCTGCATGTTTGGTGTGTTTGTCGCAAGAAACATTTAGGTCATTCTAGCATCTATGCTCTAATGCTTATGTTAACTTGCTAGATTAAAAGGAATAGGTGTTCAGGTCATGCTAGCTTCTTATGCCTTAATGCTTACATCTTATTCTGACAAACTTAAGACTTGTGTCATATTCATATTCTCATAATAGTGATATTAGTGAGGATTGTATGACATCTTGTGATTTTCTGAACTTAAAAGGCTCTATGATGATAAAATGTGATGAGTCCAACAACCAAGTCCTAGGGTTTGCATTTTCATTTTAGGCTGGCATCTTTAGCTTAGGCTTGCATTTTCTAGGCTTGCATTTGCATTCTCAGCTTGAATTTTGAGATGATATCTTGTTGCTCTCTTAATTGTCTTCATCAAAGGTTCTCATCTTTTGTCCTATGTTCGTCATGATTGCACAAGTTTTCGGGATCAAAATTGAAATCTAACATCTCTAGATAGCTCAAAATCATATTTTAAATTCTGAGACCCTTTGGGATTGAATGCTTGTGCAGTCAGCCTTCTGGCATCATTTTCTTGGTAGATCCTCATCTTTGCATCATTTTCTTGAGATCTTTGCTCTTTTCATCAAAGTCAACTCTAGTCAAATTTGGTCAACCATGGTCAACCATGGTCAAACTTGGTCAATAGGACCTTTGGATTGCTTCAAACTACTACTGATCTGCTTTATCTTCTGAATCTTCAATCTTATCTTTATCTATAACCTCTTGCTGTCAATTATCTTCTGATGTGTCATCTTTCAATTTCGCTCCTGAGGGGGCAAGATGATTGCATCATTGAATCATGTCGAATCAATTCTTGAATCAGTCTAATCTAAATCATCAATTTTCATTGCTCGGGGCATCTTGGTGTCTCAAAATTTTCTCATCTTATCATCTATCTTTTAGGTATCTGAGCAATCTAACTCAGATCCTCGGGAATCAAGCTTCCTTCTGGAGATGGTTCTTGAAATATTTTAGGTATTGGGGCAATCTAACCCTAATTCCTGGGAGTCAAGCTTCATTCTAGAGATGGCTCTCAAAATCTCTCTTAGACCGTTATCTGGGCAATCTAACCTGGGTCTTGAAGGATTAACCTTCGTATTGGGGCAATCTAACCCTGATTCTGGAGATAGTCCTAAATTTGCATCTTCATCAATTGGTATTGGGGCAATCTAACCCCGATTCCAATTCTCTTCTAAGACCGTTGTCTTTGCAATCTAACTTAGACTTCAAAAAATTCTCATCATCTGTCACTTCAGACTATTCTTTGAATCAATGCATTGTTTGCACATCAATTCAAAGAGGGGCAATTGTAATACCCCAAAATTGACACCTAATAAATTCAATCAATTTTGGTGCATTCCTCAAATTTCTACATCTTCAAAGTCCTAGTTTCCTAGGCAATTTTCTCTCTCCTACTTGGCTCTATTTGACTTAATGTCAATTGCAAAGACCCTAAATTGCAATAATCAAATACTAAATTAATTCCTAAAGTATTTGACTTATATTAGGTAAATTATCCCTATGATAAATTAATTTAATTCTAAAGTCCTACGTGCTTTCTAATTAAATTAAATCTACCCCCTTTAGCTAATTACACATCAAAAAGGAATTAATATTATTTAGTTATTAGAATGGACACCTTTTTATTTGAATTTGATTATTCAAATTATTCGAAGAGTCACACCCCACATGTGGCAAAAATTCCATTCTTTAATTAAATAATTGCTTGCATATTTGTTTCATTCTCCAACAAGCAAGTGAAGAGTCTCAAAGAGGAATGAAGAGTCAAGAGTTTCAAATCAAGAAACTCTTCATTCCCCTTCTAGCATTTCTTTTTAAAGAGATTTTTTTCCCTTTCCAAAGGATCAAACTTTTGAGAGCACATATACTATAGTGAAATTCTACTACATTTCTTGAGATTCAAAGCTTTTGAGTGCATTATTCTAGTTAATTCATTTAGCATAATATTGCATTTTCTCTCATCTAATTAGTTTGCTTACTTGTTGTTAATCTAGTTACATTATTATTTGAAAATACCAAAAAGAATTTGCATTCTTATTTTAAATTAATTGCATTCATACTAGTTTAATTGCAATTTGATTTCTTGCATATGCTTTTCTTTTAAATCCTCCATTGTAGAATCGGTCTTATGGTTGTTGGCTTTCAATCTGAGAGCAATTTTAAATACCCTGACTACATAGGAGGCAATAGGTCGCTTCACAATAGATTTCAGATTGAATAATTCATATTCTTTCCCATAATTTGATCATGTGAGTAAGGACTATGTTTCCTGTGTGTTGGATTTGAGGTCCACATTCAATCATACACAAGACCTAGTTGGTAGTTAATTATACATAATACCTCACTAATAAGACCTAAAAGGAATAATAAGACCTAATAAGGCTATTTAAGATCCATTAGGACCAATTAAGACTAATTAAGACCTAATATGACCTAATAAGACATAATAGGACCCTTAAGACCTAATAGGACCATGTAAGACCTAATAAGACCACTTAAGACCTAATAAGACCACTTAAGACCTAATGGAACTAATAGGACTATTAAGACCAATTAAGACCTAATAAGACCCTTAGCACCAATTAAGACCCTTAAAACCCAATAGGACCACTTGAGACCTAATAAGACCTCTTCCGACCAATTAAGATCTAACATGTGACTAGTAAGACCTAATAGGTAGTTAATAAGACCTAATACCTAACTAATAAGACCTAAAGGGGCTAATAAGACCTAATAAGACTTATTAAGATCAATTAAGACCAATCAAGACCAATTAGGACCTAATAGGACCTAATAATACCCAATAAGACATAATAGGACCATAAGACCTAATAGGACCACTTAAGACCTAAAAGGACCATTTAAGACCTAATGGGAGTAATAGGACCTATTAAGACCAGTTAAGACCTAATATGACTAACTAAGACATAATAGGACCTATTGAGACCAACTAAGATCTAATAAGACCTTTAAGACCAATTAAGACCTAACATGACCAATAAGACCCTTAAGACCAAATAGGACCACTTAAGACCTAATAGGACCCCTTAAGACCAATTAAGATCTAACATGTGACTAATAAGATCTAATAGAAAGTTAATAAAACCTAGAATACCTGATTAATCAGACCTAAATGAACTAATAAGACCTAATAAGACTATTAAGACCTAATAGGACCTAATAATACCTAATAAGACATAATATGACCCGTAAGACATAATAGGACTAGTACTTAAGACCTAATAAGACTGCTTAAGACCTAATTGGACTTATAGGACCTATTAAGACCAATTAAGATCTAACATGACCAACTATGACATAATAGGACCTATTAAGACCAACTAGGACCTAATAAGACCCTTAAGACTAATTAAGACCAATTGACACCAATTAAGATCTATTCAGACCTATTAAGACTAATTAAGATCTAATAAGACATATTAAGACCTAATAGGACCTATTAAGACCAATTAAGACCTAACATGACCAACAAAACCCTTACGACCCAATTAGGACCAATTAAGACCAATTAAGACCTAATAATACCTAATAAGATGTATAATATGACCCTTAAGATGTAGTAGGACCACTTAAGACCTAATAGGACCTATTACGACCAATTAAGACATATTAGGACCTATTAAGAGAAACTAAGACCTATTAGGACCTATTAAGACTAATTAAGACCTATTGGGACCAATTAAGACTTATTAAGATCAATTAGGACCAATTAAGACCAATTAAGACCTAATAGGACCTAATAATACCCAATGAGACATAATACAACCCTTAAGACCTAATAGGGCCACTTAAGACCTAATAGGACCTCTTAAGACCTAATGGGGCTAATAAGACCTATTAAGACCTAACTTAATTAATAAGACCTAAAACCTAGTAATAAGACCTAATAGGACTGTTAAGACTTAATAGGATGGGTAAAGACTTAATAACTAAGTAATAGGATGTATTAAGACAAATTAAGTACAATTGACACCAATTAAGACCTAATAAGATCTATTAGGACCTAAAAAGACCTATTAGGATCCGTTATGACCAAGTAACACCTATTAAGACTAATTAAGACCTAACATGACCAATTAAGACCTATTAAGACTAATTAAGACCCAATAAGACCTAAGAGGTAGTTAATAAGACCTAATACCTGACTAATAAGACTTAGAGGGACTACTAAGACCTAATAAGTGTTAATATGATTTAGAACAATAGAGAGGGCGTGAATTAGTTGTTCTCAGGTCCAGATGTATCAATTAATCTTTTAAACACTTCAACAACTCAAATCTAATAACCAACACTACTTGGTCACTATTGAATGTATACTAGAAACATATAATAGTGCAGTCCACTATCCAATAGTATTTAACTTGCAAAACATAGAAATGTTTAGACCAAAACATTCACACAAGTATTAACACCAGGATTTATAGTGGAAACCCAATTTGGGAAAAACCACTTTGTAACATGTTACTGATATTTTCACTCTTCTAAAGTGAGCTTTGTGAAAAGCCAACCTTGTCAAAGGTTTACAAACACACTACTAGGTGTGACCCTGTTAAAGGATTTCAACCACCCTGTTAGGAGTGTGCCTTGTTAGAGGACTTATGTACATTCCATTAGAATGCAACCTTGATTAAAGGATTTATACAATGACTGTTAGGTCAACCTTGATTAAAGGATTTTGATTGATATAATGGTTAGAAAGTAACAGTAATACTTGATCTAAAAACATACAACTCACTATGCAAATAACATATCCAATTCTTACATATATGTAGGCTTACTGACTGAGTTCAATTTCCATCTCCATAACTAATCTGCTAAAAAATTTCTTCAAGTAATCACAACTCTGATCAACTCCTTCACCTTCAACCTTTCTTCTTATTAAGTAAATAAGAACAACTCTTGCATCATATCTCAACCTCTCTCTTAGGTTTCCTTAATACCTCTTTGATAGGTAGATCCATCTTTTGCTGGTTAGTCTCCTCCATAGATCTTAGGGTTAGGTTAGATTCATTGAATCCTTCCAACATTATGTTCTTCATCCATCCTTCTAGAAACATCTTTAATCTCTTTCTTGGGATGACAATAAAATGGTTTATTGTGCATTAAATTCTCCATACAGTCAATTAATAAAGTCAACATGATTTACATAATCCAAGAATTTAAACAATTTGGCTCAGAATCTGAATTCTTCCCCAAATGTAAATTAATCATGCTCTGTCAATACCATGTTCAACTCCTTGGTCATCACTGCATAGCTCAATCATCTCTTCAAACTATTTCCTTTGGAAATACACTGATGGTTGGTCAACACTGAATTTACTCGGGATACATTGGCTCAGTCAACACTAACATCACTTGGTTTAAACTAGATTTCTTCACTTTTTCTCGGTTAAGCCTTCTTGTTCAATCTTTCTTCTTACTTAGATAAAAAATACATTATCTTATCATTGTGCCACATAATCAAGTACTCATTGAAGTATGAAATAACCCAATCTTTCTCTACGTTCTATTTTTATCACCCTTACCCTAATCCTTCTCATCACTCCATAGATATAGTACTTCTTAGATAGCAATAGTCTTACTAGTTAAGGTTTGACATCAATGAAAATACAAACAATTGATTCAAGTGCAGTTTCCAACAATCTACCTCTTTGGCATTGATGGAAACACCATATGAATAACACATGATTCACCAACCAATCCAAAACTTGTTGTTTACATTAGAAACATTTGTAATATCCTTAGCTTCATTCTGATTCTGAATCTCTTAGCCTAGCTTGCTTGACCATCCACACAGTTAGTCCCTTTGAATCTTTTATGTGTCTCTCTTCCTCTGATTCTGAATTCTCTCCCTCTTTCTTTTATCTTTGAATCTCTCATCTTTTCCTCTTATGTGTTTTCATCTCATATTGTGTTTTCATCTCTGAATCTCTCCCTCTTTGACAATAATGCCAAAGAAGCATCTAGGACTTGCATCTTTCAGATGTAGATGTCATCTTGTTAGTTAAGTAATAATGTTTCTCCCTTTTTCATCTTTCTTATGATTGATTATAGGTTTGTTTTACTTTTCACAACTGTAGTGGGGGGTAGGATCCCACCTCGAGGTAAGAACTTGCCCCACTATCTAGGTCAAGGATGACCCGCTTCCAAAAAGACAAAAGTTTTCTGGGTTTTCTCTGTTACAATTTTCTAGTCCCAGATCTGGCTACAGAATCTTCTGAGACTATGCACAGGCTTCAGAAAATATGTATTTCTAGATTTGTTCCATTATGAGGTATGTATTTTATCTTGACTAATTTTCAAGAATTTCCAAATTTACATTACTTATCCAATTTCAGTTCAAAAAAATAAACAAATGAGTAGGTGAATGATAGATGCATTGGTAAAGCTTTGTTTTCATCCTATTCATTTTGGTGAACCCATTTATGACAACTGTTTCTTTTTGGTGTAAGATTTAGATCTTGCATGCTTAGAAGATTAGATTTATTTCATTTTTACTTTAATTGCATTTATATTTCAAAAATACAATTTTTTTTTTGCAAAATATCTTTAAAAATACAAAAATATTTACTTTTTCATGCTTTTAGTATTTCTTTATATTCAACATGTATGATTCTTGTTTTGAATACTTTGATGAGGCTTTTATTGTACAAAAGGATAGATTCCGTAATAAGGTACATGGTAGTGAGAATGAAAATGGTCCTGATAAGATCTCCATTGATCCTATTCCTATTTCACTCTCCTCCACAACCTCTCCAATTGACCTTTACCATATGGTGTGTGCATGGTTACCTTCATGTACTACTATTTGCAACATTGATAAACCTAAAATGATATATCCTACACCTTTGATGATGGTAAAAAGATGTCCTATCATAACAATTAAGGGTAAACCTAGAGGTCCTTTGGATTTATTTGATAACATTGATTCCATTTGACATGCTTATCACACACGGAATAACCCTCATCCTATTGTTCCAATTTCTTTACCTCCTTCTCAACCTATGCTTCCTCAAGCACCTAGGTTTCCTTCTACCTTTAAGGAGTATAACTTAGTTGACCAATTACGCACTACTCCTACTAAGATATCTTTATGGTAATTACTTCAAACTTCCCCGACATATCATAAGGCATTGCAAAAATCTTTATCCACTCTTCCTGCTTCTCCTCCTAATCAAGAGAACATTCATTCTATTTTAGATTTCATGCATACTATGCCTTCTGTACCTCCTATTGTATTTTCTGATAATGATTTACCTTCTCCTGAAGTGTAGAATCAATATGATGCTCTTATGGTTGCTATCTCTATTAATCAGAGTATCATTCAAATAATATTAATTGATAATGGATCTAGGCTTAATGTTTGTAGCATGGATATGCTTAAGGCAATTAAGGCTGATCTTACCACTATTCAACCTGATAATGTTCCTATTCATGGATTTGATAATATTGCAAAGAGAACCATGTGCATTATTACCTTACCTATTAAAGTTGGTCCAGTTATCTTAAATACTCCTATTCATGTTATGCCTAGACCTCTCAATTATAACCTTCTTTTAGGAAGACCATGGTTACATACTATGCATGCAGTTCCTTCTACTCTTCATCGCAAGGTTAGGTTTATTTAGAACAACTTAATGTATACATTACATGTGGATGATGCACTGAATCCTTGCCTAAATGAAAAATATGCTAAAATCTCTGAGCCTCTTCAACCAAGTAAAGAGATTTAACAATAACTGGAGATACAACAATCTAAGATAAAACAACCTGAGATATAACAACCAAAAGCTTCATCTTCTTCTTTGACTGAGGATGATTGGGGGATATTGGATTTTAATCCTACTTTTATTAGAGAATATAAGGTCTCTGATTTGGAATTCATGAAGAAACAAAATGAATTTGAGAAAAAAAAATTTTCTCCTTCTCCACTCTCTAAGGAACTAAAAAGTAATTTTGTTGCCACTTCGATTAATGAAATGATTGAAACTATAAAGCCTGATTGTTATGATATTGTGACATATGCCGCTCCTTGGACTCCTTCTAATATGACTGATCGATATGGTCCTAGTTATCATTTTCTTAAGAAATCAGGATCTAATGGGAAATGATGTGGTAAATATGAACAAGGTATACAAGTACCTTTGGATAGTGAATTTTATGATCATACATATGGATTAGGATTCAATCCTTATAGAGAACAATTGGATTTTCCTCTTAATGTTAATCATATTTGTGATGGATAGTTGAAATTGGTTAACCCACTTCTCATTGATCTTAATCAAGCACCTACTTTGGATATTTTTCCTAAAGATGAAGCCTTAATGGAATTTTTAGGGGTTTATGAAGACTTACCTAGGTTCCATCAGAAATGAAGGAAGCCTTATTGCTTAAGTATGGATGCTTATTTTGGAGAATATGATAAATAGGATACTCTCCCTTTACCAATGGATTCTCTGATACGAAGTGATTTGTTAATAACTGAGACTATTGATATTCAAATGGATGAAATTGACTCTAAAAGGATGATAAAAATTGGGAAATGTTTGAATTAGGATGAACATAATCAATTGGTTTCTCTTTTACTTGAATTTAAGGACATTTTTGGTTGGACATATTCAGATATGTTAGGCATTGATTCTATGATTATTACTCATAACATTATTTTGAAACTGAATATGAAACCTGTGAAGCAGAAAATTTGAAAGATGAATCTACAAATTGCTTTATTAGTCAAAGGTGAAATTGAAAAATTATTGGATTCTAGATTTATCTGTTCTATTGATTACTCAGATTGCATTTCAAAGAGTGTGCCTATTTCAAAAGGAGAAAATAAGATAAGGATGTGTACTGATTTTAGAGATTTAAATAAGGCATCTTTAAAAGATGATTTCCCATTACCTGACATCAATATGATTGTGGATTCAACAGTGGGACATGCCTTGTTATCTTTTATGGATGGTTTTTGAGATATAATCAAATATTTATCCCTCCTAAAGATCAATTTAAAACTACATTTATAACACCTTGGGGAACATTTTATTGGGTCATGATGCCTTTTGGATTAAAAAATGTAGGAGCAACTTATCAACAAGCTGTGACTTTGATTTTCCATGATTACATTCATAAGATCCTTGAAGATTATGTGGATGATATCTTAGCAAAATCAATACAAAGAAAGATCATGTTACCATTTTATGACAAATAGTTGAAAGGATTAGAAGTTACAACATGAGATTGAATCCTAAGAAATGTGTCTTTGGAGTTGATTCTGATAAATTATTAGGATTTATAATCTCTAAGCGAGGTATATATGTAGATATAGAAAAGATTGAAGTTATTGTTAATATGCCTCCTCCTAAGAATATTTCTCAATTACGAAGCTTACAAGGAAAAATACAAGCTATTCATCACTTTATTTCTAATTGAGTGGATTGTACTATCCCTTTTACTTCCTTGCTTAGAAAGGATACCACTTTCTCTTGGAATGATGAGTGTAAAAAAGCTTTTGAGAAATTCAAGGAGTATCTTGCAAACCCTCTGTTAGGAATGGGAACACTAAGAGGGGGGAGTGAATCAATGTTCACTATATTTTACCTTTTAACTTTAATCTTTATACTAAACTTAAATGCTTAAGTAATGAATTAAATATTCACATAAACCTCAAACATGAAATCAACACATGATACCAATATGGTTATGGGGAAACCCAAATAGGATAAAAACCTAGTGGGAATTGAGACCCACTAATATTCAGTATTAGTGTTTTGTGATCCTTGTTAGAAGATCCTTAACCATGTTAGGAGTTTCTTTACAATGCTTTAAGTACAGTAGACATTGTCAAAGGTCAGACCTTGTTAGGATTCTTTTACAATAGTCCATATTAGGGGAGTGGACACACTACCCTAGAGATCACTGCTCAAGTGGTGAAGGCTACAACCTTTTGATCTCAGATACACACTATATCTACTAGATGAACTTTCACTATGACACTACTTGTTAGATCAGTTCCTTTGATGCACTAATGTTTTAACATCTAGAAAATCTCTAATACATCTTATAGTGTCTTCAAACACTTTTCTTTTTCTTAACACAACTTTCTATCAACTTACATACCAATTATAATGGGCACATCTTATATTTATACGCACATACAAAATAAACAACTTGGTCGGCCCTTAATCCTATTACATACAATGCTTCCAAATGAATTGGCTTAAGCATGTTTACAATAATATATATATATATATATATATATATATATATATATATATATATATGTCAGAAACCTAATTATAGTAGGTGCATAGCCTTTAAAACATTATAATATAGTTGCAACTCAAAATGATAACTATTGGTTGCTTATTTTGTTCTTCAGTGGCACACACTGGCTATGCAACTTCAACTGATTGTATCTTTCTCATCCTTGAATATCTACTTATACGCTCATAGAATTAGCATGAATATAGTCCAACCAACTTAACTTCTAGGGTGCACACCATAATTCTTCTATATGCACGTGTGTTGATGCTCTCAGCTACAAGAACTCTGTACACTGTCCAGTTTTCAACACTTAACTAATTTATGATCTTCTCATCAAGTGCACTAACTCCAAACTACTATATGACTTTGTTTCCATAATGACACAACACTATATTAAGTCATATAAATCAGTATATCCAACTTTCCAACAATCTCCCCCTTTGTCATTGATGGAAATAGAGGAATATGGCCAAGTTGCTAACTGTTCTTAATACAAAAAACTTTTGTCTTCTATACATATACTTATATCTCCCTATACATAATATGATCCATATTCTATACACAACTCCCCCTTTGACATTAATGAAAAAGGTGTTTCAAAAACTATATCTATACATACTGAGGGAAAACATCTGGATATGCTATCTTTAGATTTTGGATCTCCTTCTTCCAAAATGTGATCAAAGAGTTTATTGTCTGGAGATGGGCACATGATGCATATTGTAGATTCTCCATCTTCTTCAAGTCTATGGTAGGACCTTGATCATATGTCACCATGATGGCATCAATCTCCTTGATATTATGATTTAGAATGTCTAATGAGGGCGCAAGAGCATTCCTCAACTAAGTCTATCTAGCCCTTATATTTGTCATCTCTTTTTCTACCTTCTCAATTTTGTCTATCTGACCTTTGTATACAATATTGCACATGTTCACATATGTGGATGTTTCTTTCACTGAACTCTTCACTTGCTCAATCATAGCTTCTGCCTCTTTTATTTTCTTGAAATGAGCATCAGTAAGCTTATCTTGATCCATGCATTATACAATAATCTTCTTCCTTGATCTGCAAACTCTTTTAGGGATGATTAACCAGTCTTGAGTGAGCTTAGGTCAAATGCAAAGTTGCTAACCAATTCATTCAATCTCTTCTTCAAATCCTTTTCTTCTACAACTAGGGATGCAAATTTTTCAAGGCTTGAAAAATTACTTTTGAAATGTGAGATGACTATACTCACATCATCAACAGAGTGTATCTTTGACACTTTCTTGTCCTCTGGAAACAAATTTTTTAGAATGTTTACTAATTCTACCAGCAGGGGATTCCTCATTACTTTTTTTTCTTTGGCCTTTTCCATAGCTAAGACACTGAACTTAATCAGGTCTTCTTCTCTCCATGAGTCCAAATTGGATGTGTCAGGTGTCAAACTTGACAACAATGCTGCAGAGGGAGTGATAGGAGTGCTATCCATCACTTCTTGTTTTACCTTGACTAGTTCTACTGATGGTTCCTTATTCTCTTCTTCTTTTTCTAATTCTTTCTTTTCTTCCATCTTTTCTTCTTCTTTTTCATCTATTATATCTTCAATCATTACTTCTTCTTAATGACTAGGAGTGTTACTGCATAAGTTTTCTACCTCTTGAGTGCTTACAAATACCTCTTCAAACTTATGCAATTCTATTTCAGTGGCCACCATGGCTATTTCCATATTATCAATGATAATGGTTTTTTCCTTGAGTGACTTTGTCATGGGCGCAGACTTATCCAACTCTGTGTGTGCTTCCACTACAAGCACTGAATCCTGAGGACCTATTAATGATGTAGTAGTGGGCTCTTCCACCTCGAATTCCTTTATGGATACTTGTGCTTTGGGCATAGTAGGTGGATACATATGCCTGTTCATAAAGACCTTCTCAAAATTAATTCATAGTTTTTATCCATAATATTTAGTGTTCTTGTCTTGGTTCTGAGGTGAGGCTTCACCAGGTCTAACAAAAACTTCTTCTCTTCTAGCTCACATATAGGAAGAGTTTCATCTAAGATCTTTTCCCTTATCTGCAGATCTTCTTCAATAGCCTATCTCTATTGGAATTCTAGGATATTCCATACATTGACAGGGATCATTGTTTTTATTTCCAAGACTATCCATTTGAACTTGATCATGTGCTTTATGATCATTCTATGAATCTCTGACTTGTCAATTTCATTGAATTTATCATAGAACTTCCCTACCTAATTAATTCTTCCTTCATCAATTATTCTTGCACTTAGCATATTTAAACTAGGTCTAAAATCTACCTTAGGAGGAGCTTGAGTGTTCTTTCTGCTTCTTGTTTCTCATGAGGATGGATGACTGGTGCTAATCTCTTTCTTCCTCTTTTCTATTGTCTTATACTCCAGAGGAGTAGTAGGGTCAATAGTTTCCTTGGGAGTAGAAGGAGTTTCATTAGTTATATCCTTCTGTTCATCAGATTTCTCTATCTTTACCTTCTTCAACTTGGGATCATGTGATTCTTCCTTTGCTACATCCGCGCTCTTTGATTCCAAAGCAATCTTTTGTTCTTTTGCTTTGTCAAGATCTACTTGAGATGCTCCATGTATTCTCAAGATCTCTGATGTGACTTTAGCAACCTTTCTTTTTTTTGTTGCGTTGTTTAGCTTGGCATCTACTTCTCTTGTATTCTCCTCATAAGTTCCCCATCTAGGCTCATTAGGGTTAGTAGGATCTGAGAGCAATACTTGATCATATGCTTCCAGAACTTGTTCCTCTACTTTATATCCAAGTGGATGAATCCACTTTGTTCTAGGTACAACAACCTCCATACATGTTGTGTCTGTTTCAACCATAAAACATATAGTATCCTTCTATTTCTCAACAATGTTTTCTGGAATTATGTACCTCATTTGCATCTTGGCCCTGAAGGTCTTCAACTACAATGTTATGTAATCTCTCAATGTACTCTCAGTGGATTTCTTGAGAGATATCTATGGCATGGTTGGAATGGACTTGTCTAAATACAAATCTGATACTCTCCCAACTATATGAAGGTATGTCATGTAAATGATCAAAGGCCCAAACCTAAATATCTTGGTCTTGTCATGCTCGATTGCCTTGATGTTATCAATCAACTATGCACACAAGATCTCACACAAGTTGAACTCTCCATCTTCCTTCACAAGTCTAATGGCTACTATAATTGTGCCCATGAACACACTATTAACTATGCAGGTGTGATGAAACCTATATCCAAGTATCATGGACATAAATTTGATGTGAGCTTGCTCAATAGGCTCAATTATCATCCCACTCCTATCACTCCTTCACTTACATGTTTGCTAAACAATTTTCCTAACATCCTTGCCCACAAGAAGGACAATGCCAATCTTAGATAGGCCAGTCATTTCATATATCAAGTCACTACTGATTCTTATAGGCACATCACCTACCCAAAATAGGTCATAATGAATTCTACTCAGAAGTATTTTAGTCCATTTTGTCTCATAGAACTCATATGCCATAGCATACTCCACTAGAGGGTGATCATTCCACTTCTCATATTCATCCAAGAAGGTTTTGTCTAGTTTTATCATTGTTTCCATGTGTGCCCTTAGTCTATCCAATCCAACTAGTTCCTTCTTGTAGTAAATGTAAGCCCTAATATCTTCCACATGCATAACACCCATAGGCATGCGAGAGAATGCTCCCTCTAAGTCATCTATGATAGACTTAAATGGATACTTCTTAAAAACATATCTTTTCTTTTCTGTAACATCAAAAACTATGGGAGTGGCCACCACTTACTTTTTTTATCACTTTCCAACTGTACTCTAAGATAATCCGAAGACTTTTGAATCAGCATGGCCAACTAGGGTTTCTACAATCAATCAATTATGCTGCTAATTACTAATAGATCAGTCTTCAAGTCTTAACAATAACTTCCAAGGCTCTTTCTACTCTTTAATCACTCTGAATTTGAATGCAATGAGTAATCAAACATCTTTATGTGTACTTAAAGTGAAAATTCTACCATTAATGCTTGTCGCATAAACCAGGCTGTCACTTAAACATTTCCAACTTTTGTTTTGTTAACAATTAGTATGTGTGCTCTTGCACAAAGGTTCCTTTATACTCCAAAAGCTTAAGTTCAAAGGTGCATACTCAAAGAGTGAGTATACCAACCACGCAGGGGTCTAGAGCTAAATTAGCTCCCCCTATGACCCTAAGGGCCATTCATCTAGATGTAGAGGGTGCATCTACTCTAGATGCATCTAATACATACTCATCAGTCTTGCCCTTCTTTTTATTTGACCAAATCAAGATTGCATCCTCTGAGGCTTTCACAAACTTGACTTCTCCTTCAGGATCCAATATTGGTTCTTTGGCCTTTTTAGGGCTTTCCTGACCTTGCATCCTTGATCTCCAAAACTTTGAGATATGTCTGGCCTTGTTACAAGAGTGACAAATGAATAGAGGTCTTATATTCCTCGGCATATTGACATGAATCACCATTTTACATTGTCTAGCTGAGTGACCATTATAGTTACATATCTGACATGTAACATTCTAAGAATTTCTTACATTTGTTTGATTCTGATTTTTCTGATCATACTAAATCTTGTTCTTCTTACTAGTCTTGAAATTCATAGCTCTATGACCAAATTTATTGCATGAATAATAATAACCATTAAAAGGTCTTACATCTATACAGTTCCTCTCTATGTGTCCATGCTTGTTACATGCAAAAAAAGTATAGTCTACTAGCTTGTGCTCATTCTTAGGTGGTTCACAATTATCTTTGGTTTGATCTTCAATATTCTCAGTATCAGTAGAGTGTTTTTGTGTATCCTTTCTAGCTCGCTTGTTGTCAATCTAATTTTGTGCTTTATTGTATCTAATATAGCTAGTGTCTCCTTTGGCTCTTCTTGCATACAACTGAAATTCTATTAAATTGGAACTGGTGTGTAATTTGTCAATGTGATTCTTTGCTTCCTTTAATTCAGATTCCAAGCTTTCCTTATTGTTTCTTAACTCCAAGATTTCCAAGTTAGCTTGTCTTAATTCCTCATTGAGTTGAAGGTTTTCTTTGACTTGTTCATTGTAGACTTCCTGATTGTTGATCAGCGTATCATCAAATTATTCAAGTAGTTCTTTTAAAGATGCATTGTCTTCATTCAGCAAGTCTTGACCTTTGCTCCTAGATCACTATTAGAGCATTCTTTCAAATCCTTTCTTAGCCTTTTTATAACTAATTGTGCATCACTGACCTTTTCTTTTAGTTCTTCAATTTCTCTTTCTGATATGTCCAGGTCTTCAAGAGCATCTTCAAGCTTTCTTTTCAGATGTTTCATTTCTACTTTGTCCATGATATCCTCAAGTGGTTAAACTTCTTTGCTGAGGACCAGAGCTCTAATACCAATTGTTAGGAATGGGAACACCGAGAGGGGGGGGGGGGGGGTGAATCAGTGTTCATTGTATTTTATCTTTTAACTTTAATATTTATAATGAACTTAAATGCTTAAGTACTGAATTAAATATTCACATAAACATGAAACATGAAATCAACACATGACACCAATATGGTTATGCAGAAACCCAAATAGGTAAAAACCCCGATGGGAATTAACACTCGCTAATATTTTGTACTAGTGTTTTGTGATCCTTGTTAGAAGATCCTTAGCCCTGTTAGGAGTTTCTTTACAATGCTTTACGTATAGTAGACCTAGTTAAAGGTCGGACCCTATTAGGAGTCTTTTACAATAGTCACTGTTAGGGGAGTGGATACATTGTACTAGCTAGCTCACTTCTCAAGTGGTGAAGGATACAACCTTCTGATCTCAGATACACACTATATCTACTGGATGAACTGTCACTATGACACTGCTTGTCAGATCAGTCCTTTGATGCATTGATGCTGTCACCTATAAAAAATATCTAATACATCTTGTAGTGTCTTTTCACACTTATCTTCTGCTTAACACAACTTTCTATCAACTTTCATACAAATTACAATGGGTGCATCTTATATTTATACACACATACAAAATAAACAACTAGGTCGGCCCTTAATCCTATTACATACAATGCTTCCAAATGAATTGGCTTAAGCGTGTTTACAGTAAAACATATATATATGGTGGAAACCTAATTACAGTAGGTGCATAGCCTTTACAACATTAGAATATAGTCACAACTCAAAATGATAACTATCGACTACTTACTCTGTTCTTTACTAGCACACACTGGTTGTGTAACTTCAACTGACTATATCTTTCTCATCCTTGCATATCTGATTATGTGCTCATAGAATAAGTATGAATATAGTCCAACCAACTTAACTTTCATGCCATACACCATAATTCTTCCATACGCATGTGTGTTGATGCTCTGAGCTACAGGAACTTTGTACACTGTCTAGTCTTCAACACTTAACCGATTTCTAATCTTCTCATCAAGTGCACTGACTCCAAACTACTATATGACTTTGTTTCCATAATGAAAACACTATATTAAGTCATATACATCATTATATCCAACTTTCCAACACCCTCCTATTTTGCAGCCTACTAAATTTTATAAACCATTCCATTTGTATACTTCAGTGACTCTGAAAGCTGTGAGTACATTGTTAGCTCAAAATGATAATGATGGTAAGGAAAGACCTTTGTATTACATTAGTCAGACTTTACTTGATTATGAAATAATATACACAAATTTGGAAAGACAATGTCTATTTGTAGTTTATGCATGTCACAAACTCAGGCATTAGCTTATCAATGTTGAAATCAATGTGATTGTTAAGTTTCATCCTTTGAAACATCTTTTCTCACAAACTGATCTCTCTTGCCACTTGGAAAAATGGGTGATATTACTTACATAATTTGATCTTAATTTCATTTCTCAAAAGTCTATTAAGGGATAAGCTTTACTAGATTATTTAGTTGAAGCTCCTTGTCGTCATTTAGATACATGCTCTACTGCAATAGAATTCCCTGATGACAATATTCTAGCTATTCAATAGTGTTAGGCCATTTTTCTGTCATAGCAAAAATCTTTTGAAAATAGCCTCCTCCTTGCAAATGTTTTTGTAAAATGTCCTGCCCCATGCACTTCAATGTATCACCTTGCTCTAGTCCAGATCATGTCTAATAAATTGCAAAGCCCAGAAAGTTATTCGAGTTTCAAGGTCTGCAGGAAATGTTTTTAGAATCTGCCATAGTGTCCAAAACCCACAATATTTTTGAAAATTCATGATGTTTTTAGTCTGTGTGAAAACCTTCATTATTTTTGACCTTATGCCTTCCTGCTTTTGTGTGCTTGTCTTTTGGTGCCGAAAAATTTATGTTTTTGATCTTCTTTCATCGAAAACCCTGTGTGTTTTTAACCCTGCACTTCTGCCTTGTTTGTTGGCATTCTCTAACTACGCAAGTCTGACTGGATGGTGGGCCCAGGTCTTCAAAGACTTTTCCTGATTGGTTTTCAGATGGCCGCATGTTAGAATTTTTTGACATGCGATCATGCGACCGCTTGCCACCTGTCTGTGTGGTCCCAGCTCTTAGTGGTGTTTGGCTGCCTAGCGGTTAAGTTATTCATTCTGAGATATGGCGATTGTTAGTCACGTAATCTCTTCACATTTGGTTGTTAGCGGCTGACATCTCACGACCTGGTGGGTGATTTGTCACGTAGTCACTGAATGCTTGGTAGTTAGTTGGTGGGCCCAGGTCTTCAATGGGCTTTGAAATGATTGGTTATCGCATGATCGCATGTTAGAGTTTTTTGACATGTGACCATGTGATCGGTTACCTTTTTATGTGGGGCCTGATGGTGGTTGGAATTTGGTGGTCCCACTGGTGGTGTTGTGGCAGCCTATGATTGGCTGTCCATGATCACATAGCCCAGTTTTTGGCTATGCAATCATGCGACCACTTGCCATGTGTCTCTAGGGCCCAGTAGCAGGTGATGGGGCATCTTTCGGATGCTGAGGTGGTAGTGTTCCATTGGCTGATGGGTGGTGATGTGGGGACTTGTGGCCTTGTCGCATGATCGCAAGGGCCATTTCCATGGCTTGCAATCATGCGACGAGGGTTTCATGATGACTGGTTGTGGCAGCGGTTACAGTTTGTAGGTTGTCACATGTTCACATAGCCCGTCTCTGGGCTATGTGATCAAGTGAATAACTGCCAGATGTCACGGTTACGGAGTTATAGGTTGGGCCCACAATACCAATCTTGCCAACATGCTTGAGTTTGATTGGTCACTGAGGGTGATATGGCCGAGGACTTTGCAAAAGGGTTTGTGATTGACTATTCACTGCGGCTAAGTGATTGTAGTCGCATGATTGCAGGGGTGAATAAAGTGTCTTGGGATCATGCGACCAGGCCTAAATATAAACCAAGTTTCCTTTATGGGCTGCTCGATTTGATAGGAATGCATGATACTAGTGACTATGTTTTAAAGGTTGACCGGCTAGCCATTGGCACCCATTTTCAAATGTGTTTGCAAGGATTTGTACCATAAAGGAATGATTACAATCTTGGCTCAAGAAGTGTTTGCAGGCAGTTGATTAGACTGGTTTTTATGGCAATCTCCTAGTCTTATGGCTTGATCTTAATATCGGTCTGAGATCTTTTCTCTTTAGGTTGCCTAACTTTCATGCCCTTGCAATAAATTTTTGACCGTTTCTAATTAGTTTAGCTTTTGTAACCTATACACTAGCTGTTTGAAGCTTGTCGCAACCTATCTTTGGGATTCCAGGGTAGCTAGTGGTATAAATTGCAAAAATTTTGATAGGAATGCATGATACCAGTGACTGTGTTTTAAAGGTTGACTGGCTAGCCGTTGGTGCCTATTTTCAAATGTGTTTGTAGGGATTTGTACCATAAAGGAATGATTACAATCTTAGCTCGAGAAGTGTTTGCAGGTGGTTGATTAGACTAGTTTTTATGGCAATCTCCTGGTCTTATGGCCTGATCTTAATATCGGTCTGAGATCTCTTCTCTTTGGGTTGCCTAACTTTCATGCCCCTGCAATAATTTTTTGACTGTTTCTAATTGGTTTAGCTGTTGTAACCTATACCCTAGCTATCTGAAGCTTGTCTCATCCTATCTTTGGGATTCTAGGGCAGCTAGTGGTATAAATTACAAAAATTTTGACTTTGTAAGGGTTCCAGCTTAGAGTTCTTTTCTAGTTCCATGAAGGGTTCTATCTTGTAGATTTCTCCTTCTCTTTGCATATAGTGTGTTCTTCTTCCATTGCTGGTTCAGAGAATACAATGCATACTGTAACAGACTTGTTTTATGTATGAGAAGTTAATATACTCTTACTATTGTCAAGCTATCTCCATTTGAATTCTAAACTCATTAGTCATACATTAAGGGTGTTTGATTTTTCTTCTTGTATTGCCTATGTGTTTGCAAGTGGAGTTGTCTTCGTAGAGATAACTGGTTCAGGGTTAGTGTTCATGTATGTATGGGCTAAAATATCAAGGATAGGTCATGCTTGTCTTCCAGTGGATGCTGGTTAATGTATTATCTATTCATAGGTCTCTTCTAAGGGGAGGGTCAAAATCCTTTGATGGGTAATAACATATTTGAATGCACATGTGGGTGTTAAGTTGAGGTTTGGTCATGGTGTGTGATTGATGTTAGGCATCAACACATTGAATATATTGTTTTCTTATTTCATAGCTATCCCTTGCAATATTGTATTTGACTCTGTGGCCCATTGGATAAGGCACTGGTCTATCAGAGACTTAGGGCATCTCAGGGGTCCTTTCAATCCATTCAAATCATTTCCCTTCAGCTCCACCCTTTCCCTTTCTTGTTGTTAGGATAGGTCTCTACCTTTCAGTCTCATTCCATGCAAGTAGGGCTATTGCATGAGACTTTCTATCATTAGGGTATAGGATACCTATAGGAGATTGATTTCTATTCCACATTAATCTGTCTGCAGGCCTTTGGTTTGTCATGAGGTGTCTTGAATGTGCAGATAAGGCAATACCCACCTGAGTGATGTGGAGCTCAAATAAGAAGGAGGATGTTCTCTATCCTGATCAATTGGACTATTTCCTTGTCAAACTTGAGTGTCTAACTGAGATCTAAGCCCAACTATTTGATTCAGGTTTGGTCCTACAAGGAAAAGAACCAACAAATAGGATGATATTTGGGAATTATATTTTGATGGGTCTAAATGTAAGATAGGTTTTGGTGTGGGTATTATCTTGATTCCCCCTATGAAAAAACCAATCCCTTTATCATACAAATTAAACTTTCCTTTTACTAATAATATTGTAGAGTATGAAGCACTTAAGGATGGCCTACGATCGGCTTCATCCCTTGACATCAAACACTTGAAAATATATGGAGATTCACAACTGATTGTTGAATAGATTAAAGGAGGATATCATACTAAGAATGTTAAACTGACACAATACAGAGATTGAGCTCTTGATATACTTTCACAATTCTCATCTTATACGATTTAGACTTTACCTAGGAAAGATAACCGACATGCAGACATCATGGCAATCGCAGCTTCTTTGGTTTGTCTTGAGAATAATGCTGAAAAATTTACATTTACTATACAATCTCTTAAAAGCCCTGCAATTTCTAAAAAGATTACCTCTAATTATTTCAATTTGCATTCGGATGAATGGTATTCACATATTTCTCATTTTTTGAAAGATGGTACTTTTCCTGAATCGGAAACAAGTAACACACGTAATTGTATTAGGAAACTTATAGCACATTACATCATTCTAGGAGATACACTTTACAAACACTCTTATGAATGATTACTATTATGATGTCTCAATAGAACTAAAATCCTAGTAGCTTTGGCAAAAGCTCATTCTGGTTCTTGTGGCAGACATTTTGGTGGAAAATTCCTGGTTAATAAATTGCTTAGAATGGGATATTATTGGCAAACAATGGAACAAGATTCTTTTATGTTTGTTAAGAAATGTCCTTAATGTCAACAACATAGTAATCTGATTCATGCTCCTACCCGTAAGCTTCATAATCAAGTTTCTCCATTGCCTTTTACTATTTGGGGTTTTGACCTTATTGGAAAAATCTCACTAGCTTCTTCTCAAGGACATACTTATATCCTAACTGCTACAAATTACTTCATGAAGTGGGTTGAGGCTATCCCTATTTGTTCAACAACTACAGATGTTATTTGTGATATCATCCTTAATAATATCATAACAAGATTTGGTATTCCTTCGATGATAGTTTTGGATAATGATACCTCTTTTAAAAACAAAAAAGTCATGAAATTCTTGGAGAAATATCAAATTCAACATAGATTTTCAACTCCTTATTATCCTCAACCTAATCAAAAATTTGAAGCATCAAATAAAATCATTGAACAAATTTTGAGAAAAATAGTTAGTAAGCATGCGTAAGATTGGTATACTCAACTAACTTATGCTTTATGGGCTTATAGGACTAGTGTTCATACTACCACAAGTACTTCTCCTTACAATCTTGTCTATGGTACTGATGCTATTATGCCTTTGGAATTGGAAATACCTTCTTTATGTGTTTCATTTAATGGGATAATTGACAAGGATATTTCCATGAAAAATGATTACAAGAGCTAGAAATGTTGGATGAATGACGAATACATGCATTAGAACATATAAAATCTTATCATAAATCTCTTCAGAAACAATATAATCATAAGGTAATTGAACGAACATTTTCAGTTAGTGATTTAGTCCTCTATGAGAATCAACAAAATGTGAATGCTTTACTGGGTGAAAAAGGAAAGTATAGCCCTAATTGGCTTGGACCTTTTGTTGTTATTAAAGACTTTGGTTTAGGTACTTATAAACTTTCTGATATGGATGGTGTTTCTTTTAAAGAACCCATTAATATTATGCATCTCAAATGTTATTATCCTTAATTTCATTCTTTCTTTCCTTGTGCATTTATGTATTCCTTATAAAGTTTGTTTTATAGGTTATGTAGTTCTAGAAAAATTACATATTGAATATATTTATGCACTTTCTTTCTTTCTATTAAGTTTTATATTGATGAAAACATAGAACTAATTAGTAGAGAAAGTTTTTCATTCATCAAAAGATTTTTTCAAGTTCTGATACATATGTGGCCAATGGCCCTATTTATCACTACGTCTATCACTACACTCTGACGACCGATGGCTCCCAGATCTCTCTGGTATATGATAGGAAGATGTAGATCTATGTGTCTATGTGTGGCTCCTAGATATGCTAATACCATGTGAACATCCTTGACCACTCTGTAACTCAGCCATTAGCTTCTCCTCCCTTTCTTTGCATAATCTCAGCTCTCATTGGATGCATGCAAAGATGTCGGTATGCCTGTCAGGATCTCTATGACCAATGGAAGAATCTTGCTCACTGACTGGTAGTTTGTAGGATATAATTGTATCCTTTAGAATTTTGGATACAAAGCTCCTCCACTCCACTATGCTAGCTACAGAAGAAAATTAAATTTATCAATGTAATGTTTTACTTTATCTCAAATCAAATTGCATATTTAATCTAATCTCATATTTCATACCTGGGTCTACCTCCTAAACGTCACTAAAGTGTCTAGATGGTGGGGGCATGGAGTGACTACTCTCTCCATGCTCACTATGTCTATGCCTTAGCAGTGGTGTCTCTATGTGGGGATGTGGAGGCTGTCATGATCTTAGTGGTCATGCATGAAAAATGTGTATATCTTGTATAAGAAAAAATGTGGATGGGGTCCGAGCACAATGGTTTACACATAAAAGAGACCCCAAAACCAATATTTTACGCATACATGAAATTATATTGCTATGAAAATTTAATGTAGATGATTAATATTGAAATTAAGAAATAAAGGTACTTACCTCCAAAATCAGTTGAAAACCTTGTCAAACAGTCTTAGAAACAGTTGATTTATGCGATCTTGAACCGAAACTAAAAGATCTACAAAACCTAGAAATCTTTTTCTGATCTAAGGTCATGTTGTCTTTGATCTAGGTAGACAAAGTGGTCCTTGACTCTGAAATGCCACCCTTGACCTAAGAGGTCAACCTTGATCTGTACTGCTCCGACAAAAATTATGTTTGCGTATCCTGAAAGTTTGGCAAAAAGAGTATCTAGATCTGCACTTCAATTTGTCATCCCACACCTGTACCTACAAGAAAAATGGTTTGGTTTTTTTGGGGGCAGGTTTTTTCCTTAGTCAAACCCCAATTTAGGAATTAACCTTGTAATTGAATTGAAATCACAGAGATAAACAAAATAAATGAAACAATTCACCTTGCTTATGTTGAAAACCCTTGTGGAGGATTTAAATCATTGAATCCACAAGTATGAATGTACAATTGAATGTAGGATGTCTCAAATCAATTGTCATTAGATCTTCAACACCAATCTTGATTAGATCTTGGAATAGGAAGAGGCTTGAATGGATGGATCTTCAACAAGAGGGCTCCCTAGAGCTTGAATCCTTCAATGGATACTAATGGATCACCTTGATGAATTAAATGCTTGAATTCTTGAGTGATTGATCTTCTTTCTTGAGAGCTTGAGAGATTATGAGATGAGAAGGAGAAAATAAGATAGGAAGGCTCCCTTTTATAGTGATCTAGGGCACAAACTTCTAGAGAGGCCACCTAGAAAATAATAATTAAGGGCCCATGGCACAAAAATCTAGATAGGTGCACATGGAAATGAAATGAAATTAAATTCTTGACACAAAACTCTAGAAGGGGACCATCCTTAATATAGAATTAAAAATAATTATTTAAGAGCCTTGTCACAAAATTTGAGGTAAGGCCAACCCCAAAGTTAATTTGAGCATTAGGCACAAAACTCAAGAAAGGATAATCTCCAATAATAAATTAGGAATCCTATAAAAATCTTGAGAAGGTTCCACCTCAAATATTAATTTGAGAATTTGATGCTTAACCCAAGAAATAGTGGCTCTAAAGAGGGAAAATACAAGATTTTGACGAAACCCCAAAACTGGAACCTAACCCTAAGGATCACGAACCCTAGAGTCAAGGATGAGGTCAAACTTGACCTAGGTTAGGGTCAAGGTCATGCTTGAACTAGGTTAGGGTTGAGGTCGACCTTGATCCTAAGGTCAAGAATCTCAAGTTCTTAGTCTAAAATGCTAGGAAAATGCCGGGAAGAAGTGGAAAATAGGGCATAATAGGGGAAAAAGCCAGATCCTAGTTGATTACCCATTCAAGGCATTAGATATGACCCCAAACCACTTAATCCAAGTGCTAAACATTCTTAACATGGAAGTGCTTCCATTTTAAGATGATACATTTAGCCTCCACTTTAGAAAGAGTATGGACTTGATGAAAACTCTTGGTAAAGGAGATCACAAAGAAAAAGATAATCTTATTGAAATCAAAGGGACAAAGAAATCCTCAAGACCCTAGGGACTCGAGTCTTCATCAACTCCAAGATTACAATAAGAGAGACATTACTAGAAAAAGATAGAAAAGGGAAGAGAGGAGTGGCTATCTCGCTGAGTAAGATGTGTCTATCTCACTGTGAACCACAAAAAGGATAGGATGGTCCACCAAGCTAGGACTTGATAGTCACCCCATAAATTTGTGCACCTTCTGGCAGCTTTGTGCATGTATGTAGTATATCTTATGATGACTTTTATAAAGTACCCATGGATCCATATCTTCATATCACAATAGAATACATTTGTAAAATGCATATCTCTTCAGGATTTAGCAACTTATGTGTGTTACCTTCAGAGAATTTAGCATATTTGAAATTGGAAATGTGTCTCTTCAGGATTTAGCAACTTATGTGCATTACTCCAAGATTGCAATAAGAGTGACATCACTAGAAAAATAGAGAAAAGGGAAGAGAGGAGTGGCTATCTCACCAAGTAAGATGTGTGTATATCATTGTGAACCACAAAAAGGATAGGATGGTCCACCAAGCCAGGACTTGATAGTCACCCCATAAAGTTGTGCACCTTCTCGTGGCTTTGTGCATGTATGTAGTGTGTCTTCTGATAACTTTTATAAAGTACCCATGGGTCCATATTCTCATAACACAATAGAATACATTTGTAAAATGCATATCTCTTCAAGATTTAGCAACTTATGTATATTACCTTCAGAGGATTTAGCATATTTGAAATTGGAAATGTGTCTCTTCAAGATGTAGCAACTTATGTGCATTACCTTCAGAGATTTAGCATATTTGAAATTGAAAATGCATGTCTCTTCAGGATTTAGTAACTTATATGCATTACCTTCTAAGATTTAGCATGCTGCAAAATAAATGGTTAGAACAAAAATGCATAATATAGAATGAGGGAGCTTGTATATATGCCCCCCTCCTTAAGATGGAAAAAACATACTATTTTGACATGTTAAGGAAAGAAAAAAAAAAAAAAGGATAAATCCTTCTTCCGTATCAAGATGATATCCATAGACAACACCCCATCCAATCCAAGAAGTTCACAGCTCCTATGAGGTGATGGAATGGATGAATGCAAAGAGATATCATGCAAGAAGTGAAAAAGTAACCCTTGTGAGGGATAGCACACTATTCAATTTCCAAGGTGAGAGATATATCAACCATGGAAACCTAATGTCAAACAATGAAATAGGTTGTGATCAAGGACAAAGATCCTCAATGCAAACCAATTTTTTATGTATGATTAGATATCACATAATTGATAAATATTGTTTAATGAAGGAAAGAGGTGAATCCCAGAAAAACCAAAAAGAAGGAGATGGCATCCTTGCCCCCCAAGAATATGAACAAAGATGGAAGGGGACCAATTATATTGCTTGCAACATTATACAAGACAATGAGCCCCCAAGGATTAGGCTAACATTGTTTACATAATGTGAAGCTCCATAATAGGATCATAAATGCTATTTAGAGAAAACATGATTGAAATACATCTCATTGCCACATGATATATAAATAACCTTACTATCAATGAGCTTCCTAATCTTCTAATGTAAATCTTAACATTCATTAGTAGAGTGATCATGAAATCTATGATATAAACAAAAATGAAGAGCCTTCTAGTATGGACTATGGTTCTTTTTGCATTTAGGTCTAGTAATCATCCTAGAATGAAGGAGTTTGGGAAAAAGAACTTCTTGATGGAATATGGATGAAGTGACTGAGAGGGGGGGGGTGAATCAGTCAACCATAAAACACTTCCTGATTAATTCTTTCCAGAACCCTTAGGATATCTTAACAATGTTATCTATTTTAGCACTCGGTAAATAGATTGCAGTAATATTGAAGATGCAGAAAGTATTAGCAAAATTATCTTTAGATATTCATCAGCACATGTATATGATTGAGAAAGTAATTAAGAACACAAGAGACACAAGATTTAACGTGGAAACCCAATATGGAAAAAACTACCAATGTATCTAGATACTAATTTTCAGTTTTTTGAAGTGATGCCTGGTTAGAAGCCAACCCGGTAAAAGGTTACAAAACACACTATTAGGTGTGACCTTGTTAGAGGATTTAAAACACCCTACTAGGAGTGGCCTGGTAAGAGGTCTTGAAAACAATTCAATGGAATTGTCACCTTGTTAGAGGATTTACAATATGGTTGTTAAACCAACTCGGTTAAGAGATTTAGAATTCACTATTACAATGATAAGAAGGTAACAATGAAAAAAAAAATGACCTGTATAATAATGCAACTGTCTTGCTGATTACAGATCTCTGTTCTGCATAAGTCTGATCCTTTCTGATCGAATAAATCTCTGCTGCACCTCAAGGATATCTGAACATCCTTCACAAATTTACATACACCTTTCATGCTTTTCTTCTGTAAATCATCTGCTGTACTTCTTGTTTTCTTTTCACATTTGACCTTATATTTATATGATTTTAGATTTGTCAAATCGACATTATTTAGTATAACAATCAGCTGAATTAAGCAAAATCTATTTGCAAAAATCCTTCAAGGGCCAACAGTGCTCGGTGACCATAACTTTCTATAATCTTTCAGAGACTGAGGGAACTCGGTAAACACCGAAAATCCTTTACCTTCGATAACCGACTGAACTCGGTAAACACTAACTTTTCTTCGATGACCGACTGAACTCGGTAAACACTAACTTTTCTTCGATGACCGACTGAACTCGGTAAACACTAAATTTCCTTCGATGACCGACTGAACTCGGTAAACACTAAATTTCCTTTGGTAACCGAGTGAACTCGGTAGACACTGATTTTCTTTGATAACCGAGTGGAATCGGTAAGCACTAATATTCCTATCTGGCAGACTGACTGAGCTCGGTAGTAACTGGTTGCTACGGACTATGACATTGTGTGACATCAAATACAATACATAATTGAGTAGCAATTTCCTTCAGACAATTGTTTCCAACAATCTCCCTCTTTGGCACTGATGGCAACACAATATGTCATATCATAAGAAATTTGAAAGAGTTAGCTCGGTTTAGATTCAAATCTCCCTCTGTCAGCAAACTTCCTGTATCCTGAAAATTCTTCCTTCTGATTATTGAAAATTTCTTGAAGTAATAGCAAAGACATAGCAAACACTCCCTCTTTGACAACACATGCCAAAGACAATTCACATATTATCGGTGAAAATTAATGTACCTCAAGTACTGATTCATATGCAATGATTCCTTGAATATGTTGCATCAACTGGTTGATTTTCAATCATGTTCTGGTTGATGCATCACTAAAACTGTATTTAGTGAGCCTCGGATAGGGGAATGACCCCTAACTTACCTCTTAGATACACAAATGCATCCTTAGGTAATGGTTTGGTAAAAATGTCTGCAATCTGTTCTTTTGTATGAATATATTCTAATCTGATTTCCTTATCCTGCACCAATTCTCTGACAAAGTGATATTTAATAGCAATGTGCTTGGTTTTGGAATGCATCACTGGATTCTAAGAAATGTTTATTGCACTGGTATTGTCACAAAATATAACAACTGGTTCTTTGATTTCAACCTTCATACCTTCTAATAGTTGTTTAAACCAAACAATATTTGAACAGTTTACTGCAGCAGCAACATATTCTGGTTCAGCTGTGGATTGAGATGTGCAATTCTGCTTTTTACTAGTCCAGGATACCAGTCTTTTTCCAAGAAAAAATGCTCCACCACTTGTGCTTTTTCTGTCATCAATGTTTCCTGCCCAATCAGCATCAATAAACACTTTTAAGTCTAGATTACCTCCAAATTTATACCACAAACCATATTCTTCAGTTCCTCTTAAGTATCTTAAGATTCTTTTGATTGCCATCATGTGATTTTCCTTAGGTTTTACTGAGAATCTAGCTACTATACCGACTGCTAAGGCAATATCAGGTCTTGTATGTACTACATACTGCAATTTTCCAATCATAGATCGGTATAGGGTCTGATCAACTTCTTTTGAATCATCATTTTTGGTAAGTTTCAGTCTAGTACACATGGGTGTACCAACTAGTTTTGAATCTTCCATACCAAACTTCTTAAGTATTTCCTTAATGTATTTAGATTGAGTAATGTATATACCATTCTTGCTTTGCTGAATTTGAAGACCAACAAAGAATTTTATTAAACCAAACATAGACATTTCAAATTCTTTGTTCATTTGCTTTGAAAATTCCTTGCACTGATCCTCATTCCCTGTAAATATAATATCATCCACAAATATTTCTGCCAATACAATTTTGTCATCCGGTCCTTCTTTAATATACAGATTGCTGTTATCATTAGCTCTTTTAAAATTAATCTGAATCAAATAGTTATGGAATCTTTCATACCATGCTCTAGGAGCTTGTTTTAAACCATATAATGCTTTGTGTAACCTACAGACCATGTCCCTTTTATCTGGATCAACAAAACCTTCAGGTTGTTCAATGTAGACTTCTTGATCAAGAATTCCATTGAGAAATGCAGATTTTATATCCATCTGATATACCTTAAATCCTTTCTGTGCTGCATAAGCAAGTAGAGTTCTTACACCTTCTAATCTTGCAATAGGAGTGAAAGTTTCTCCATAATCTATACCTTCTTCTTGAGGATAACCTTTACATACCAGTCTAGCTTTGTTTCTAGATACTTAACCATCTTCATTCAGCTTATTCCTGAATACCCATTTTGTTCCAATTACATTCTTATCTTTAGGTCTAGGTACAAGAGTCCAAGTTTTGTTCTTTTGTATTTTTTCTAATTCTTCATTCATTGCTTCAATCCAACTTTCATTTTCCAATGCATCTTTGATATTTCTAGGCTCAAAGTCAGTAAGCAGACATGTACCTTTTAGCTTGCTTCTTGTCATAGTACCGTCTGATTTGTTTCCAATGATTTGATCTGGTGTATGATGTCTTCTGACATATTTGGCTAGTATAGGTTCCTTGCCTTTTGAATGATTCATGCTGTTGTCTTCTAGGATCTCTTCTTCAGGTTGCTCGGGCTTGGTAGATATTTGCTCGGTAACTTTAGGTTGAGACTCGGTCTGAATTTCTTCCTGTGACTCGGTTTGAACTTCTTCCTGTGACTCAGTTTGTGACTCGGTAACTGTGCTTGGCTCGGTAGATATAGTTTCCTTACTGATAGTTGTGTCTGCCAATGTTTCAGGTTCAATGTAAATGAATCTTCTGTAGTTCTTAGGTTCCCTTTTGTTTCTTCCTCAGTCTTTTCTGCAAACTCATCAAATTTTACATGTATACTTTCTATGACTTTGTGAGTAGATAAGTTCAGACATTTGTATGCCTTGCTTTTGCTAGAATATCCTAGGAATATTCCTTCATCACTTTTCACATCAAATTTATTTCTTCTAGATTCTTTTAAGATATAACACTTGCTACCAAATATTTTCATGTAACTTACATTGGGTTTATAGCCATACCATAATTCATAAGGAGTTTTGAATGTGTCTTTCTTCAGTTGTACTCGGTTCAAGGTATGAACTGCAGTGCTGATAGCTTCCTTCCAGTACTTTATAGCGATGTTCTTTTCTATCATTAGAGTCCTTGCACAATCCATAATAGATCTATTTCTTCTTTCTGCTATTCCATTCTGCTCAGGAGTTCTAGGAGCTGATGCCTGTCTTTTGATTCCTCTTTCAATGCAAAAGTTGTTAAAATCATGGGAGATGAATTCACCACCTCTGTCTGATCTTAAACATTTCAATCTTTTTCCTGTTTCCTTTTCTACTCTTGCTAAGTACCATTTGAACTTTTCAAATGCTTCTGATTTTTCTCTTAAATACATAACAGTCATCATTCTCGAATAATCATCAATGAAAAGAATAAAGAATTTATCTCCAGTATAGCTTTGTATTCCAATAGGTCCACATAAATCAGTATGCACAATTTCCAAAATTTCTTTAGATTGATAGTTCTTACTCTTGAAACTAGTTTTACTCATTTTGCCAATCTGATAATTCTTACATAGACCAGTGTCAGGTTTCTTCAAAGTAGGAATTCCTCTAACCTTCTTGAATTTGCTTATTTTTATCATGTTATCAAAATTCACATGACATAACCTTTTGTGCCATAGCCAACTTTCTTCTATTTGAGCAATAAAGCATGAATATTCACTGAGATCAAGATAAAATAAGTTACCTTTTGTTTGTTTGCCTGATCCAATGAGTTTTCCTTTTCCATCCAACAGTCTTGCTTGACCATTCATGAATTCAACCTTGAAACCAGTGTTGATTAGCTGTGCTACACTTAGAAGATTATGTTTTAGTCCTTCAACCCAATAAGCATTATCACATATGAGTTCTTTGGTTAATGAGATTCTTCCTTTTCCTTTTATACAACAAGGTTCATTGTTTCCAAATCTTACATTACCACTATCATAGTCTTCTAGATATTCAAATTTTGTCTTGTCACCAGTCATGTGGTGTGAACATCCGCTATCTATTATCCATATATCATCTTTGCTTATATGAGAAATAAGTGCCATCTTATCTTCATCATCATCAGATTCATCTTTTATAGCAATAAAGACAATTTCTTCTTCACTATCATTAGAATCTTTAGCCATAAAACATGATTTCTTACCTTTATCGTTGTATGATTTGAAATTCTTTTTGCCATAGTACTTGTGACTTCTCTTCTCTTCCTTGACTTGCTTGTTTGGGCACCTAGCTGCAATATGTCCAATTTCTTCACATGAAAAATAGATTAAAGGAGTTTTACCTTTATATTTACCTTTCCCTCTAGAGTAGTTCTTTGCAAGTAATGCTTCTACAATTTCAAGATCACTATCAGAACTTTCTTCTGATACTTCTTCACTTTCTGACTGAACTTCTTTAATTTTCTTGTTCTTCTTTAGTGAAACCTTGGCCTCAAATGCTCATTCAATATTTTTGGAACTAGGAACATAGTTGTCATAGTTGTCTAATTCAAAGGTTGTCAATCTTCCAACTAAAGCATCCAAAGTTATATTGTGGTTTGTTTCACATCTTCTTTCTTCAATAGCTGATACTCTTATTGCATAGATAGGGAGTAATGTTCTGAGTACCTTACTTATAACAGTTTCATCTGAGATTGTTCCTCCAGAAGCTCTAATTGCACTTACACTTTCTTTGATTCTTTCAACATATTTTGCAATGTTTTCATCTTCCTTCATATTCATCTTGTCAAACTGTCCTCTTAGGCTTTCTGCTTTGGCTCTTTTCACATTTGCATCACCACCATATATTTTCTTCAGTGCCATCCACATTTCATATGCAGTAGTGCAGTCTTTAATATCATCAAATTCTTCATAGCTGAGAGCAGATGCAATCTCTATCATCATGGTGTTGTGAGTCTTTTTATCTGCAATGTCTTCAATAGTTAATGTGCCATTAGGAATTGTGTATTCTTCATCAATGTATTTGCATCCTGAATCACCAATGGAAGCCAGATGAAGTCGCATGAGACCTTGCCATGCTGAAAAGTTATCTCTGTTGAGCTTTGGAATTTCCCTCTTGTAAGACATCCTGATCTTTAGCTTAGGTCTTTGAAACCCTTCTTGCAAGCACCAAATGCTCTGATATCAATTGATGGAATATGGATGAAGTGACTGAGAGGGGGGGGTGAATCAGTAAACCATAAAACACTTCCTGATTAATTCTTTCCAGAACCCTTAGGATATCTTAACAATGTTATCTGTTTTAGCACTCGGTAAATAGATTGCAGTAATATTGAAGATGCAGAAAGTATTAGCAAAATTATCTTTAGATATTCATCAGCACATGTATATGATTGAGAAAGCAATTAAGAACACAAGAGACACAAGATTTAACATGGAAACCCAATATGGAAAAAACCGCCAATGTATCTAGATACTGATTTTCACTTTTCTGAAGTGATGCCCGGTTAGAAGCCAACCCGGTAAAAGGTTACAAAACACACTGTTAGGTGTGACCTTGTTAGAGGATTTAAAACACCCTGCTAGGAGTGGCCTGGTAAGAGGTCTTGAAAACAATTCAATGAAATTGTCACCTTGTTAGAGGATTTACAATATGGTTGTTAAACCAACTCGGTTAAGAGATTTAGAATTCACTATTACAATGATAAGAAGGTAACAATGAAAAAAAAAATGACCTGTATAATAATGCAACTATCTTGATGATTACAGATCTCTGTTCTGCATAAGTCTGATCCTTTCTGATTGAATAAATCTCTGCTGCACCTCAAGGATATCTGAACATCCTTCACAAATTCGCATACACCTTTCCTGCTTTTCTTCTGTAAATCTTTTGCTGTACTTCTTGTTTTCTTTTCACATTTGACCTTATATTTATATGATTTTAGATTTGTCAAATCAACATTATTTAGTATAACAGTCGGCTAAATTAAGAAAACTCTATTTGCAAAAATCCTTCAAGGGCCGACAGTGCTCGGTGACCATAACTTTCTATAATCTTTTGGAGACCGAGGGAACTCGGTAAACACCGACAATCCTTTACCTTTGATAACCAACTGAACTCGGTAAACACTAACTTTTCTTCGATGACCGACTGAACTCGGTAAACACTAACTTTTCTTCGATGACCGACTGAACTCGGTAAACACTAAATTTCCTTCGATGACCGACTGAACTCGGTAAACACTAAATTTCCTTTGGTAACCGAGTGAACTCGGTAGACACTGATTTTCTTTGATAATCAAGTGGACTCGGTAAGCACTAATATTCCTATCTGGCAGACCGACTGAGCTCGGTAGTAACTGGTTGTTGCAGACTATGACATTGTGTGACATCAAAGACAATACATAATTGAGTAGCAATTTCCTTCAGACAATTGTTTCCAACACTTCTTGGTCTAATTCCTTCATAGTTTCATCATGTTTTGAAGTGTTATTCGAAATGTTGTTAACATTTATTTTTTGTTGAGGATTAAATCCCAATCCATAAGAATGGTCATGCCCCCTAGTGTGTAAATGCATTTCAATTCCCTATTTATGCTTACCACATCCTTGAGTATTGAATCCTTGTTTAACTAGGAAATGATAACCAAGACCATAACAAGAAGCCATATCAAAAGGAGTCAATGAAACTTTAGTAGTCACTATATCATCATTACTAGGTTTGATATGTTCATTGTGGGTAGAAGTAGTGACAAAGTTATTATGAAGGGCTTTAGAAGTAAAAACTCATTATTCAAATTCTCTTTGTTGCTTCATAAAATAAAGATCATTAACCTTATACTCTCCAATAAAGGTAGGATTAAAATCCAAGGTTCCCCAATCATTGTCAGGAAGAGAATTAGAGGTAGAAGGATTACTATTAAGAGGAGTAGTGTGGGTTTGAATATTCAGACAAGGATTAGGCACATCATCTGCATCCAGCATATACATCTTATTGTTATGTATAAACTTGACTTTACGGTGAAGGGTGGAAGGAATAGCATGCATCTCATGCAACCAAGGTCTACCCAAAAGAAGGTTATAATTGATAAGTCCAAGCATAACATGAAAAGGAGTATTCAGGATGACCAGACCTACTTTGATAGGTAAGGTAATGATGCCTAAAGTGATCTTAGAAATGTTATCAAAACCACATATAGGAACATTGTCAGGTTGAATAGTTGAAAGATTGGTTTTAATCACTTTGAGCATGTCCATGCTACAAATATTAAGCCCAGATCGATTATCAATCAAGGTCCTATGAATGATACTTTTATTGATAGAAACAAAAACCATAAGAGCACCATATTGATTCTGAACTTCTTTAGAAGGTAAATCTTTTTGAGTAAATATAATGTCAGGAGGACCTAGGGTAGCATGCATACAATGTAAGAAGTTATTGATGTTCTCTTGATTAGGAGCTGGTGTGGGAAGAGTTTTTAGAGCTTTTTGCAAGGCTTAATAGTAGGTAGGTGAAGTTTGAAGAAGCTCCCATAAAGAAATCTTGGCAGGAGTATTTTGCAATTGGTTTATCAAATCATACTCCTTGCTAGGAAGACGGGGTGGAGGAGGAAGAATGGGTTGAAAAGGTGGCAAAGAAGTAGAAACCACCAGATTAGGTCGAGGGTTATTCCTTGTATGATATGTGTGAGCTAGAGAATCTTGATCATTAAAAGACTCCATAGGTTTACCTTTGATAGTAATGCAAGGAAAACCTTAGACAGTCAACAAGGGTTTTGGAAAAACCATATTAGCTATCTCAATGCTACAAATAGATTCACAAGAAGGAAGCAAAGAAGACATCCTAGGAGGAGATGAGGTAAGAGCTTGATTATCCATAAGATCATCACTAATAGGGAGATCATTAAGGGAATTTATATCATTCTTCGCTAATGCCTCATCACTAGAAGGAATCCCAAATGGAGGTAAAACATCTATAATGTCATCTTCTTTCACTAAAATATCTGCATAAGGGGAGTCTATTTTAGAAAAATAGTTATCATCATGTATGGATATGTCATCCATTAATAAATCACCCTCTTGTATCAAATATTCTTCATGAGGAGGGGATAAATCAATGTCTTTAGATCCAAGGGATCATCCACAATGGTTTCATGAGGAAGAGAGTAATCAACATCTAAATCCAAAGGTTCATCCCAAATAGGAGGATTATCATCCCTATCAATAAGGCATTTGAAAAAACTTGAAAATAACTTATGCCACATGATAATGAATAAAGAAATGCATAGAAAATAGATCTATATAAATCCAAATGCATTCAAATGAAATTTATAAGAATGAAAAGGAAATCAAACACCACCAACATAATATGGCATCTAATTCCACAAAGCAATGTAAATGTTTCTGTATTTTTGAAGAAATTTTACAATTTTTTTGTATTTTTGAAATATAAATGCAAGAGAAAAAAAGAAATATACTTTTGTAAGCATGTAAGATCTAACAAAAAATGTAAATCCAACACCAAAAGGAAAGAGTTGTCTATTGCAGGTTCACCAAAATGTATAAGATAAAATGTGGATAGGGTCCTAGAATAATGGTTTGCACATAAAAGAGATCCCAAAACCAATATTTTACACAACATGAAATTATATTGATATGAAAAGAAAATGTAGATGATTAATATTGAAATTAAGAAATAAAGGTACTTACCTCCAAAATCGGCTGAAAGGCATGTCAAACAGTCTCACAAATTGTTGATTTTCAATAACTTAAACAGAAATTGCGAGATCTACAAAACCCAGACACATTTTTCTGATCTGAGGTCAGGTCATCTTTGACCTAGGTAGACAAAGTCATCCTTGACCTCTAAATGTTACCCTTGACCTAAGAGGTTGACCTTGACGTGTACTACTTTGACGAAAATTCTATTCGTGGATCCTGAAAGTTCAGTGAAAAGGGTATCCAAATCTACATTTTAATTCACTGTCTCATAGCTGTACCTTCAAGAAAAATGGTTTTTTTTGTTGGGGGGGAGGGGTTTTCCTTATTCAAAGCCCAATTTAGGAATTAACCTTGTAATTGAATTGAAATTGCAGAGATAAACAAACTAAATGAAACAATTCACCTTGCTTATGTTGAAAACCCTTGTAGAGGATTTGAATCATTGAATCCACAAGTATGAATGTAGAATTGGATGTAGGATGTCTCAAATAAATTGTCTTTAGATCTTCAATACCAATCTTGATTGGATCTTGGAATAGGAAGAGGCTTTAATGGATGGATCTTCAACACGAGGGCTCCATAGAGCTTGAATCCTTCAATGGCTACTAATGGATTGCCTTGATGAATTGAATGCTTGAATGCTTGATCTTCTTACTTGAGATCTTGAGAGATTATGAGATGAGATGGATAAAATGAGAGAGGAAGGCTCCCTTTTATAGTTATTTAGGGCACAAACTTCTAGAGAGGCCACCTAGAAAACAATAATTAAGGGCCCATGGCACAAAACTCTAGAGAGGTGCACATGGAAATGAAATGAAATGAAATTCTTGACACGATACTCTAGAAGGGGAACACCCTTAATATAGAATTAAAAATAATTATTTAAGAGCCTTGTCACAAAATTTGAGGTAAGGCCAACCCCAAAGCTAATTTGAGAATTAGGCACAAAAATCAAGAAAGGCTAATCTCCAATAATAAATTAGGAATCCTATAAAAGGCTTGAGAAAGGTCCCCCTTAAATATTAATTTGAGAATTCAATGCTTAAACTAAGAAATAGTGGCCTCGAAGAGGGAAAAGACAAGATTTTGATGAAACCTCAAAACTGGAACCTAACCCTGAGGATCTTGAACCCTAGGGTTAAGGATAAGGTTGACCTTGACCTAGTCAGGGTCAAGGTCATCCTTGACCTTGAGGTCAAGAATCTTAGGTTCTTAGTCCAAAATACCAAGAAAATACTGGGAGGAAGTGGAAAATGGGGCAGAACAGGGCAAAAAGCTAGATCCAAGTCGACTACCCATTCAAGGCATTCGACATGACCCCAAACCACTTACTCAGAGGGCTAAAAGTTCTTAACATGGAAGTGCTTACATTTTAAGATGATACACATCTGCGCTAGTATCCTTAGCTGGGGGCATCTCCTCTACTTTTTCCTTTGCTCTCATCTCTTCTCTTTCCTCTGCTTTGTCCTCCTTCATCAGATCTCCCTTAGAGATGTGCTCCTCCTCATCCTCCTCAATTGTACCACTATCCTAGTGTATCCTCTCTGAAAGACCTAGATCACCTATAGGATAATCTGCAAGGAAGATGGGGTGGGTCCCCTCTAGACTCCTGTACCTAATGTAATCTTAGCTCATTCCTAAATAGGTCACATATGAGGGTACCTCTCTATTCTCTATCTCATCTACATCACTATCCTCTATTTTTTCTATCGATGGTTAGCATATGATGCCAACTCTCTGATAATACCTTGTCAGATGTGCATAGTGAGGTACTACTATAGGGACTCCCTATAACATGCTAAACTACCTCATCACCTAATCATAATAGTATGGAATCACTACATCATTCTAATAACCCTCCAGCAGCTTTCACCGCTATGAATATCTCATCTGGAATCATGTATTAGGCCACTCTATCATCTGGTTGTAGAGTCTCCATATCACATCGGTGCTCAGAATGTAGTCTAGACATACCCTCCAATAGAGGATATCTCTGAACTGCTAGACATCTCTCAGAGGATACACAAAGACTCTCGGTGTTCTCACATCTACCATTACTAGAATTCCCTATGGACATGTACATGTGAAATTCTTAAGCAACCTAATCTTGAAGAGTGTGTATATCAACAGACTCTCTCTGATATCTCACTAGCTGACCTAGCTCATGGTATAGCTGGGCTAACATGTTGTGACCCCATGAGAACATGGTCATCTCCCTCTCCATCCTCTTAATAAGATGAGGGTATGTGCAAGATCATGAGGGGACAAACTATGCCCTTAAGTGGCAATGAAAAATTAGTAAATCAAGGTTAGTCAACTTGACGTGAAAATTTCAACTAGCTATGAACCTAATATCAAAAAGTTGTAAGAATACAATCTATAGAAAATTGAATGTAGTTTCTAAAATACTAGGCCTTTTTTGAGAAAAAGTTAGTATGATTGGTGAAAATTATAGATTTCAATGCAGTAGTAAAAAAATTTTAGGAAAAAAATAAGAAGTAGGTGTATGTCTGACCACCTTAATCATTATCAAATGATAATATTTTATTATAGGATTTTATATATAAGTAGTAGAATCATGCCGAGATGTGACACATATTTTTTTCTAATTTTATTCCAAAAAAATAATTAATTATGAATTTTTTGCTACAACATTTTTAGAATAAAAAAACTCCCATGTCTGACCACCTTAACTCATTCAAAACTTTACAAAATTCAAATTTTATTTTTTTTCCTTATAGTAGGTGAAGCATAGAATGTGACACATTTTTCAGATTTCAAAAATGTTATACCATTTGACAGTTATAGTCATTTTTCAATCAGTATATAAATCAGCCCTTTAGAGGTAGCTCAATTAGAAAATAACTAATAACTACTTACCAAATTCAAAATTTGATGGTAATTATATCGATAGAAAGCTGATAATCTCCTTAAGATACCCTTTTCATTTTATCAAATTGGGGTGAAAAAAAGTCGTCAGCTACATTGTCAAAGATTTGAATTGACATCGCCACTTTTTGGCCCCTCATGATCTTGCACATACCCATGAGTAAGAGGTGTACAAAATATGGTACCCTTTGCGTTAGGTAACACAACCAAGGATACTATGAAAAACATCAATCTTCATACTAACGGTGTAGGGTGTGATAGTATGGATGATAATAGGACCTAATCTAACTGGGTTCACATCTGTGGAACCCATCCTATGCAATACTCCTTGTCTACATTGATCTCCTCAAAAAATCACTATGTTGTAGGTCTGATGGTCTCACCTCGAACTGGAAGCCATAGGATCCTATAGACATCCTACAATGTCACTGTGATCTCTCCAGAGGGAAGATGGAAGGAGCATGTATCCTCATTCCCACTTCTCTATCAGAGATGGTAGCATGGCTTGGTGTAGTCTGATCTATGGTTGGACTGATACCCAGTATAGTTTCACACCCCTCAGTAACTATATCTCATCATCATTAAGCTTACATAGCCTATCTCTAACCATGGCTAGCAACTCTTTGAAGAGATGCTCTCGGAGACGGACCAAGTCTTGCAAGCATAAAAAAACATCATACCAGCCATCTACATCAACAAATCTACAAATCTAACTTGACTAGGTCAAGGTCAACCTCAGTTACATCAGGGATGACCTTACTGGGTCAACCTCAACTTTACTGGGTCAAGGTCGACCTCATCCTAGAACAGGTGGAGACCTTCCAGTTAATGTCAACTTTCTTGGTCAAAGTTGACATAGATGGGTCAAGGTTGACCTATAAGGGATAGGTTCAACATTTCCTATGAAAAATAGGAATTTAGAAAGTAGAAAAGCAAACTACAGAAAACTCACCTCAGGAATTGACCATCCTGTAGCCAAACTATGTCTCAGAAGCTCCATGCGTATCGCTCGAAGTTATTCTCTCCTTGGAATCTTGCTTCCTTTTTCCAATTTGAAAATGGTAAGAATGAGTAAGTGTCTATTCATTTTCCTTATTTATAGTTCAAATTAGGGTTTTATTATGGTTTTATTAGGGTTTCTTTTAGGGTTTACTCATGGTAACTCAGATTTCCCTCCTTATACATTTAGATACACATCCACTCTTTTCATCATAACTTGAGTTTGGTAACTCCATTTTCAATGCCATCAGTGGAGTTAGAATTTTGATTCAGATAGCTAACTCCTTTAATTAGTTTATGAAGGTTAGGAATACTTATAATTGGTTTAGGAAAGGACTTTTCAACAAACTACATATCCAGTGTATAGAGTTTTTCTTATCACCTTGTTTTACCCTTCAGAAGTAGAAAGCCGAAATAGGGGGGGCATAAGGGGCTTTATGCACTTCTCAAATTTTCATATAGTAAGCTTTGCATGATTTATGGATTTTCATTAACCTTGTGTGTTGCAGGTTCTAACATTTTCTTGCAAGATCTCTACATCGAGGACTGGGCTATATCCTTTTTATTTACTATGATGTTTTCTTACTTTAGCTTTTATATTCGCATAGTGTCATATCTAAGCTTAAGTGGGGGCTAAATGTATCATATTAAAATGGAATCACTACCATCTTGATAGGTTTAACACCCTATTTTAGTACATTTATCATGATAGATTTGCATTTAGGATGCATTCTACACTTGATTCCTTCATTCTAGGTGAAATTAGGGTTAGGATCCCAAGGATTATCCTTAATTTACCTATTCTATGGCTCTATTTTAAAATTAGGAATAGGTCCTCCTAGGCTTCATCATATTCATCATATGATTTTGTGCCTCTCCCTAGCACTCTATCCTATTCTGACATCATTTTTAGGTCTCTCGGCATCCTCGGGACCTCCTATTTCTTATTCTGGTAGGATCTGGACCCCTGGGTCAAGGATGAGGTCCTCCCTAACCTAGGTCAGACATGAATTCATCTTTGACCTCCTTTGGGATTTGATTCCCCTTTTCAAAATTTGGTCCCGGAGGGCCCTGAAATCAATGTCGGGCTTTCAGATCAGGATGCAGAAGGGTTTTAATTTGAAATTACTTTAATTATTTTCCTTCCCTAGTTGGTTATTATGATTGGACCATAATTCAAGGTGAAATTTGAATTATGGGTCCTCACATTATTCTAGGAGCCTCACCTTGAAACCTCTATATAAAGACTCTCATTTGCTTTCATTTTCACCAAGCAATTTCATGATCTAGATGTCAAGTAGAGACATAATTGATGCAAGTAAGAAATCAATGGTGAAATGAAGATGCTAGATTGCAAGAGGATGATATAGAAGATCAAGCCATTTTTGATAGCAAGCATTTTTGTGAGCACACCATTGTGAACATCTATTTGGAGCAAGAGAGATCCTTTCTTCCTTGATCCACCATTATAAACATTCAAGCATTCAAAGACACAACCATGGGGTAGCAATTACAGATTATGATTTTGGTAGGAGTAATTTAGCCTTGGGGGCTTGGTATGCTTTCTTATCTTATTCAAATCTATGCATTTCTTTCTCATACATAATCATGCTAGGGTTTCAATCTAGAAGATTAGATCTTGGCATTACACTTTCAATACACAAACAAATTCTATTACAACTGGTTATTTGTGGAGGTAGAGATCACTAAAATGAGGGTTTGAATAAGGAAAAACCATATATAGCCACCCCAAAAAACCATTTTCAGATATCTACAGTCGTTGTTTTGAGAATTGAAGTGCAGATCTGAATACTCTTTTCAGTGAACATCTGAGATCTGCGAATAGGTTTTTCATTAGAGCTATTTTGGGTCAAGGAAAACCTACAATGGGGGGTAGGATCTTGCCCCAGGATAAGACCTTGCCCCACTATCTGGGTCAAGGATGACCTACTTCCAAAAAGACAAAAGTTTTCTGGGTTTTCTCTATTATAGTTTTCTTGTCTTAGATCTGGTTGTAGAATCTTTCGAGACTATGCACAGGTTTTAGAAAATAGGTATTTCTAGATTTGTTCCATTATACGATATGTATCTTATCTTGACTAATTTTCAAGAATCTCCATAATTACATTACTTATCCAATTCCAATTCAAAACAAATAAACAAATGAGTAGGTGAATGATGGATGCATTGTTAAAGCTCCATTTTCATCCTATTCACCTTCAATAGCTACCAATGGATCTCCTTAATGAATTGGATCTTGAATGCTTGAATTCTTTAAGATGAATGAATCCTTTAATGCTTGAGTTCTTTCTTTATCATGTAGTTTCTTTTTGAATAATGGATTATTTCATGATGGAGAAAATGAGACGAGGCGGCTTCCTTTTATACAACTCTAGGGAACACACTTCTAGAGAGGCCTACATAGGAGAATTATATTCTCATTTAAGCCTTTACTCTTAGAAATGGACCTAAATTAAATAACATTTAAAAGTTTACCATTTCGAAGCCCGAAATAGATGACCCAAAAGTAGGAAAATAAACCTTCTAAATCCTGACATCCAGAAACTTCCAGAACTTGAAATATGGACCTAACGTCAAGGTCGAGGTCAACCTTGACCCTGAGGTCAAGAACCTCAATTTCTTAGGTTCACATGCCATAAATAGGCTAGAAAAAGGTGGAAAGAGAAGTGGATCAGGGGGAAAAAGCCACATCCAAGTCAAAGACCTATTCAAGGTGTTTGACATGACCCCAAACCACTTACTTAGAGGGCTAAACCAGTCCCAAATGGAAGTGCATCCATTTTTTGATGATACATGTACTAAGATAGATAAGACATAATAGGACCTAATAGGACCTAATAATACCTAATAAGACATAATAGGACCCTTAAGAGCTAATAGAATAACTTAAAACCTATTAGTACTGCTTAAGACCTAATGGCACTAATAGGAACTATTAAGACTAATTAAGACCTAACATGACCAACTAAGACATAATATCAGTTATTAAAACCAATAAAGAACTAATAAGACACTTAGGACCAATTAAGACCTAACATGACCGAGAAGACCCTTAACACCCAATAGGACCAATTAATACCTAATAGGACCCCTTAAGACTAATTAAGATCTTCCATGTGACTAGTAAGACCTAATAGGTAGTTAATCAGACCTAATATCTGACTAATAAGACCTAAAAGGACTAATAAGACCTAATAAGACTTATTAAGATCAATTATGACCAATTAAGATTGATTAAGACGTAATAGGACCTAATAAGATATAATAGGACCCCTAAGATCTAATAGGACCACTTAAGACCTAATAGGACCCCTTAAGACCTAATAGGACTAATAGGACCTATTAAGACCAATTAAGACCTAATATGACCAACTAAGACATAATAGGATCTACTAAGACCAACTAAGACCCTTAAGACCAATTAAGACCTAACATGACCAATAAGACCATTATGACCCAATAGGACCACTTAAAACCTAATAGGATGACCTAGGCCCTAAGACTAATTAAGATCTAACATGTGACTAGTAAGACCTAGTAGGTAGTTAATAAGACCTAATACCTCACTAAAGAGACCTAATATGACTAATTAAGATCAACTAGAACCAATTAAGACCAATTAAGACCTAAAATGACCTAATAAGACATAATAGGACCCTTAAGACCTAATAGGACCATGTAAGACCTAATTTAAGACCTGATGGAACTAATAGGACCTATTAAGACTAATTAAGACCTAATAAGACCCTTAACACCAATTAAGACCCTTAAAACCCAATAGGACCACTTTAGACCTAATAGGACCTCTTAGGACCAATTAAGATCTAACATGTGACTAGTAAGACCTAATAGGTAGTTAATAAGACCTAATACTTGACTAATAAGACCCAAAGGGGCTAATAAGACCTAATAAAACTTATTAAGATCAATTAGGACCAATCAAGACCAATTAAGACCTAATAGGACCTCATAATACCCTACAAAACATAATAGGACCATAAGACCTAATAGGACCATTTAAGACCTATTAGGACCATTTAAGACCTAATGGGAGTAATAGGACCTATTAAGACCAATTAAGACCTAATACGACATACTAAGACATAATAGGACCTATTAAGACCAACTAAGACCTAATAAGACCTTTAAGACCAATTAAGACCTAACATGACCAATAAGACCCTTAAGACCAAATAGAACCACTTAAGACCTAATAGGACCCCTTAATACCAATTAAGATCTAACATGTGACTAATAAGACCTAATATGAAGTTAATAAGACCTAGAATACCTGATTAATAAGACCTAAATGAACTAATAAGACCTAATAAGACTAATAAGACCTAATATTACCACTTAAGACCTAATAAGACTGCTTAAGACCTAATGGGGCTTATAGGACCTATTAAGACCAACTAAGATCTAACATGACCAACTATGACATAATAGGAACTATTAAGACGAACTAGGACCTAATAAGACCCTTAAGACTAATTAAGACCAATTGACACCAATTAAGATCTATTAGGACCTATCAAGACCAATTAAGATTTAATAAGACATATTAGGACCTAATAGGACCTATTAAGACCAATTAAGGCCTAATATGGCCAACAAGACCCTTAAGACCCAATTAGAACCAATTAAGACCAATTAAGACCTAATATGACCTAATAATACCTAATAAGATGTATAATATGACCCTTAAGACCTAGTAGGACCACTTAAGACCTAATAGGACCTATTAAGACCTATTAGGACCTATTAAGAGAAACTAAGACCTATTAGGACCTATTAAGACCAATTAAGACATATTGGGACCAATTAAGACTTATTAAGATCAATTAGGACCAATTAAGACAAATTAAGACCTAATAGGACCTAATACTACCCAATGAGACATAACAAAACTCTTAAGGCCTAATAGGACCACTTAAGACCTAATAGGACCGCTTAAGATGTAATGGGACTAATAGGACCTATTAAGACCTAAAACCTAGTAATAAGACCTAATAGGACCCTTAAGACTTAATAGGATGGGTAAAGACTTAATACCTAAGTAATAGGATGTATTAAGACAAATTAAGTACAACTGACACCAATTAAGACCTAATAAGACCTATTAGCACCTAAAAAGACCTATTAGGATCTGTTATGACCATCTAAGACCTATTAAGACTAATTAAGACCTAACATGACGAATTAAGATCTATTAAGACTAATTAAGACCCAATAAGAACTAATAGATGTTATTAAGACCTAATACCTGAGTAATAAGACCTAAAGGGACTAATAAGACCTAATAAGTGTTAATATGATTTAGAATAGCAGAGAGTGGGTTTTAATTAGTTGTTCTTAGGTCTAGATGTATCAATTAAAAATTTTAAACACTTCATAAACTTAGATCTAATAACCAACACTACTCGGTTGCTACTAAATGTATACCAAAAACATATAACAGTGCAGTCCACTATCCAATAGTATTTAACTTGCAAAACATAGAAATGTTCAGACCAAAACATTCACACAAGTATTAACACCAAGATTTCTAGTGGAAACCCAATTTGGGGAAAACCACTTTGTAACATGTTACTGATATTTTCTCTCTTCTAAAGTGAGATATGTGAAAAGCCAACCCTGTCAAAGGTTTACAAACACACTGCTAGGTGTGACCCTATTAAAGGATTTCAACCACCCTGTTAGGAGTGCACCTTGTTAGAGGACTTAAGTACATTCCATTAGAATGCAACCTTGATTAAAGGATTTATACAATGATTGTTAGGTCAACCTTGATTAAAGAATTTTGACTGATACAATGGTTAGAAAGTAATAGTAATACTTGATCTAAAAACATACAACTCACTATGCAAATAACAGATCCAATTCTTACATATATGCTAGCTTACTAACTGAGTTCCATTTCCATCACCATCACTGATTTGCTTGAAAATTCTTTCAAGTAATCAAAACTCTAATCAAATCCTTCACCTTTAGCCTTTCTTCTTACTCAGTCAATAACAACAACTCCAACATCATATCTCAACCTCTCTCTTAGGTTTCCTTAATACCTCTTTCATAGGTAGATCCATGTTTTTTGCTTAATCTCCTCCATAGATCTTAGGGTTAGGTTAGATTCATTGAATCCTTCAAACATTATGTTCTTCATCTATCCTTCTAGAAACATATTTAATCTCTTTATTGGAATCACAATAAAATAGTCTACTATGCATTAAATGCTCCATACAATCAATTAATAAAGTCAACACGATATACATAATCCAAGAATTCAAACAATTCAATTAGGAATCTAAATTCTTCCTCAAATATAAATTAATCATGCTCAGTCAATACTATGTTCAACTCCTTGGTCATTACAGCATAGCTCGGTCATCTCTTTAAACTGTTTCCCTTGGAAATACATTGATGTTCGGTCAACACTAAATTTACTCATCATACACTAGCTCAGTTGACACTTACATCACTCGGCTTAAACTAGATTTCTTCACTTTTTCTCAGTTAAGCCTACTTGTTCATTCTTTCTTCTTACTTAGATAAACAATACATTATCTTATCATTTTGCCACATAATCAAGTACTCATTGAAGTATCAAATAACTCAATCTTTCTCTAGGTTCCATTGTTATTACCCTTACCCTAATCCTTCTCATCACTCCATAGATATAGTACTTCTTAGGTAACAACAATCTTACTAGTTAAGGTTTGACATCAATGACAATACAATCAATTGCTTCAATTGCAATTTCCAACAATCTCCCTCTTTGGCATTGATGGCAACACCCTATGAATAACATATGATTCACCAACCAATCCAAAACTTGTCTTTGTATTAGAAACATTTGTAATATTCTTAGCTTCATTCTGATTCTGAATCTCTTAGCCTATCTTTCTTGACCGTCCACATAGTTAGTCCCTTTGAATATTTTATGTGTCTCTCTTCCACTAATTCTGAATTCTCTCCCTCTTTATTTTATGTCTGAATCTCTCATATTTTTCTCTTATGTGTTTTCATGTCATCTTGTGTTTTCATCTCTGAATCTCTTCCTCTTTGACAATAATGTCAAAGAAGCATCTAATACTTGCATCTTTTAGATGTAGATGTCAACTTTTTAGTTCAGTAACAATGTTTCTCCCTCTGTCATCTTGCTTATGACTGATTATAGCTTTGTTGTACATTTCACAACTCTAAGATACTCCTAAAGTGTGACCATTTATGCATCAATATGTTAGATACTCTGATGCAAGGTAGGGGTCAGAAGGGGCCAAACAATGTCACACCCTGATGATCCAAGCCTACTCAACACATGCGGAAGCAAACAAACACAACAGTGAGAGAGAGAATGCAAAAGTTTTCATATATTTTCATCAAATAGAATCATACATGCCAGGCTGGAAGGCCTTCTTGGTTATGGCCTGATTTACAATGAATCTTTGATGTCCTCAAACATGCAAGGATCTGTTACAAATCTCAATTCTAATGTCTCCTATCTTCTATTCCAAAAACTCCCTTCTAAACTACCACCAAACAACTACATTTATACAAGGCTCTACCAAATTGAGTCAGCCTTCATATCCACAATCAATGAAAGAAATAGTTAGATCTAAGACCACACACTTCCCAATGATGGATTCCAGCATTAAATCTATGATCCAATATAAATGCACAAGTTAGCCTCAACAAAGATCAAAACTAAACCTGTTAGTGAGCAAGGATAATCGATTAGTAGACATGCAATGTTAAGCGCTAGTGAAAAAATTGACCACCTAGGAAAATGACCAACCATACTTGGTAACCAAAGGAAACCAACCAACTACTGCCCAACTAGGGAAAAGTAGGAACTGATCAACAAAGACAAAGTCCAAAATGTTTTTGGTGACATAGGATTGCTAGGGACCCGAGATGCTCCTACATCAGACACTTGGGGTTATTTTGTAATGATTCTTTGAATCATTTGGTAGGTATGATCTGAGCTACATCTAACTCAGACTATGAAATCCATGAACTATCTTCCATCGGTTTATTCTTCCACTTTACCAAATATTCCATATATTGTTTTCCTCTTGTGCTCTTGTCAACTCTTTGATTCAGAATCTGTTCAATCTCTTCATTCTGCTTCTTAGGATATTATGTCAATACTGTCATTTCTTAATCAAGTTCATGATACTCATACAAATCATAAATGTTGAAAATCAGTGATATATCCATATCATCAAGTAACTCAATCTCATATGCATTTCCACTGTCAAAGTTCCTCAATAACTTGCAAGGTCCAAACTTCTTCATCTTTGGCTTCCCATTTGTTCCAATAGGAAATCGGGCTTTCTTCAAATGAACCATCACTTCATCACCAACATCAACATTTTTATGTGTCCTTGAACTATCAGCTCTGTCTTTGTATTTCTGATTACTATCTTCCAGTTTCAGCTTCACATCTTCATGCAATGTCTTCATGTACTCAACAAATTTCACTCCTTCAGTACTTCTCTTATTTTCATCATCAATGTCTCTCAAATCAAATATTCCCCTTAGTTGTATGCCATTCACAATCTCAAATGGTTTTTTTCCAGTACTCCTATTCACTGAATTATTGTATGCAAACTCTACTTATGCCAATACAGAATCCCAATTACTCAGTATGTCTCCAACTAAATAGCTCAAAAGATTTCCCAAACTTCTATTCACAACTTTAGTCTATCCATCAGTTTATGGGTGAAATGTAGAATTATATTTCAACTCAGTGCCAAATTTCTTCCAAAGGTTTTTCCAAAAGTATCCAACAAATTTACTATCTCGGTCAGAGATAATACTCCTCAGTAATCCATGCAATCTGACAATTTCCTTAAAGAAAAGATTTTCTACATGTACTACATTTGATGTCTTTCTACAAGGTATAAAATGTGCCATCTTAAAAAATCTATCCACAACAACAAATATATAATAATTACCTCTTACTGTCTTAGGTAAGCCAAGAACAAAGTACATACTGATGTCACTGCAAGGTTTCTCAAGAACAGCAATCGGTACATACAATCTAGTATTTTGACTTAATCCTTTTGCAACTTGAAAAATTCCACAACTTTTTACAAATTTCTAAACATCTTTATACAACTGTGGCCAAAAGTACTTCTCCTTAAGCAAATTCCATGTTTTATCAATGCCAAAATGTCTAGCCAAAACACTACTATGTTTTTCTTTGATCAAATTAGTTCTCATTACTCCTCTCAGTATACTCAACTGAATACCTTTGAACAAAATACCTTCCTGAATAAAATATTCATCCCATTTAGTATCTTGTTGATCTTGAATAGGTGCTCTGCACTTTCTCCATGGCTCAGAAAATTAGAGTCATTTTCATACAAACCATTCATCTCATCAAAACCAAGAACTTCTATTTTCATCTCGGTCATCCAAGATCTTCTTCTACTCAATGCATCAGCAACTTGGTTAGTGACTCCAATCTTATGCTTTATCATAAATCTGTAACTCTACAAATACTCAACCTATTTCATATGTCTCTGATTCAACTTATTTTGACTACCCAAATACTGTAAAGTGTTATGATCAGTATACAACACAAATTCACTCGGTATCAAATAATGTCTCCATTTCTTCAGTTCTTTAACAATAGCATAGAATTCTTGATCATACATAGAATATTTTCTTCTAGCATCATTCAACTTTTCACTAAAGAAAGCAACAGGTTTACCTTCTTGACTCAACATAGCTCCAATTGCACTTCCACTTGCATCACATTCCACTTGAAATACTTTACTGAAATCAGGTAATGCCAAAATAGGTAATTTATAAACCTTTTTCTTCAAATTCTCAAAAATTTTGTTAGCTCCATGTGTCCACTTGAATTCTCTTTTATCTCCTCTCACAGTCTCAGTCATAGCATTACAAATTGAACTACAATTCCTTATGAACTTTTGGTAAAAAATTTCCAAACCATGAAATGATCTTACCTCACTTGCATTCACAGGTGTAGGCCAATTCAAAATAGCTTCAACCTTTTCAGGATCCATCTTCAAGCCATCAACTGAAATCACAAATCCTAAATACACAATCTCCTCTTTCATGAATGAATACTTTTTTAGATTTATCAACAAATTTTCATCTTTCAATCTTTGCAAAACTTGTCTAACATGCAAAAAATGTTCTTCTCTAGTGTTACTAAATATCATAATATCATCAAGATATACAATCACAAATTTACCCAAGAATTTTTTTCAAAACTTCATTCATCAGCCTCATAAAAGTACTTAGTGCATTAGTTAAACCAAAAGGCATAACCAACCACTCATACAAATCTTTTTTTGTCTTGAAATCAGTCTTCCATTCATCACCTTCTCTGATTCTAATCTGATGATATCCACTTTTCAAATCAATCTTTGTGAAATACTTTGCTCCAGTCAAACTATCCATGATGTCATCCATTCTCGGTATAGGAAACCTATACTTCACTGTTATCTTATTGATTGCTCTAGAATTAGTACACATTCTCCATTCTCCATTCTTCTTAGGTGCCAATATAGAAGGTATTGCACAATGACTCAAACTTTCTCTAATCAAACCTTTCTGTAGCAACTCTTGAATCTATCGGTTCAATTCCTGATTCTTGGTAGGTGTTAACCGATGAGGTGCCTTATTCGGTAAACTAGCTTTAGGGATTAGATCCATGCAATGATCAATTCTTCTTTTTGGTGGAAAACCATTAGGTATATTATCAAAAATGATTTCACTATACTCAGTGAGTAACTTATCAATCTCCTCAGGAACATTTTCTTCTTTTTTCTTACTCAACTTGTTAGGAATCACAACAAAACATACATCATTCCTTTTTAAATCTTTGAAAAACTTTCTTCCTTCCATCAAGAAAAATTTCACAGATGTGCAAACATTACTAATAGGTTCTTCCATCAATAGTAACATGATTTTTTTCTTTCCATCAGCCACAATAGTATACTTATGCAATCTCCCATCATACATAGTATGTCTATCATATTGCCAAGGTCTACCCAACAAAATATGACAACAATCCATAGGCATGATATCACACAACACCTTATCATAGTATTTTCCAATCTTCAAATTCACATAACATTATTCACTTACCAGGAGTGTATGCTCATCCTTGATCCATGAAATTTGATAGGGCTTCAGATGTTCCAGCCTTTTCAAATGCAATTTTGTGACCATCTCTTCAGATGCCAGGTTCTCTGAGCTACCACTGTCAATGATTACCTTCCAAACTTTATCAAAAACTCTACATCTGGACTTGAAAAAAAATTTCTTTACCGGATCTTCCTTTTTTATTTCATTCCCATAGTGCTCTCCTTACCATCAAGTTATTTTCCTTCTTAGGTTCATTCAGTCAGTCTTCTTGCACCAAAGCAGTTCTACTACTACCATCCTTCTTACTCTCTTGTGTACATTCAAATAATGTATGTCCTTCTTCTCCACAATTTTAACAAGTTCCTCAAAAACTTCCTTTGTTATAACCACCTTGGTAGTTACTGCATGTACCTCTAGATAAACTTTCACCTTTCCACTCGGTCTTTCCTTTGTCCAGATTTGTCTTTTCAGGTTCAGATCTACCATTTTCACCATTAGATCTACCTCTTCCTCTAGGGAATCTATCACCTCTTCCTCTTTGTCTTTGCTCATGCCTCTTGTTTAATTTCTCCTTGGCTTTCAAAGAAAATTGATAAGCCTCTTCAGTGTTCTCCAGCTTGACCATACTAATTTCATCTTGGATGGAAACTCTCAAACCATCCAGGTATCTACCAATCCTTTCCACATCATCTTCATCATGTCTAGATCTAATATCCTATCTATGGAATTCCTTAGTATATTCTTTTACTGAGCTATCTTTCTCCATTAGACTTTACATTCACCAAACTAGGTTAATCTAATAATCATAGAGTAAGAACTTTCCTTTCAATTTATTCACCATCTTATTTCATATCTTGATTTTGTCTTTGCCTTTCCTTTTCCTTTCCAGTTGTAGATGTTCCCACCATAAGGATGCATGTCTCTTCAACTTTGTGCTTGCAATCTTCACTTTCTTATCTTCAGGAATGTTTTCATATTTAGAATACTTTTCCATTTCAGTGATCCAGTCCACCAATTCATCAGAATATAGCTTTCCACCATACTTAGGAGGATTGAAATGTGATTTTGACTTTAGACATGTCAAAGCCTTCAAAAATCTTTCTTCACCCTGATCCATAACAGGTGTAGGTTCTACATTCACCTGTTCTTCTTCAACTTCATCATCACTAACATCTTCAAGATGTATTCCTCTTCTTTGGGCTATTTCAACTACATCTAACCTAGCAGCAATTTGTCTTAGCATATCTGCTAATCCTAGATCTGCATCTCACCTCCCATGAACCATCTTGACAACCCTTTGCAATTGCAGGTCAGATCACAATCTGCTACCCCACAATGTAATCAACTAGGGCTTCAAAAGGAACCTACAAACCTATATCCATAGACCTAGATCAAGATATAACTTGACTCTGATACCACCTAATGAAAGGTAGGGGTCAAAAGGGGCCAAACAATGGTGCACCCTAATGATCCAAGCTTGCTCAACACATGCAAAAGAAAACAAACACAACAGTGAGAGAGAGAATGCAGAAGTTTTCATATATTTTCATCAAATGGAACCATACATGTCAGGCTATAAGGTCTTCTCAATTATGGCCTAATTTACAATGAATCTTAGAAGTCCTCAAACATTGGAGCACCTGTTACAAATCTCAATTATGATATCTCATATCTTCTATTCCAAAAACTCCCTTCTAAACTACCACCAAACAACTACATTTATACAAGGGTCTACCAAACTAAGTCAACCTTAAGATCCATAATCAATGGAAGAAATGGTCAGATCTAGGACCACATGCTTCCCAATGATGGATTCCAACATTAAATCAATAATCCAATATAAATGCACAAGTCGGCCTCAACAGAAATCAAAACTAAACCCATCGGTGAGCAAGGATAACCGAGCAATAGACAAGCAATGCCGAGCACCAGTGAAACAATTGACAACCCAGGAAATGGCCAACCATACTTAGTAACCAAAGGGAACTGACCAAATACCACCCAACTCGGTCAAAGTAGGAACTGAACAACACAGACAAAGTCTAAAATGTTTTTGGTGACATAGGATTGCTAGGGACCCAAGATGCTCCTGGATCATACTCTTTGTAGCACATTTGATGCAGTGCTCCTAGCTTGACTAGGAAGCCTCAGTTAGGGGAAGAGCCCCTAATTTACCTCTCAAATATTCATGAGCCTCCTTCAGTAAGGATTTTGTGAATATGTCTACTAGTTGTTCCTTTGTGTTCACATATTCCATTCTCACCTCTTTATCTTGTACCAATTCCCTCAAGTAATGATACTTGATGGCAATATGTTTGGTCTTTGTATGCATCAATGGGTTATTAGATATGTTGATAGCACTTGTGTTGTCATAGTATATGACAACTAGTTCAGTGATCTCCTCTTTAATGTCTTTCAACAATTGCTTAATCCATATCAGGTTTGAATAGTTCATTATAGCTGCTACATACTCGGCTTCAACTGTAGATTGGGAAATGCAATTTTGTTTCTTGCTTGTCTAGGAAACTAATCTATGTCCAAGAAAGAAAGCTCCACCACTAGTACTTTTTCTATCATCCACATTTCCTGCCCAATCTGCATTAGTATAGACTCTTAGTTCAAATCTCTCATGCTTCTTATAGTACAGTCCATAGACTTATGTCCCTATCAGATATCTCATTATTCTTTTCACAACCTATTAGCACAAGTAAAAATTTCCATGGCTGTAACATTTTTCTCCAAGCCTCTGCAATTATTTTCCCATTTTCTGGCTAAACCCTAGGCAAAATTTCAAAAAATCTAGCCGTTGGGAAAGAAAACCCTAAATTGCACTGGTCTTATTCTAACTTTTCATTACCTTTTCCGGCCACTAAAGTCTCAAAAAATGCATGTGTGTAAATATTTCCTAAGTCTCAGCGAACGGCAACATTAATTTTTCCTAAGTCCAATGACAGTGATTTTTTCCTAAGTCCAGCGCCTTAATCTTTCTAATGTTTTTGGCCTTTATCCTTTCTCACGCCTAGGCTTTTTTACACCATTTCAATCCTATGGTTAGCATAAGTTCACAAGGGATCTGTCAGAGGCTTGTGATATTATGCTAGTCGTCGATCTTTCTTAATGACATGACATTTCAATGAAGTGGGACCATTTGCTAGGTATGCACGGTTGGCAGTCTGTGATTGATCCACATATTAATGATTTGGCAAGTGTTAGTGGGACTTATTTTCTGGCATGTCTTTAAGGGCTCTGACATCTGCAGAGAATCAATGGTGGGTGTATCTTCACAAGGGATTTGTCATAGGCATGCAATCTTAAGACAACCGTTGATCTTACTTTATTCAGAGGTGACAAACTGAGGTGGGTCCACTGCTACATGTACTTAAATGGAAACTTCTCATTGGTCCACATGATAATGAGTTGGAGCTTTTTAGAGGGGCCGAGTGTCAGAGATTTTGATTGACGGATGATGCATGTCCACATGGAATATTCTTCCCCCATGCTATCTTGCGCCTGCTGTCTGATTCGATGCCAGAGGGTAGTGGGTCCCATGTCAGAGGTGACTGGGTAGTAGCAAATGGTGTGTTGACATGTGGTAGGTTTTCAAGTAGGCCCAAGGTTATAAAATATTTCAATAATTTGGCAGCTATGTATTTTCTAAGGTTTAGCGGCTCAAACAAAATGATTGGTGGCTCTAATAATTTTATTTTTAATTCTCTCATTCACGGAATGAATTAGTAATTCTCTAAGTGATTTGGTGAATGTGCGAATATGTCTTTTCATTGAGTCTCAGAATAAATTGGTGGAGCCCTAAAATATTTGGGGATTCAGCGAACCCCCTTTAGTCACAAGTTCTCAGAAACATTTCACAGTTAGATAAAGGATTAAGCGAATAAGAGTGAAGGTTTTTTGTGCATTCACAAAGTATAGCTAGGGGTTAAGAAGAGACTCAATGATTTAGTGAAAAGCTTTTGAATCACTTGACTAGACTGAGGTTAAGATAAAGTAACTCACGACTTAGAAATCCTTTGTAGTCACATATTCACCAAGTGGTCAAATGGTTAAGAGTTTTCCAAGACAAGTGGGACCGCATGATGATTCATCGCTGATGTGTTGTATTTTGATTGGCCAAGCTGGAAAGGAATGAGGACATGTTAGTGGGCCCAAAAGATTCTAAAAGGATGCCAAGATGGAGGACCTGACGGTTGGCATATTTTCACATAGAATCTTTCGAGGCTATGCGATCTTATGCCAGCCATTCGATTAAAGGCTTATGAAGAGTGGGTCCAAAGTACTGATTCATCACCGACATGCTTAGATTTCATTGGTAAAGAGTTTTATGAGGTGGCAGAAGATTTTTAAAAGGTTTTGTTGACTGTTGAGGGATAATCACGAACCGCTCGATCTGCCAGGAATAAAATACATCAACGGTCACATTTTAAACTTGAGCCAGTTATCGTTTTCATTTGAATTCAAAATTTGTATAGATTTTTTTCTGGGCTTTTGAACCAGTGAGTCATGAAAAATGAAGTGATGGTCAGGAATTAAATTCTTCAATACAATTTGCAGTTGGGGAAGGATATAGAAGACATGAATTACAACTAGAATCTAATTTTGTTTCCTATGATGTTGAGCCAAATGAATATCAGGGTTGAATAATTTATAGAAGGGCATTCATTGCAGATGGACATCGAGGTATATAATTAGATTTGTTGAAAAAGAGCTGAGGATAGCATTGAAGACTTAAAGTGAAGATGGATCATCTACAAAATATCTCATATGTTTTAGTGGTGTAGTTATTGTAAACCCTTTGGGGTTGTTGTAAAGCCTTTTAGGTTAATTTTTGTAAAACCTAGAATGATCGGTTGCTTGTTGCATCTCCTTGTATAAAGGGATTTTTCATGATCATTCTAATGGATTGGGAGTTTAGATGTTAAAAAGATAGAATTTCTCAAACCCTAGCTTTTAGTCAAGGATTGTAAATTTTGATATCATTTTATCAAACAATAGAGAAGAAGTATAGGTTGTTCTTATCTTGCAAGCTTCCTATTCAAGATATACTGTATGCACATACTGAAAGGTTATACTTAATACAAATCTTAGATCTTTGTCTCTCCTTTGCTCTATTCTTTGAATCTTTAAATATTTTCATAAGGTTTATATGTATGTATTGGTGCTTTGAGTTCCAACCTAGGGTCAGATTAAATACTGCTCAAAGTGGAATATGTGTTCTTAGAATTTAGTTGAAGTATTTGAGTTTATGTCTAAAGACCAATTTTAGACACCATTGTATTCATCTCATTCCCTGATAATCTACCCAATGGATAAGGCATCGGCCTGTATTCTCCTATCTTTGTGTTGAGAAGAGTGATTCAAACCTTGTAATCCCAAAACATTAAATCATTACCAGTCTTTACTTTTATTTACATTTATATGTTGTCCTATCCAGTGATGGAGAGTCAATGAACAATAGGTTTTTGTTTAGTACTTTCTCAATATTATCTATTGAAAGATCCAATATTCAAATAAGGAGCAGAGTTAATACTATTGGATCAGATTCACCTACCTTGGTTTTGCAGAGTGAAAAGTAGAAGTGGGTAGTCTTATCCCTATAGTTGGTCCAATTGCTTATAGATTGCTCACATTTGGAACTAACCAATCCTTAACATCCATCATAGGCATATTGGTATCTCATGGAGTGTAAAATTCTATCCAGGAACCAACAAAGTGGTGACTCTGCTAGGGAAAAGAACATGACATTGAGATAAATCAGTTCAGAATCACTGTTTATACTACAAACTTTCAATATTTCATTACCCAAAATGATTCTACCCATCCGAGTCACCAACAAAGTGGTGACTCTACTAGGGAATAGATAGAAAAATCTTTTTAAAGAAATTAGAATCTCTGGTGTTTCATTATTAAATCAAGTTTCAGATAGGTTTCCCATCTGAGTCACCAGCAAATTAGTGACTCTACTAGGGAATAGAGAAATATTGTTAAGAGTAAATAGTGCAGGTTTCAAGTGCGGGTATGAGTAGAGCTTTGACTCCTGGCTAGCTTATTATTTATCTAGTGGACTTCATTAAAGAGTATAAGAGTTAGTTTCAGTAAAGTTTCAAATTATCTCACCATATTGTGAGTGGCAACTCTCTAAATATCTTTGTAACTAGTGCTTTATAGAATATCATTATGAGTTTAAAAAACACAAGGTCTTACAGTATGGAACACCTAGAGGAAAGTCTGCAGGGTGGGCTTCCTACTACATCTAGAAAAAACCAAGTTAGAAGAGAAAAAGATAGTAATGATATGTCTCTTACTTGGAAATAGAAAGGAAACTCAAGACAAGGATGTATTTCTCCTCCTAGTAAGGAGGGAAATGCCTCAGAATATGAGGAGGCAATTGATCTAGGCCTTAATCAGTATGAGGATTATTGCTCCCCCACAAAAAGAGAGGGTGAAAGACTACCCCAAAATAGGAGGATGAATCCTAATAGACAACATGGAAGGGAAGGAAGATCTAGAAGTAAAAGTAGAAGTGGTCAAGAATTTCTTCCCCCTTTCACCCTTGGTTCTTCATTACCCCAAGGTCTTGATGAGTCTCAGGATCAGCAAGAAGACCCTCAAGCACAACAGATTGAATCTAAAACAACTTTGCTTGATTCTGAGGAAGTATTTGAAAGAGTACATGAATTAGAGAAAAGAATTCATGAAAAAACAACCATTAGGAAGAAAAGAGAAAAGGAAAAGGAAGAAAGAATTAGACAAGCTATGATAAGAGCTGATCAATTACAAAGGCAATTGTTAAACTTAGAGGCTATAAATTATGTTCCCATTCCTGAACATACAAATGAAATGCCTGTTGTCCATCAGGTGTTTGAAACAAGGGTTCCAAAGGATAAGGGAAAACAAAAGGAGAAAGGTTTTTCAATCGAAGAGCCTATAAACCCTAAGGGTCCTAGAGACTAGGCTTTGAGATTGGAAGAAAACCTTGAAAAGGCTAAGAGGGAACAAGAGTTGTTAGCCAAAGAACTTGAAAAGGAAGAACTAGAAGCTTCAGCATTAGAAATGAAAAAGAAAATTGATTTTCTTAGAAGGTCTGTAGGGCCTACAAATTTTACTCTTTCTAATATGACACAAGGAGAAAACACTACAAATTTAGCAAATTAGACAACTGGTGTTCCTCCATTAGGAGGTCATAAAGGCTCTACCACCACAAATACTAATGCATCCACATCTCAGGGTGCTGGTATTCCTAATACAAGAATTATTCATGAAAGATGTAAAAAATTGGTTTTTATTGGTATCCCTGGCTATCCTAACCGCATCCCTAAAGAAATCAGAAAGAAACTTCCTAAATTCACAGGAAGTAATGTTGTAACTTATGAGGAGAGTTTAAAGAAATTTATTGATGTAATTGATTATTATAACATTGTGGCTAATGATGTTATAATGAAATTATTCATGCAATCCTTAATAGAAGATTCAAGGGATTGGTTTAGAGCTTTGCCACATAGTAGCATAGGTTCATGGGATCAACTAAGGCATTATTTTAAAGAGCAGTATGGTGATAAAACACATCAGGGTTTTACGCTAAATGAATTCAATAGCATAAAAAAGAACTTCAATGAGGATGTTGTTGAGTTTAATGTTAGATTCCAAAAGGCCATGCACAAATTATTGTAGGTTATCAGATTGGATGATAGGGTGTGTCTTGTCACATACTTAAATGCTTTTGACTCAAAGATGGGCTACCTTTTAAGAGACAAAAGTCCAAGGAGTCTGGTTGAAGCTTACAAGTTAGCTGTGAATATAAAGAGTAACAAGTCTCCTTTGTTGAATAGAAAGGATCCAGGAAAGCCTCAAGGTGTAAAACCTAAGGATGATGAAAGCCTAAAATAGATTCTAAAAGCAATAAAAGATCTAAAGCCTGGTGAAAACAAAGGTAATAAAGTTGTAGGAGGGGATAAGCCCCCATTTAATAACTTCAACAAATTACCAAGAATGCAGAATTACCCATACAATACTCAATGGAAAGATGGGAAGCCTTTTCTTCCTGAGAAAATAGATAAAACAAATGATAGGACTCATGATCCATTGTAAAGAAACCAAATGAATGGAGTGGAGGAGGTCCCATGGTGTATTGCTTGTCAATCACCACATGATCCTGATTATTATGCTATATCCCAGAATGTCTCTTCTCAAGAACAGCAGGAATGCAATGAGGAATAGCCTTATGATGACTAGGGATGTGGGATGTTTTCTTCTCATGTTTTGAGTGAGGTCAACTCTACTGAAGAAGATGAAAATCAAGATGTCTCACATTCCCAAACTAGAAATGAATCATATCATCAACAAGTTTTTTTAGATGATGAAGATAGTGAGCCTGACAACATCCAGTGTAATGTTCAGAAGAATCAGAAAATAGTTACCTTAAGGAGGCCATCTAATGAGGAGATTTCCTTGATAATGACCAATTTGGTTACTCAGGCAAAAGAAAATTATAACTTGAGAAATAGAGTTGTTGGTGATTCAAGTCAGAAGCCTCCTGGTATTTTTATCAAGAAAATAGACAAGGATGCAAAAAAATCACAAGATAAGATTAACGATGCTACTCATACTGATAAGGTCAATATAAAGAAAAATGCTAAGCCTAACATTATTTACAAGATGAAAACTAAGCCTATAGCTGAGTTGTGCCAGTTTTGCAAAAGAAGAATAAAGCCCAAACTGACAAACCTGCAGATGTATCCACCCAAGAAGCTGATAAAGAGATTGTAGATTCAAAGCCAGATGTATCTAATTTGAAGTATCTTCCAATTGATATGAATAAATTGTTGTCTCAAATTACTGTCAAAGTTCCATTGTTACAGATGATGAGAATAAAAGAACACAAGGAAAATGCCTTAAAATGGGTAAAGAGTGTAGTACATATTGATTCTCAAAAAATAGAAAAAATTGAGAAACAAGTAGCAACTGTGAATGATGAAGATGAAAATTGTAGTGAGGAGACTGTTTCTAAAATCCCTCAAATCTATTTGGACACAAATGTTGTTGGTACTACAGTAGGATTAGTTGATCCTTTTTTCTTAACTCTGCAAATAAATGGAAAGTTGCTAAAAAATTGCATGATTGATTCTGGAGCATCAAATATTGTTATGCCTACTGAGGTTATGAAGTCATTGGGATTAAAAGTGGATACACCCCATGGTAGGTGTCAAGCTATGGATTCAAGAGAAGTACTAGTTGTTGGTACTATTAAGGCTTTGCCTTACAGATTGGTTGCATATCCCAACAAACAACTAACCATGAGTTTCTTGGTAGTGGACATTCCTCCCCAATATGGAATGTTACTATCAAGAAAATGGAGTGCTTCTATGGGAGGCATCATATAGTGTGACTTTTCATTTTTTGCATTCAAGTTGGAAGGACAGAACATCAAAGTCATTAGGGAATCTAGAACCCCTCATATGATTGAAGAAGAAGAGTAGGACAACATGAACTATTTCCTTGATACTGATATTAATGCCTTCAAGGTCCAAGATAAGGAAGTAGAGGAAGGTCTTGAGCCTACCCACAAATCAGAAATCTAGGAGGGGTGGATTGATCTTGCTAGTCTCTAGACTATGTATTTTGATGGAGCAAATTGTAAAGAAGGATCTGGAGCTGGAATATTACTCATATCTCCAAATGGTAAAACTTTCAATTTCTCATTTACTTCATTGTTTTCCTGCAAAAATAATGTTGCAGAGTATGAGGCTCTATTGATTGTTCTAAGATTAGCATCAAGGCATGGCATAAAATGTTTGAAAGTGATAGGCGATTCAGAATTGGTTGTATCCCAAATTAGGTCAAAGTATGCTTCAAAGAATCAAATATTAAAGTAGTATAGGAATTCTGTGTGGGATGAGATTGAAAGCTTTAGTATTTTTAATATCTGTTGGATGGAAAGAAGTCAAAATAGGATGGTAGATTTATTGGCTAATATAGCTCTTAGACCAGAAGATGTTACATTTGTAGATGTTTCTAAAATAGAGGTACAAGCTAGGCCTTCTATTCTTGACAATCTAGATAATTGGCAAGTTTTTTCTAATGACCAAGACATACTCAGGTTTCTCCATTGTGAATCTCACTTTGGTGACAAATAAATCGATTTTAGTGCTTATGTTAATACAATGAATGGTAAAGATGTCATCTTTGGGAAGGAGGTTCTGCAATTAAAATCCAACAGAGTTCCTAAAGGATTAGTTTCTCTTGAAAGGGCATTTGATAGCAAAGACAAGGCCTTATTTGCTAGTACTGATAAAATCAATGAGCTTGAAGAGATAAACTTGGGCACAAGGATAGCCCCCAAGAAGGTTTATATAGGCAGGTCTCTCTCCCTAAGAACCAAAAAAAATTTGATTGACCTTCTCAGAAAATTTAGGCATGTTTTTGCCTAGTCTTATGAAGACCTTAAAGCTTATAGAAAGGACCTTTTTCAACATGAGGTTCCACTCGAGGAGGGCACAAAACCTTTTAGATACAAGTTGAGATCTGTTAACCCTACCCTAGCACCCAAAATGCAAAGTGAACTCAAGAAGATGATAGATGCTAGAATAATCAAGCCAATTAGGCACTCCACTTGGGTTTCAAATTTAGTACCTATCAGAAAAAAGAATGGTGATATCAGGTTATGTGTAGATTTTAGGAATCTTAACATAAATTCTTTGAAGGATAACTATGGGTTACCAAATATGGAGAATATGTTGCAAAAGGTCACTAGATTAGAATTGATGTCCATGATGGATGACTTTTCTGGTTACAATCAGGTTATGGTCAAGGACACAGAGCAATTTAAGACTGCATTTACAACTCCATGGGGGACATATGTTTATGTAAGAATGTCTTTTGGGTTGACTAATGCAGGTGCCACTTTCTAGAGGGCTATGGATGTGGCCTTTGTAGATTTAATTGATAGATTTATGGTGGTATATCAAGATGACTTGACAGCCTTTTCAGCTAAAGAAGAACAACATTGTCAACATCTTGAGAAAAATTTTATCAGAGCATTAGAGTATGGGGTTTCTTTGAACCCAAAGAGGTGTGCCTTTGGTGTGACAGAAGGAAAACTTTTAGGACACATTGTTTCAAAAGATGGTGTAAGGATAGATCCTGAAAGAGTGGAAGCCATTGACAAATTATCCTTACCAAATAATATCAAGGGAATTCAATCCTTTCTAGGATAGGTCAACTTCTTAAGGAGGTTTATTACAAACTTTGCAGAAATCAGTATTCCCATATCAAGAATATTGAAGAAAGGAGTAAAAATTGAATGGAATACTGAAGCAGTATAGGCTTTTAACAACATTAAGAAGGCTATTAAGCATGCCCCAGTTTTGAAGACACTAGATCACAGCAAACCCATGTAGATCTTTTCTTTTGCATCTACCCATACTATTATTGTAGTACTTTTATAGAAAAATGTTGAAGGTTTTGAACAACCTATTTCCTTTTTCAACAAGACCTTGCAAGTAGCAGGATTGAATTATGATATCATTGAGAAGCAAGCTTATGCATTGGTCAAGGCTATTAAAACATTCAGATGTTATTTGGTGGGAGCCACAATGGGTGCTTATGTTCCAAGTGTTGTAGTCAAGGACATCTTGGTCCAACAAGAGGTTTCAGGAAGAAGATGTAGGTGGATTAATAGAATTCAGGAATTTAACATTGACATCCACATTACAAAGCTAGTTAGAGGTTTAGGCCTAGCAAAATTGATGGCCCAAAGTAATTTAAATGCAAATCAAATAAACATGCTAGAAGAGGATCAAAGACCTTATGTGTACAACATGGACTGTTGTGAATGGTATAAAGACATTGTCAAATAATTACAAAGGATAGTCTTACCCCCTGAACTAGATGAGAATAAGAAGAGAACTATTAAATTCCACTCATTGAGATATGGAATTATAAGTCATGAACTTTGGTGGAGGAGTAATGAAGGTGTTTTGCTTAGATGTGTAGATCCAGATAGGGCCAACCTTTTGATGAAAGAGATGCATAATGGAATTTGTGGAGGACATTATATGGAAAAGACCACAGCCCACAAGATTATCAGGGTAGGCTTTTGGTGGCCTTCACTTTTCAAAGATACCCATCAATTTGTTAAGAAGTGTGATCCTTGTCAAAGGTTTGCAGGAAAATTAAAATTTAGTGGGAATCTACCTCTCAAACCTATTTCTGTGCAACCTCCTTTCTAGAAGTGGGGTATGGATTTCATTGGTGAAATCTCTAATAAATCTAGTGGTGGACATTCTTACATCTTAGTGGAAACTAACTATTTCACTAAGTAGGTTGAGGCAATCCCTACAAGAAGAGCAACTAGCAAGGTGGTAACAGATTTTATGATGCAAAATATCTTGACAAGATTTGGTTGCCCAGAGACTATGGTGGTTGATAATGCATTATGTTTTAGGTCAGAAAAGTTTGTTGAATTTTTCCGGCATAATGGTATTAAAATTTCATATTCATCTACTTATCATCCACAAGGCAATGGCCAGGCAGAATCTAGCAACAAGAGTTTAATCAAGATTTTGAAAAGAGTCCTGGATAAAAACAAGAAAGCTTGGGATATAAAATTGTTACAGGCCCTATGGGCTGACAGGGTTACAGTCAAGAAGGAAATAGGATGTGCCCCTTTTGACCTGGTGTATGGAATCAATGCAAGACTACCTCAAAATAACTTATTGTAGATGTATGAATTCATTCAGAAATATGATAATGAAGTAGAGGAAGACATGACAATCAAGATGAATGACTTGATTCAACTCAATGAGGTAAGGAATGATGTACATAATAAGAATGAGAAGCTCCAGGCCCAGTGCAAAGTCTTGTATGACAAGAAATCTACTCAGAGGAATTTTGTAGAAGGAGATATGGTATTAATATGGAATGCAAGACTAGAGAACAAAGGGAAGCATGGGAAGTTTGATCCCATTTGGTTAGGCCCATATATCACTGAAGAAAAATGGGGAGCAAGTTCTTACATTCTGAAGAATTTGACAGGAGAGCTCCTGGAGCTACCTGTTCATGGTCAATTTTTGAAATTCTATTTCTCCTAAAGGCTTTTGAGTCTCTGTACAGTTTTGGTTTAAGTTTTTGTGTATAGTTCACTATTTTTGGTCAAAATTTTGTTCTAGTCTATTGTACCAGGAGATTCTAGTTTCTCATTGTATTTGTAGGAGATACACGTCCCCGAGCATGAGCCATTGTTAGCACAAGTAAAAATTTCCATGGCTACAGCATTTTTGTCTAGGCCTTTGCAATTATTTTCCCATTTTCTGGCCAAACCCTAGGAAAAATTTCAAAAAATTGAGCCATTGGGAAAGAAAACCCTAAATCACCCTAGTCTTATTCTAATTTTTCATTACCTTTTCGGGCCACTAAAGTCTCAAAAAATGCATATGCGTAAATATTTCCTAAGTCTCAGTGATCGACAACATTAATTTTTCCTAAGTCTAGTGGCAGTGATTCTTTCCTAAGTCCAGCACCTTAATCTTTCTAATGTTTTCGGCCTTTATCCTTTCTTGGGCCCAGGCTTTCTGACACCTTTTCAATCCTACAGTTGGTGTAAGTTCGCAAGGGATCTATCAAAGGCTTGTGATCTTACGCCAACCGTTGATCTTTCTTAATGATGTGACATTTCAATGAAGTGGGACCATTTGCTAGGTATGCACGGTTGGCAGTCTCTGATTGATCCATGTATTAATGATTTGGCAAGTGTCAGTGGGACCTATTTCTCGACATGTCTTTGAGGGCTCTGACATCTACAGAGAATCAACAGTGGGTGTATCTTTGCAAGGGATTTCTCAGAGGCATGTGATCTTAAGACAACTGTCGATCTTACTTTATTCAGAGCCAATAAAGTGAGGCGGGTCCACTGCTACATGTACTTAAATGGTAGCTTCTCATTGGTCCACATGATAATGAGTTGGATCTTGTCAGAGGGGCCGAGTGTCAAAGATTTTGACCGACAGATGGTGCATGTTTGCATGGAATATTCTTCCCCCATGCTATCTTGTGCCCACCATCCGATTAGATACTAGAGTGTTAGAATTTAATCTTTCCTTGGTTATTTATGTATTTTAATAGGATAAACCAAGGTATCCTAATGTATTATGTCCTCTAGTCCAAGTGGGAGGACATGTCTTTTTTGTAGTTCCTTTAATAAGGAAAATAGACATTCCTCCTTATGAGGAATCCTACACTTGTCTCACACACTAGTGAAATGTGGCATACATAGAATTGGGAGTTACAATGTAACTCCTTTCTCACATCTCTATTTAGAGATGGCTCTCCTTTCTCATTTCTTATGAGGTTTCTTCCTCTTCTCAATTATTGTATGAGCATTGCTCTCACTCTCTCTCTCTCTCATTCTTAGGCATTTGTTGCCACTTTCATTAATTCACTGGGGTTTTTTTATGCCTTTCCCCTTCAAAATCTTGTCTCCTCCTTGCTTATTTTCTGGTGTACGTTCCTAGTTTTTTGCTTAATTCATGGTAACTTAATTCATGGTAAATCTTCTTACTCCTAACTCAATTGATTAAACAATTTCCTGCAATTCTCTGTATTTTGTTATCTTTTTAACATGGTATCAAAGTAGGTTGGTTTAATCTCATTTTGAGTGTATAGGTGAAGGAGTTACCATATTTTGGAGCACTCCAAATTGGAGACTCTTGAGAGAGTTATCTTTTGCTAGTATTCTTGTTCTAACCAATTTAAGTAAAAAATCAAAAAAAAAATTTGGGTTTGGCTGGTTTACCACCAAACCTAGTTTATCTAGTTGGTTCTTTATTACTAATGTTTATAATACAAATTCTTTGTTATTAAAATCTTAATATTTTGTTATTTTTTTATGTTAACCTTATTGGGTTTTGTGCAAGTTTGATAAATATAATATTTCTCAAAAATATTATAATCAAATTCAATATTATAAATATTTCATTATCTTAAAAAGAATTCAAAAATTAATATTTAAAAAAAATAAAAAATGATTAATAGTCTATTCATTTTTCTAAATATCGGTTCTTGCTTGAATAGATTCTTTTCAAAATTGCACTTATTTATTACATGCATTTTTTCGGGAAATATACTCATTATTTGCTCTGCATCTTCATTATTAGAATATCTTTTTGTTTCTAACTTCGGTTCTTATCTGCTCAGAATGTCCTTCTTCAAATAGCAATTCCTTTGTTTCTAATTTCAACTCTAATTATTAACTCTGTCTTTTTTTAAGTTTAGCTCTTTGCATACATTTTTTCAATGCATGTGTTTATTCCTATAGCATATCATTATAATTTATGTTCTCTGCTATTGATTAGTTCTAAGGATTGTTGTACTTATTGGTTGTTGTATCCAAAAATATATATATATATTTTTTTCTTTGCATGCATCCTTTTCGAACCTTGTTCATATTTATGTTTTTTTGTTCTGGTTGTCTCTAGTTAATTTATCACCATTATTTCTCTGCATTATTGATGTTAACTATATCATTTTTTATCTTAGATCTCTATTTTTTATAGCGGAGGAAGAGGTTGCTGTCATTTTGGTGGAATCATTCTTTGCAAATCTGTGGAACACACTCATTTCTAAGTGTGATCATATGTAGTTTGATCTAAATAGCTGCCCTTTATATCATTGGTTATAAGATATATTCAACCATCTGCATTTTCTTCCCTTTTTTTTAAACCCGATCCGTAGCCTCACTCAGATTTCCATGCCTCCTATTTTTTATATTTGCATGTGATATCTCTGTTATTTAGTTCATTTTGTTTTTCTTGTGTTGTTCTTTGCATAAGTGTGGTGTTGTTGCCTCATGTTTTCTTTTTGGTTGTTTGCTGTTCTTTTGATTCTTCTCCTGCCATTTTCTGCCTTCACTTCTTTCTTCATAGCTCCATTAGGATTTGGGCTTCGTAGGGGTTCTTGTTATAAAATCTCGCAAGGTACCCTCTTTCATGTTAGTTCTTGTTAAGACTAGCTTTCACCTTCCATGCTTTCACTAAAAAGTCTCCAAATTCTTTTTCTTCTTATCTTTTGTGCTTCCTACTGTTGGAAATATTTAGGAATTAACCGAGTTACTGAGAGGGGAGGGGTGAATCAGTAACTCCAAATTTTATTTCAATTACAGATGTATTAACATGTAATTTACTTTAACCTTTGCATATGAAACTTAAGAGCATTCACAATAATGACACATAGATTTGGTTACCCAGAAACCTTCCAAAAAGAAAGTAAAACTGGGGTGGGGATGAAACCCACAAAGCTTTAATACTGCAGAATAAAGTTGGCCGGTTAAGGCTTACAATTTGATCACTTCTGATGATCTGCCCTGTTAGGAGCAATAAGGATTGCTAAATCCACCCTGTTAAAGGATTTACAAACATACAATGAAGTATGCACTCGGTAAAGAGATTTTACAAAAGACTGTTAAGTCTACCCGGTTAAAGGATTTAGTACTGATTCACCTGTTAGGATGAAATAGTAGATCTCTTGCTTTGCAACTGGATTGCTGATTGAGATTCGCTGATGTACTGATCACCTTCTGTGATGAATTTGTCTTTGCTGTTCCTTATACTGCTGAAGCCCTTTGTAATTCGCTTATCTCTGCCTTTCTTTCTTTTTCATATATATGCTTCTTACATTCTTCTTGACATTTTTACAACATTGTTTATATACAAGTCTTAAACAATTAATTACAATTACAATTACAAAGTCGGCTTGACAAATAAACATAAGTGCTACTAAGTTGGCCCAAGTATGGTTACACGGTTCCTGCAAACTAACTCGGTGACTTTCTGATACTCGGTGTCCACTGCATTACTCGGCATCGTCATGCACTCGGTAGAAGTGAAGGCACGGTTCATACTGATCACTCGGTAGGTTTTGAACTCGGTAAATACTGGTGACTCGGTAGACATGATGTTACTCGGTTTACACTGTCCTGCTCGGTTTGTACTAACTTTCTCGGTTTGCATTGTCTTGCTCAGTTTGCACTATATGCTCGATTTACACTGTCTGCTCGGTTTGCACCCAGAATGCAAATAAGTGTTGTCACTAGTGGCAATTCTATTTAATGCCAACAATCTCCCCCTTTGGCATTAGTGACAAAAACACTTATTGGCCAAAACTTATATACATGAATCATGCTGAGTTTTATTTTGATTTTTAAAAATTTGTCTTTGTTATAGGGCTTTATACATTGTCTCCCCCTTTCAATGTGCTAACTTTTTTTTTATACAAAACATATATCTCCCTCTATACATATCTCCCCATTTTTTATGATAATGCCAAAGGTGTATATACAAGTTATTTACAGAGAGAATCCAAAATTTGATAGAAAATCAGAATGTACCTTCATTATTAGTGCCAGGGTTCTGTCCCAACTTTCTTGCAGAATCTTACATGTTTGGATTGCAATTTGGACTTCTGTAGAGAGTTCAATCATGTGATCTGCTATAGAGAACTGATTGTCATGAATCAATGTTTTGGAATGTTCAATGTGCTTATACATTGTATTCATGATGGGAAGGATCATGTGTTGGATGTCTAGCAGTGTGGACCGGATCCTTGTGTCTTCTTTCAGTAGATTAGACTGCATATTTGATAGGTGTGAAATTTTCATGTGATGAGCAGAGCTTGAACTTGGTTCAAGTTGCAGCTTCTGTATGCTAATCTTCATATCCTCATCCATTTTATTCATTTTATCCTTAACATCCTTGGTGAACTCGGCAATATTGCACAATCTGGCCAAAAGAGAGGTAGCATTCGAATAGATGGATTCAATGTTTGACAAAACTAAAGACAATTCTACTTGGTTAATAGCTATGTGCTGAGCAATGTGCTCAAGCACTTTATTGTTGAATCTCTTCTCGGCTCTTTCAACTAACTTTTCTGTCCCAGATGAATCCTCATTGTATTTATTAACTGCTTCTACTAATTGTAGTAAAACATGTTGGGAGGAGTCTACTTTAATACCTAATGCATCAGACAAAATGTCCTTAGCATCCTTGATGATTTGATATTCCTTGTCTCTCTCCTCTTTAAGCTTCTTTTATTTTGCTTTCCTTTGGAGGATCTCACCTATATTTTGCATTTGGTCCGCTGATAGATTTGCAAAATCTAATGTTGGAATCTCTATCTCTTCATCTAGGTCTATATCCTCTACTATATTCTTACCCAAAAATATTATACTCGGTAGAGCCTTAGGCTTATCTGTACTTAATGCTTTAGTAGTAGTGACAATAGATATAGTAGGGCTAGCTATAGAGACTGGCACACTGTCTACTGGAGAGCTTAAAATATTTACACTTGTAGATTCAAAAACTGGAAAACTTACTGCTGGAAAACTTGATGAAATGGGAGATTGCAACTTGGTAGAAGAAATGGTAGTTGCTTCTGTTGTTGCTATAGATGATTGGACAAATGTTGAAGTTGTCACAACCATGCTTGAAGGTGTCTCCGGGCTGGATGTAGAAACTTTTACTGGAGAGGTAGGAAGGGATGCAATGACTTCTGCTGCTATCCTCACAGTATCATCTACCTCAGTGGCTTCTTCTTGTTCATCACTGTCATCTTCAATGTCTTTTATTATGACTGTTTCAATACTCGGTTGGTGAAGGTGGTATATGTTCTTCCATGTGGCATTTGTAGCCTTCACAACTGATTCAATATTGTTGATCAGAATCAAACAAGTATTGAACTTTAATGTCATCTTACTTTCATTTTCTTTTAATGCCTTCTTTACTTCATCATTTTTCAAGCTCGGCATTAACTGTCTCAGGGTTTGATCAAATATGTCTATCACAGTTTGCTTTGCATTGCTCCATCTCATTTTTATTGGATTTAATAGAGCTGCTGGAACCTATAGGGCTATTTCTTCAGGAGAGTATTTTCACTATCCCATCTTTTCAATAACAGCATCTTCTATTTCCTTCTATTCTATTTCCGATCTGGTTTCATATTTAAAAGATTTTATGTTACTTACTCCAGATCCTGATCCGTCTCTAAAGAGTTTCATCTTTTCTTGAAAGTTTAGAGGAGGCCTTTTGAATACTATGTCTTTATCTGCCTTGTCTGCCTTGTCTGCCTTGCCTCTTGCATTTCTCCTTGTAAATACAGCAGTGGGAGGCTTAGGTGCCTTAGTGATGAATACCTTTCCTTTCTTCTTTGTAGGTTCTAGTTCCTCTATTTTCTCATCCTTTTCCTCTTCTTCTTCATCTTTTTCTTCTTTGTCCTCGGTTATCATTTGCATTTTGGCTATCCTCTTCTTTCCTTTGTTTACCGCCTATGGAAGCTTTATGCTTAGTTCAATTCTTACCTTAGCTTCATCATATGTTCCAAAATATGGAGATTTGGGATTGACAGGCTGATTAAGAAGAGCTTCAATGATATTCTTGGTTTCATCAATATTTACCTCATAAGGAAGAGGTTTTACATATACAGTCCTCGGTTTAGCTACTTGAATATATACATTATCACAATCCACCATAAAACAAATGTCATCCTTGTAATCTTCCACCAAATTCTGTGGAATCTGGAATCTGTCATTCATTTTCTCTTTGAAAGACTCAAAATAATTATCCATGATGCTTTCAAAATTTTCACCCATTTCTGAGATGTATTCATTTATTTCATAAAGGGCTGGCACATCTTTTCTCCATACAACTTTTCCTTTAGAAGGGAAGAATTTCTGAACATAGAAGAATAAACAGACCAATAAGGATCCAAACTTACATGGATTGTTTTTGGAAGTTTGAATGCTTTCCATGTTTTTGTTAAACTGCTTTAACAATAAGTCTGCTAGGTCAAATGTTAAGTTATTCTTGACCACTTTTTATGCTAGGTCAATAGCTTCACAGGAGACACTATTCTGTCGACTAGAACTATAAATCTTATGGGCAATAATGTGTGTACCAAACTTCAGTTCAGCATCGGTAATGCTGCTAACTTTCATGCCTCTACCGTCCCACTCGGCTAGGGTTTTCTTCTCTAGTTCTGTCCGACCTAGGGTTTTGGTAGTTTTTGCTTTGTTCAACATGGGAAGATCGGTGATTTGATGAATCATCTTCTTTGTGATCTCTATGGGTTGCTCAAGCCAAATCTTGCCATCATGTACACGGCTGAGAATGTATCTAACCCATTTATCTCAAAAGTTTCGAGGTAGATGTGCAATGTGAACTAAACCTTTATCTTCCAGATGTTTGTGCTCGGGTTTTAAAATACCGTCCACACACAGTTCTTCACACATAGTATCTAATTCTAGGTTCCCCATTTCATGAATTGAACAGTTGAAATGATTGTGGATATCGTTAATAAGTAGTACCTTAGGAGGAATCTGAGATTGAGCTCCGTTCGGATCTAGGGCTTCTGCAATTGCGGGCACGATCTTGAAATCTGGTGCTTTCCATTCCCCTTGGACTAACATATCAGATCCTTTCTTCACTGAAGTGTTGGATGATGCCATGGTAGCTCACAGAAAATTCCTTTCGCAAAAGTGTTGAATCCCTGGGTTGCTCTTGAAATTTTCTGCTCTCAAAGTGCTAAAGGTTCGCGGTGAAGAATGAGTTCGATTACTTGCTTTTTGTTTATAACTCTGTCATTAATGCTTAGTAAAAATTAGGGTATGAATTCTAACAGACTGTCACCCACTAAAAATTAATTGCTCGGTAAAGACTTCGCAACTCGGTGAACTTGAGAATTCATATTGCTCTGACCTCGCTCGGTAAAGACAGGTACTGACCTTGCTCGGTGAAGACTGATACCGACCTCGCTCGGTGAAGACTGATATCGACCTCCCTGTGATCTTACTGCATCTTGGATCTTTCTTTTAAATTGGTTTTGGAACTGCTTGAGATTGGTCTATGAGAATACAGTTCCAGTGCTTTCTTGGAAATTTAGTTTGAGTCGGTAGAGCCATCCATTCCATTACTTGGACTGGATTGCTCGGTAGATTTAGGAATCCATTTTTGTCTCACCTGTTTCCTGACCTTAGTTGCTTCATTCTTCTTTCCATCTTCAACTTCACTAGCATTCATGCAGTTTCTGGCTATGTGACCGAGTTTAGTGCATTTGAAGCATCTTACGGTAGTATCTCTTTTCCTTAGATGATGTTTTATGCAATTCATGCCAATGTGTCCATATTCTCCATAGTAATGACATCTACACCAGGTGTTGTAGTCCCATCCAAACATTGCTTTCATAATTTGTTCTGCTGGATTGAATATTTTGGATCTGCACTCAGATGCCTTGTGACCTTGTTTGTTGCATTTGTGACAATTACCTCTGAATCTTGGTTTTTCCCTGCATTCATTTCCTTTGTGACCAGGTTGATTGCAGCTGTAACATTTTCCATTGAATTCTACTTTTTCATTGTTCCAACATTTATTTGAAGTATGTCCTATTTTACCACAGTGATTACAAGTAGGTTTTTGATTTCTTTGAGTACCTTACTTAGAGGATTCGCCTTCTCCTTTGTATCCAAGTCCTGCTTTTCCTTTTTGCCTATGAAGATTTTGCTCATACAGCTGATTCAAGTCTTCTTGACTTTTCAGCATTCCTTCATTGATTTTTTTTTCAGCATTTAGGTCATCCACCAATCTTAGATTGATTTCCTTTTCAGATCTTAGTTCTTCTCTTGTGCTTTCTATTTTTGATCTTAGATTCAGAATTTCCTCATTTGTATGAGAGATTTGATCAATTAGGTTTTCTAGCTGAAGGGTTTTATTTTGGACTTCAATGTTCCTTCCATCTAATTCATCTTTCAACTTGTTTCTTTGTTCCAAGATCTCACAGAATCTTGTAGAGTGTAGCTCTTGTTCTCTTTTTAATTTTCTCACTTCTTCCTGCAGAGACCCATTCTTTTCTAGGAGTTCTTTGATAGTATTGTTTGCTTCATCTGAGTTATTTGAGAAAAAAAAAATTCATTCTTTTCTTCAATGTAATTCTGATCATTCATCTGATTTGCAAGTTCCTTCCTTCTTCTTAGGGATTGGGAAAGATGTTCTTTTGCTTCTTTGAGTTTAGCTATGGCCATTTCCAGATCTAGCTTTTCATTTTCAATCACCTCGTTCAGTTTGAATACCTCCATTGTCCTAGATCTTTTCTCAAGCTAGTTAAGCTTTGTCTTGAGAACCAATGCTGCTCTGATACCAATTGTTGGAAATATTTAGGAATTAACCGAGTTACTGAGAGGGGAGGGGTGAATCAGTAACTCCAAATTTTATTTCAATTACAGATGTATTAATATGTAATTTACTTTAACCTTTGCATATGAAACTTAAGAGCATTCACAATAATGACACATAGATTTGGTTACCCAGAAACCTTCCAAAAAGAAAGTAAAACTGGGGTGGGGATGAAACCCACAAAGCTTTAATACTGCAGAATAAAGTTGGCCGGTTAAGGCTTACAATTTGATCACTTCTGATGATCTGCCCTGTTAGGAGCAATAAGGATTGCTAAATCCACCCTGTTAAAGGATTTACAAACATACAATGAAGTATGCACTCGGTAAAAAGATTTTACAAAAGACTGTTAAGTCTACCCGGTTAAAGGATTTAGTACTGATTCACCTGTTAGGATGAAACAGTAGATCTCTTACTTTGCAACTGGATTGCTGATTGAGATTCGTTGATGTACTGATCACCTTCTGTGATGAATTTGTCTTTGCTGTTCCTTATACTGCTAAAGCCCTTTGTAATTCGCTTATCTCTGCCTTTCTTTCTTTTTCATATATATGCTTCTTACATTCTTCTTGACATTTTTACAACATTGTTTATATACAAGTCTTAAACAATTAATTACAATTACAATTACAAAGTCGGCTTGACAAATAAACATAAGTGCTACTAAGTCGGCCCAAGTATGGTTACACAGTTCCTGCAAACTAACTCGGTGACTTTCTGATACTCGGTGTCCACTGCATTACTCGGCATCATCATGCACTCGGTAGAAGTGAAGGCACGGTTCATACTGATCACTCGGTAGGTTTTGAACTCGGTAAATACTGGTGACTCGGTAGACATGATGTTACTCAGTTTACACTATCCTTCTCAGTTTGTACTAACTTGCTTGGTTTGCATTGTCTTGCTCGGTTTGCACTGTATGCTCAGTTTGCACTATCTTCTCGGTTTGCACTGTCTGCTCGGTTTGCACCTAGAATGCAAATAAGTGTTGTCACTAGTGGCAATTCTGTTTAATGCCAACACCTACAAGTGACATGTCTGAGATCACCTTTCTTTTAGTCACCTTATCTCTTTGAGCCGCCTTCACCCTTGTCTCTAAGGCTTCTACTCATGCTCCAAAGTCTCAATGTGAGCAAGGACTTTGAATCTAGATTTACACCGGTCCTTTGCCTTTGAAAATCCCTATTTTCACCTATGGCGGCTATAGTGGGAGGAGTGACACTGGTTGTGCATGCAATAAAAGCTTGATTCAATTCAGATTACCTTGTGATATCCCTGCTTGATTTCTCTTTTGTTTATTTGTTGTTTTTTATCGAGTGTTGTATAGTTTCTTTGCATAGTAATTCGACTCTCTTTGTGTGGCAATTCGGTGTCTTTGTGGTTTCTTCATTGCATTATCATTTTTTATTATCTTTATTATGATCGACTTCTTTGTTGCTATAATCTTTCCTGTAGTTGATCATGTTCTCTATTAGTTCTATTTCAACCGCTTTGCCTTCCACATTTTTTAGTCACGGGCATGCAGTCTATGATCCAAACTTCATTGGATATTCTAACAATTTTTTTGTGCAGGGGTCTCTCTTTGTTACATTCTCTATAGTTGCCTCTTTTTTCGGTATGTGACTCATAGTTTGCATAATTTATTTTTAACAGTGCTGTTGGGTGCGTGATTACCTACTTCTTTAATGTGATTCGTGTTCTCTTTTAAGGGATTAGATATCTAAATCAACATTAGTTTAACTAAAATCAGAGGAATTTTTTTAATTTTTCAAGTGTAGAAATTTATCTATGTTTTTTGGCAATAAATTGCATTAAGAATTTGTTATTACCTTTGGTAGACTTTTAGTTTTTTCTCAGTAATTGAATTATACTAGAAGGCTTTATAGCGTCTACTTCTTTTTAGGTTAAAGTGTCCTTTGTTGTTGTTGTTGTTTTAAACTATTAGTTCAAAGGTTTTGGTTCTTTAGGTTAGTTGTGATTCCAATTAGTTTGTTAGCTCAATTTTTTTTAATCAAAGTCTTTTTTTTAGAATTTATTCTAGTTTCTCTTCTAGCTTTATATTTGCCTTTTGTGCTAACATTTACATGCAGGTTTGAAATTTGTTCCTAACATTTTGTTCTACAGGGTTTTGTTGATCCTCTTGTTCATATCAGGCTTTTTTTTCATGCACAATAATCATTAGATTCATCTCGTCATCTAACTCAAGGTTTTTAATTAACGTTGTTTAGCTTCAATTCTATTTTCTAACGTTTCTTTGTAGGTTGTAATGTTTTTTTCTCCTTAGAAAGGCAACTATTTTTAGCAAGTTTTTAAATTTCCTTTAAAATTAATACTCCTCTGTTGTATTTTTGTTTAAATCATGACAACATTAATGCCAATTTTTAAATTTACAAGTTCAAACTATACTATTTGGAGGCTGCACATGTTTAATTTCCTAAAATCTCTACACCTTTCACATATTGTGACTTCACCATTTTTGAAACCGACATCCACCGCTCCTCAGGCTGACCAGGACTCCTGGCTGTTGAAAGATGATGAAGCATTTGGTCTAATTGGACTCTCACTCAATCCAGATTTATATCATCTTCTCTCAGACTATACTACAGCTCATTAGGCTTGGCATGCCTTAGAAAACACATTTCAAACTTACATGAAACCTTTTCCCATTGATGAACTCCATGTTGTATCTATTTTGAAAGATAACCATATTTCTGTTTCTACTCCTAACATTAAGGATAATACTGATACTCTTCCAAAGGATAATGATGAACATGAAGATAGTAATGATACTCCTAATGATTGTGTTCCTCCCAGTAGTGATGATAATGATAATGGTAATAATCTATTTACTCCTCCTTGCTCTCATGTTGATATGTTTGACCAAGAAGAGGAAATAATATCTACCTTTCTTAATGATACTTTGCAAGATAGGTTTATTACTCAAGATGAAATTCATGATGACAGGACTCATCCTATGATTCTTGTGGAGGTTATTAATGCTTCATATTATGATGCTTACACTATAAATTTACCTTATGAAACTACAAATTTCATTTCTGATTCTATGACTCATGAACATGTTACAAATTTGGTTTATGAACCTGAAGATTGCTTTTATAATTCTATGATCAATGATTCATAATATGATTCTTTCCAAAGTGTTACTAATTGAGCACTAGGTGATCCCAATGATGGGCACTCTACTAGTGGTTTTTGCCTTTTTACAGGCTCAAGTATTGATCATGTTCCTATATGCTCCAAACTAGATCATAAATTTCATGATACTCAAATGGTTCTTATGGAGGACCAACCTCCTTCCCTAAACTCTAAACTTCTTGATGATATTATTTATGGTGATTGTGCTCATGCATGTAGTAATAAATCTATTTGGTTTACAAAACCTCTTTATTTTGAAATAACAATTAATGATTCACATTCAAATCCTACTGATTCATTTTTAGGAGGAAATCCCAATTATGGGAGATCCCCTCATGGTTCTTGTTTTTTTGTAGATTCAGGCGATCCCTCTTGGACAAGTAACAATGAACAATCTCCAAGTTTACTTAAATATTTGGGCCTACATCCACAAACACCTACACTCTTGCATTACGACATGCTAAAGAATCCTATTTCAAGATCCCAACATTTATCATTGCACCATCACCTTATATCAACACAAAGTGAAGAAAACCAAGCTTTCCTCCTCTACTACAAGAAGGATAATCCAGTTGCAGATTTTTGTAACTACCCCAAGTAAAGATTAAAGGGGGGTATTAGAATTTAATCTTTCCTTGGTTATTTATATATTTTAATAGGATAAACCAAGGTATCCTAATGTATTTTGTCCTCTAGTCCAAGTGGGAGAACATGTATTTTTTGTAAATCCTTTAATAAGGAAAATAGATATTCCTCCTTATGAGGAATCCTACACTTGTCTCACACACTAGTGAAATGTGGCATACACAAAATTGGGAGTTACAATGTAACTCCTTTCTCACATGTCTATTTAGAGATGGCTCTCCTCTCTCATTTCTTATGAGGTTTCTTCCTCTTCTCAATTATTGTATGAGGATTGCTCTCATTCTCTCTCTCTCATTCTTAGGCATTTGTTGCCACTTTCATTAATTCACAAGGGTTTTTTTATGCTTTTCCCCTTCAAAATATTGTCTCCTCCTTGCTTATTTTTTGGTGCATGCTCCTAGTTTTTTGCTTAATTCATGGTAAATCTTCTTACTCCTAACTCAATTGATTAAACAATTTCTTGCTATTCTTTGTATTTTGTTATCTTTTTAACACGGAGGGTAGTGCGTCCTATGTCAGAGGTGACTAGGTAGTAGCAAATGGTGTGTTGACATGTGACAAGTTTTTAGGTGGGCCCAAGGTTATAAAATATTTCAATAATTTTTTGGCTATGTATTTTCTAAGGTTTAGCGGCTCAGACAAAATGATTGGCAGCTTTGATAAAGTTTTCTTTGATTTGCTCATTCACAGAATAAATTAGTAATGTTCCAACTGATCTGGTGAATGCATGAATATGTATTTTCACTGAGTCTCAAAATAAATTGGTAGAGCCCTAAAATATTTGGTGATTCAGTGAACCCGCTTTAGTCATAAGTTCTCAAAAACATTTCACAGTTAGATAAAGGATTAAGCAAAAAATTGAATGAAGGTTTTTCATACATTTGCGGAGTATAACGAGGCGTTAGGAAGAGACTCAGTGATTCAGTGAAAATATTTTTTTGCTAAATCCCTTGACCAGACTGAGGTTAAGACAAAGTATCTTGTGACTTACAAATCCTTTGCAGTCACGTATTTGCCAAGTGGTCAAAGGGTTAAGAGTTTTCCGAGACAAGTGGGACCACATGATGATTCATCGCTGATGTGTTGTGTTTTGATTGGCCAAGCTGGAAAGGAATGAGGACATGTCAGTGGGCCTAAAATATTCTAAAAGGATGCCAAGATGGAGGATCTGACGGTTGGCATATTTTCGCATAGAATCTTTCAAGGCTATGCAATCTTACGCTAGCTGTTTGATTAAAGGCTTATGAAAAGTGGGTCCAAAGTACCGATTCATTGATGACGTGCTCAGATTTCATTGGTTGAGAGTTTTATGAGGTGGTGGAAGATTTTTAAAACGTTTTGTTTACTGTTGAGGGATAATCATGAACTGATCGATCTGTCGAGAATAAAATACATCAACGGTCATGTTTTAAATGAAAGTTGGTTACCATTTTCATTTGAATTCAAAATTCCTACAGGGATTTTGCTAGGGTTTTGAACTAGTGAGTCATGAAAAATGAAGTGGTGGCCAAGAATTAAATTCTTCAGTACAATTTGCAGTTGGGGAAGGATATAGAAGACGTGAATTACAACTAGAATCTAATTTTCTTTCCTATGATACCGAGCCAAATGAATGTCAGGGTTGAATAATTTGTAGAAGGGCATTCATTGTAGATGGACAGTGAAGTATAAAATCAGATTTGTTGAAAAAAAGCTGAGGATAGCATCAAAGACTTAAAGTGTAGATGGCTCATCTACAAAATATCTCATTTGTTTCAGTGGTGTAGTTATTGAAAACCCTTTGGGGTTGTTGTAAAGCTTTTTAGGTTAATTTTTGTAAACCCTAGAATGATCGGTTGCTTGTTGCATCTCCTTGTATAAAGGGATTTTTCATGATCATTCTAAAGGATTGGGAGTTTAGGTGTTAAAAATATAGAATTTCTCAAACCCTAGCTTTTAGTCAAGGATTGTAAATTTAGATATCATTTTATCAAACAATAGAGAAGAAGTACAGGCTGTTCTTATCTTGCAAGCTTCCTTTTCAGGATATACTATATGCACATGGTGAAAGGTTATATTTAATAAAAATCTTAGATCTTTGTCTCTCCTTTTCTCTATTCTTTGAATCTTTAAATCTTTTCATAAGGTTTATATGTATGTATTAGTGCTTTGAGTTCCAACCTAGGGTTAGATTAAATACTTCACAAAGTGGAATATGTGTTCTTAGAATTTATTTGAAGGATTTTCATAAGTAGGAAAGAGTTGAAGTATTTGTGTTTATGTCTAAAGATGAATTTCAAACACCATTGTATTAATCTCATTCCCTAATATTCTACCCAATGGATAAGGCACTAGCCTGTATTCTCCTATCTCTGTGTTGAGAAGAGTGATTCAAACCTTGTAATCCCAAAACATTAAATCATTACTAGTCTTTAATTTTATTTACATTTATATGTTGTCCTATCTAGTGATGGAGAGTTAATGAACAATAGGTTTTTGTTTAGTACTTTCTCACTATTATCTATTGAAAGATCCAATATTCAAATAAGGGGCAGAGTTAATACTCTTGGATCAGGTGCACTTGCCTTGGTTTTGTAGAGCCAGAAGTAGAAGAGGTTAGTCTTATCCCTATAGTTGGTCCAATTACATATAGATTGCTCACATTTGGAACTAACCAATCCTTAACATCTGTCATAGGCATATTGGTATCTCATGGAGTGTAAAATCCTATCCAGTAACCAACACAACCATCATATGACTTTCCTTAGGATTGGCAGAGAATCTTGCCACAATCCTAACTGCTAGAGCAATATCTGGTCTACTGCAAACATCATATTGTAGCTTTCCAATCATGGATCTATATAGAGTTTGGTTTACTTCAGCAATATCATCATTTTTAGATAGTTTTTGTCCAGTAGCCATGGGAGTACTCACTGGCCTTGAATCCTCCCTTCCAAAGGTTTTTAGTATCTCTTTGACATATTTAGGCTATGTAATAAAAATACCTTTATCCATCTGATAGACTTGTAAACCAAAAAAGAATTTTATCTCACCAAACATAGACATTTCAAATTTAGTTTGCGTCTCATTTGAAAATTTCTTACACAGGGCATCTTGTCCTCCAAATATGATATCATCTACAAAAATCTTAGCTAACAAGATTCCTTTACCTTCTTCATCGTTCACATACAGATTGCTGGTGCCATTTGTCCTTGAAAATCCAATCTGTATCAAATAATTGTGCAACCTCTCATACCATGCTTTGGGGTCTTGCTTCAATCCATAGAGTGCCTTTTTTAGTTTGCAAACCATGTGTCTCTTGTTTGGATAAAAAAATCCATCAGGTTGCTCAATGTAAACTTTTTCTTCTAAAATACCATTTAAAAATGCAGACTTGACATCCATTTGGTATACCTTGAAATCTTTGTAAGTAGCATATGAAAGTAGAGTTCTCACTCCTAATCATGCTATAGGGGAAAATGTCTCTCCATAGTCTATTCCTTCTTCTTGTTCATAACCTTTGCATACCATCCTTGCTTTGTTCCTTGTGATTTGTCCATGTTCATTAAGGTTATTTTTGAATACCCATTTTGTTCCAATGACATTTTTGTTTTCTAGTCTCCACACCAGAGTCTAGGTATCATTCTTTTCTATTTGATCTATCTCCCCATTCATAGCTTCAATCTAGTCTTCATTTTATAATGCCTACCTTGTTGTCTTATGCTCAAATTCACATAATAAACATGTAGGGTCTTTCAACTTACTTCTGGTCAAAATTCTAGTTTCTTTATCTCTAATGATTTGCTAAGGCTTGTGATGTCTCCTTACATACTATGCCAAAATAGGTTCAGATTTATTTTCTCCTTTCTCTTCAGGTTCATCAATAAGATTATCAGATTCAACCTCTAATTTCTCAAAAACCTCTTCCCAATGCTTGGTAGCATCCTCTTGTCATTTGGCAATGTCTTTCTAATGCTCAACATTGCTAACCTGAGACTCTCCATCAGGTGCAAATTTTTTACTTGCCTCCCCTTCTTCTATATACATAAAAGATCTATAATCTTTTGGTTCTCCTTTTCTTTCCTATTCATTTTTCTCTGCATATTCGTCAACTTTCACATTTACACTTTCCACAATTTTTTTAGTGTTAGAATTCAAACACTTGTAAGCTTTACTCTTTGTGGAATAACCTAGGAATATGCCCTCATCACTTTTAACATCAAACTTTCCATTCCTATTGTCTTTTAGTATATAGCATTTTCTCCCAAAAATTCTAAAGTATTTTACATTAGGTGCATAACTGTACCATAGTTCATAAGATGTAACATTTGTACCTTTTTTTATTCGTACTTAGTTTAAGGTATAAACAACTATACTTATAACTTCTTTCCAATCCTTTTGTGCAATATTTTCCTCAATCATTAGTGTTCTTTCACAATCCATGATAGATCTATTCCTTCTCTCTGCTATATCATTATGTGGAGGTGTTCTAGGTGTAGACATCTATCTCTTGATTCCTCTATCATTACTGAATAGATTGAACTCATTTGATATAAACTCTCCATCTCGGTTAGATCTCAGACATTTCAAGTTCCTACCTTTCTCCTTTTCAACCTTAGCCAAATACCACTTAAACAATTGAAATGCATCAAATTTTTATTTTAAAAACATTATAGTCATCATCCTAGTGTAATCATCAACAAATAGAATAAAGTATTTAGCAGCACAATAGCTTTGTACAAGCATAGGTCTACAAAGTCAGTATGAACCAGATCTAAAGCATTTTTAGAAGTAAAAGTCTTTCTCTTGAAACTAGACTTTGTCATTTTAACCAGCTGACATTGTTTGCACATCACATTATGAGGTTTCTTCAATCTTGACAAACCTCTAACTTTCTTATTTTTACTAATATTTACCATATTGGAAAATTTAACATGACACAACGTCTTATGCCATATCCATACATCATCAAATTTTGCAATCAAACATGTCTCTTCAGATATGTCTAGATAGAACAAATTACCTCTTGTATGTTCTCTACTTCCAATTAGTTCACCGGTGGCATCAAATATTTTATCCTTCATGTGATGAAACTCCACCTGGTAACCAATTCTATTAAGTTTTGCAACGCTTAGCAAATTATAGTTAAGACCTTCAACCCAATAAGCATTTTCACAAGTGATCTTATCAATCAGCTTAATCAATCCTTTACCCTTTACAGGACATGGTACATCATTACAAAACTTAACACTTCTACCTTTGGAATGATCTAGGGTATCAAATTTACTTTTGTCACCACTCATGTGGTATGAGCAACCACTATCAATAATCCATTTATCACCTTTTCTCACATAAGAAACAAGTGCAATTTTCTCATCTTCACCAGACTCATCTTTCATAGCAACATAGACTACTTCAATTTTAAAATCATCATTATCAGTGTCCTTTTCTTCTTCAGCAATGTAACAAGATTTCTTACCTTTATCCTTGTAGTCCTTGTACCTTTGGTAACCTTTGTTTTCTCTCTTGTCATTGTACTTTCTTTCTCTTTCCTCATCCTTGTCATCCATGTCACGACATCTTATAGCTATATGGCCAACTTTGTTACATGAGAAACATATGATAGGAAGTTTACCTTTATACTTGCATTTTCCTCTTTTCAATCTTTTGGCCATAAGAGCTTCAAGATCCTCTAGTTCCTCATTAGAAGTGTCACTATCACTTTCACTCTCACTGATGCATCTTTTTTTTTCCTTCTTAGACTTATACAAAACCATTTGTGACTTGAATGCAAATTCAACATTAGCAATAGTTAATTTATCATAATTAGAAAGCTCAAAAGCAGTAAGCTTACCAACAAGACTTTCTAGTGTTAGAGCATTACCAGGGTTACATCTAGATTCTTGAGTTGCTAAAATTTTGATGGCATATATAGGACACAAATCTCTTAGTAACTTTCCAATGATAGTCTCATCATCAATAGTTCCATTAGCTCCTCTAATAATATTTACAACCTCATTTATCCTACCACAATATTGAGGAATATTTTCAGCTTCTTTTATTTTCATTTCATCAAACTTACCTCTTAGGCTTTCATCTTTTTCCCTTAGTACATTTATGTCACCACCATAGATGTTTGCAAGAGTGTCCAACATTTTATTTGCATTTTTCCAATCTTTAATGTCTTGAAATTCAGGATAGATTAAGGTAGATGCAATCTCCAACATTGCTTGATCATGTTCTTGTTTAGCTCTCATCTCCTCGGCAGTCAAAGGTGTAGCAAGTGTAGCATAGTCATGTTCAACATAATATTTTGTTAAGGTACCAATACCAAATAGATACAGTTTCATTAGACTCTACCATGCATGGAAGTTCTCCTTATTCAACTTTGGTACCTCCTTATACATCTTGATCATTTACTTCAAGTACCTTTAAACTTATTCTCTGTAAGCACCAATGCTCTGACACCGATTGTTAATATGATTTAGAACAACAGAGACGGGGAGTGAATCAACTGTTCTTAGGTCCAGATGTATCAATTAAAACTTTTAAACACTTCAACAACTCAGATCTAATAACCAACACTGCTAGGTCACTATTGAATGTATACCAGAAATATATAATAGTCGAGTCCACTATCCAATAGTATTTAACTTGCAAAACATAGAAATGTTCAGATGAAAACATACAGACAAGTATTAACACCAAGATTTATATTGCAAACCCAATTTGGGAAATACCACTCTGTAACATGTTACTGATATTTTCACTCTTCTGAAGTGAGCTCTCTGAAAAGCCAACCCTGTCAAAAGTTTATAAACATGCTACTAGGTGTGACCCTGTTAAAGGATTTCAACCACCCTATTAGGAGTGTGCCTTGTTAGAGGACTTAGGTACATTCCATTAGAATGCAAGCTTGATTAAAAGATTTATACAATGACTATTAGGTCAACCTTGATTAAATGATTTTGACTGATACAATGGTTAGAAAGTAACAGTAATAATTGATCTGAAAATATAAAAATCACTTTGCAAATAATAGATCCCATTCTTACATATATGTTGGCTTACTGACTGAGTTCCATTTCCATCTCCATCACTAATCTACTCAAAAATTCCTTCAAGCAATCAAAAATCTGATCAATTCCTTCACATTCAACCTTTCTTCTTATTCAGTCAATAACAATAAGTCAAGCATCATACCTCAACCTCTCTCTTAGGTTTTGTTAATACCTCTCTGATAGGTAGATCCATCTTTTGTTGCTTAATCTCCTCCATAGATCTTAAGGTTAGGTTAGATTCATCGAATCCTTCCAACATTATGTTCTTCTTCCATCCTTTTAGAAACATCTTTAATCTCTTTATTGGAATCACAATAAAATGGTTTATTGTGCATTAAATGCTCCATACAGTCAATTAATAAAGTCAACATGATTTACATGATCCAAGAATTCAAACAAGTCAGCTAGGAATCGAAATTCTTCCTCAAATGTAAATTACTGACACTCGGTCAATACTATGTTCAACTCCTCGGTCATCAATGTGTAGATTGGTCATCTCTTCAAATGGTTTCCCTCAGCAATACACTAATGTTTGGTCAACACTGAATTTACTTAGCATACACTCCCTCGGTCAACACTAACATGACTTGGCTTAAACTAGATTTCTTCACTTTTTCTCGGTTAAGCCTACTTTTTCACTCTTGCTTCTTACTTAGATAAATAATGCATTGTCTTATTATTGTGCCACATAATCAAGTACTCATTGAAGTATCAAATAACTCAACCTTTCTCTAGGTTCTATTGTTATCACCCTTACCCTAATCCTTCTCATCACTCAATAGATATAGTACTTTCTTAGATAGCAACAATCTTACAAGTTAAGCTTTGACATCAATGACAATACAATCAATTGCTTCAATTGTAATTTCCAACAATAAGACTTATTAAGATCAATTAGGACCAATTATGACCTAATAGGAACTAATAATACCTAATAAGACATAATAGGACCCTTAAGAGTTAATAAGACTAATATGACCTATTAAGACCAATTAAACCTAATAATACCTATTACTTGACCAATTAATACCTATTAAGACTAGTATAGACATGTAACAAGACCTAATAAGACCCTTAAGATCCAATAGGACCACTTAAGACCTAATAGGACCCCTTAAGACCAATTAAGATCTAACATGTGACTAATAAGACCTAATAAGACCTAATAATACCTTGTAGGACCAATCAGACCTAATAGGACCTATAAGATCTAATAGGAAGTTAATAAGACCTAATACCTAACTAATAAGATGAATTAGGATATATCTCTAATAATTTCTCTCTAGGACTCTCTCTCTTTAGGACTCTCTCTCTCTCTCTCTCTAGAACTCTCTCTAGGATAATTATGTATAATTGTATTTGTATAATTTTAGACTTTAACCTTATTTTACCTACACACATGTAATGTACTTAAATTTTAACATTTAATAATGTTACCCTTAGATGTACACACATGATCATGCACACAGTGAGTTGGCATAGGGTGCCGCACCTCAGGATGACCCGACACATACTGACTTGACAGAGGTTTCCCCCTAGCATGATGTAGCATAGGGTGTCCCACATTAGGCTCCTGATGTTCCTAATATCAGGGCGATATTTCATTTTTCTATCTAGGAGATGGGGTAGTTACAAGATTCTATAGCTTCCTCTGAGGATAGCATTTACATAGATGTTTGCACTACCATTTTTTGGAGTTTAAAGGATCTATCTGCATGCATGAGGAGACAGACTACATATACTCCATAGATTATTGATTTTATTTTTTGAGAGTTTAGATCTGAGATCTCCAATGATATATCCTTAGTTGAGGTCCAGTCACGGGTCTCAAAAGATATTATCAAATGAGAGGTTTCCCCATGCTACCAAGAGAGGAGAAAGGTTAGAGCATATTAGGTTACATGTTGTGTGGTACCAGAGATAGGACACATGATATACCTCTAACTCCTTGTGACACATGGTTGGTATCCTAATAATGACTAGATTCTGCTTTACTTTGCACAACAAAGTTACGTCGAGGTCCGTTTGGGTCTCAACATGAACTACTTAGATCTTTTGGGGGACTTTGGATAGGGGCACCGTAGAGTTGCAGATTGTGATGAGTATCATAGGATTGATCACATTGTGCCGAGACACATGCACTTGGTTGGGAAAAGGGCACCCATAGTGGAGCCCTCTATGGCCGATACTATTGGAAGAGCTATCATTTCTTCCCATAGGGAAGAAATTTATAGGATTAGACACATTGTAGTTGCAGTCACCAGTATTACTTATGATACACTCACTAGATATATTATGACTAGACCAAGTTGACCTTGGACATATTTAGAGGCATCATCTAGTAGTGCACCCCCTACTAATGAGACATATAGAGATGCTAGTCTCCCTAGACCATGTGATATACGAGCTCTTACCGGAAATCAGTTACATTGAGATGAAAGTATATTTATTGGAGGAACTGTTACATTCATAAACCTATTTTTATTGGTAAGAGAGGGTCCCTATACTATCTTTCAGAGACACTATTAGACTCTCTTAGGGCCCTCTAGTTCCACCAATGCAGAGCACATCATCAGCTCATGTATCTCATAGTTCATAGTACTATGGACCCACTGATTACTCTGTAGCTAGATAGGGAGGGATACATCATGGTGATGCTTGTATCACAGTGAAGGGCCTGGATAGTTTTGAGGAGTAGTTAAAGTGATTGAGATAGATGACCATTGATATTAACATAGCTTCATATATGGATCTTCTACTTCATCCTGACTCTAACTCTACACCACTCCCTTCTCTGCTACACTCCCCATTAAACTCCTTATTAAATAGGATTGGTACAAAAGATGATGTGTGTGATGGTATTTCTGTGAATGATGTGAATGTGTATGCTGATGATCCTCTTCCTCGTAAGACTTGGGTATAAATTTAATTATGAATTTATTTTTAGTCAATAAACTGATTACATAGATGCGTATACTAATGTTGACACATCAATATTCTATATACAATATTTTTAGGCATAGTTGCATGAGTATAATACCTCTAGTATGGGATCAGAACGTGTATGCACGAGAGATTTAATAGAGGTGACACATATTAGTGCTTAGGTAGGTTTTAAATATACTTGAGTTTAAATTCATGTATTAATATATTTGATGAAGGGTGCTCCCCTTAATGCCACAAACACATAACAGAAATAGAGAAACAACAACAATATGCAAGAACAAAAAATTGGCTTCTTATTATCTCCACAAAGGTGGAATTACAAACTTTTAGAATTACAATATGCAAAGCCACATGGGCATTCCCTTACAATATTCTATAGGACAAAGCCTCGAATCAATACCCAGATCTACTACCCAGAACTATTCTGAACTGCCTAAGACAATAATACAGCCTTCCTTATATAGGCAATTTTCCACCGCCTGGGAAGGTTCCAGAATTTTAGCCAATAAGGCCAACCAACTTAGAATTATTTTATTTTACATTTTATTACATCATAGTCGGCTCAAGATAACCTTTGAAACCTGAACAGAAATTTTGAAGAAAATTATTTTTTGCCATTTCAGGTGGCCCAACTTCCGAAGACCATAACTCATCACCAGTTGACCCGCTCGGCTATTATAACCCCATTTCGGAAATGCCACGAAGCGCTCTACAGGCTTGATTGGCACATGCGCTCGTCACCCAAATTTTTGACCTCATTCGGGGCCTCTAAAGCCTTCAAAACTGAGTTCAAAGTTTCTGTACCCTGCTGCCAATACCGAAAATCTTCAATATCTTCCAATATACACTTGATCTGGCAATGAAACTTTACTGGCAGACTTATATGACCAAAATGAACCTCCAAGAAAGAAATCAGATCATTCTGAGCACATACAAAAATTACCAAAAATAGTAACTTTCCATAAATAGCAGCTCTGCACAAAATAACCCTTATTGAATACAAAAATAGAAATATTTTTGGGTGATGCAAGATTGCTCTTACACCCAGGATGCTCCTGCATCAGACACCCAGGGTAATTTGAGAAGTGACCCTGTCACGACTCAGCTGTGCAGAGGAAAACCAAGACGGTTAACCTCCTCCTTTGTTAGCCATGATGAATCTTCAACAGGTCATCCTTTCCACTTGACCAAATATTCTTCATATGTCCTGTTCCTTGTGCTTCTGCCAACATGACTGTCCAGTATATCCTCGATCTCCTTAGTGTCTGAACTAGTTGATGGAATACTCCACTGTGCTGCTGTGATCTCATCTTCAACACCTCCTTCATGATACTCTGTCAGATCTGAAATGTTAAACACTGGTGAAATATTCAGCTCACTAGGCAATTCTACCTCATATGCATTTCCTGAATCATGCTTCTTCAGTATCTTACATGGCCCAAACTTCTTCATTTTCAGCTTGTTATATGTACCAACTGGAAACCACTCCTTCCGCAAATGAACCATGACATCATCACCAACCTGAAATTCCTTATACCTACTTTTCTCATCTACCTTAGCCTTATACTGTGTGTTCATCTTGGTAATATGCTTCCTCACCTCCCCATGGATGTTCTTCAAGTGTTCTGCAAAATCTTCAGCTTCGGCACTACTTATTTCTCCTTTATCTATCTTCCTCAATTCAGATGCATTTCTTGGACTACTTCCATATACAATCTGGAACGGTGATTTACCAGTGCTCCTGTTGATAGAATTATTGTATGCAAATTCTACCTGTGGTAAAATCAAATCCCATCCTGTTGGCTTATCTCCAACCAAACATCTCAGCAAATTTCCCAAACTTCTATTCACCACCTCTGTCTATCCATCAGTCTGTGGATGATGTGATGAACTGAACTTCAAATCTATCTTCAACTTCTTCCATAATGTACGCTAGAAATATCCAAAAAACTTAGTGTCCCGATCTGAAACTATGGTCTTTGGCAAACCATGAAGTCTCACTACTTCTCTGAAAAATAATTCTGCTACATAAACAGCATCATTAGTCTTCTTGCAGGGAATGAAATGTGCCATTTTTGAAAATCTGTCAACCACCACAAAAATTGAATCATACCCCTGCTGAGTCCTTGGTAAACCAAGAACAAAGTCCATGCTGATATCCTCCCAAGGCTTCTCTGGTACAGGTAATGGCTGATACAATCCTATATTCTACTTCACTCCTTTTGCCATCTAACATACTCTGCAACTCTGTACAAACTTCTTCACATCTTGCTGCAACTGTGGCCAATAATAATTCTCACCAACCAGAGCAAGGGTTTTATCACGACCAAAATGTCCAGCCAATCCCCCACTATGCTTCTCCTTGATGAGATTCTCCCTCATAGAGCTTCGTGGAATGCACAACTGACTCCCTCTGAATAGCATATCATCTTGGATGATGAAATCCAACCATTTCGTCCTGTCTAGAGTAACAGGTTCTGTACAAGCTTTCCAAGCTTCACCAAAATCAGGATCCTCTGGATACAAATTCTTGAGTTCCTTGAACCCAACCACTTCAATCTGCATTTTTGTCAGCAATAGTTGCCTTCTGCTAAGAGCATCTGCAACCCTATTAGACTTTCCACTCCTATGTTTCAAAACAAATGTATAACTCTGCAAAAACTCAACGCATTTCAAATGCCTCTGATTCAACTTTCCTTGACTATTCAAATATTGCAAAGCTTGATGATCAGTATACAAAACAAACTCCTTAGGAAGCAGATAATGTCTCCGCTTCTTTAATGCCTGAACTATAGCATAAAATTCTTGATCATAAACGGAATACTTCCTCTTGGCATCATTTAACTTCTCACTGAAATACGCAACAGGTTTACCTTCTTGGCTCATAACAGCTCCTATTGCAGTACCACTAGCATCACAATCTACTTGAAACACCTTATTAAAATTTGGAAGTGCTAAAACAGGTTGTTCTGTAACTTTTTGTTTCAACAATTGAAAACTCTTTTCTACCCCATTAGTCCACTTAAATTCTTTTCTATCCCCTCTCATTGTTTTAGTCAAGGGTCCACAAATACTGCTAAAATTTCGGATAATTTTTTTGTAAAAGCTAGCCAAACTATGAAAAGATCTTACCTCAGTAGCATTCCTTTGAGTAGGCCATTCAAGGATAGCCTGTACCTTCTCTGGGTCCATTTTTAGACCTTCTGCTGAAACTACAAATCCCAAATACACTAACTCTTTCTTCACAAAACAGCACTTCTTCAAATTAATCAACAATTTCTCTTCTCTCAACTTCTCAAATACCATACGAATATGCATCATATGCTCATCCAATATCTTACTAAAGATCAAAATATCATCTAGGTAAACAATGACAAACTTACCCAGAAATTCTTTCAGAACCTCGTTCATGAGCCGCATGAAAGTGCTCGGTGCAATGGTTAGCCCAAAAGGCATGACTAACCACTCATATAGTCCTTCCTTTGTCTTGAAGGCAGTCTTCCATTCATCTCCTTCTCTGATCCGAATCTGGTGATATCCACTTTTCAGATCTATCTTTGAGAAATACACAGCTCCACTCAAATAGTCCATAATATCATCCATTCGTGGCAATGGAAACTTGCACTTGATTGTGATCTTGTTTATTTCCCTAGAATCTGTACACATCCTCCATTCTCCATTCTTCTTTGGTGCTAATACTGCTAGTACAACACAGGGACTCAGACTTTCACGGATCAATCCTTTCTGTAACAACTCATGTACTTGTCTGTTCAACTCCTCACTTTCTGCAGGTGTCATTCTGTGTGCTGCCTTGTTCGGCAAACTCGCTCCTGGGATCAAGTCCATCTGATGACTGATCTTCCTGACTAGTGGTAATCCATCAGGCACGTTATCGGATACAATATCCTGAAACTCATTCAACAAATCTGCAACTTCTATAGGAACATCTTCTACTTCCTCTTTACTAGCTTTTGGAATTAAAGCAAAACATACATGCTCATGCCTCATACCATCTAGAAAATTTCTTCCATCAAAAAAAGTTATCCTTGTAGTACCACATACCTTTTCTTCAGTCTCCTTCAATGGTTTTAGCTTATGTCGCACTCCATCCTTTGTCAGGGAATAGGTATTCGCACAACCATCATGTACAACACATCTGTCAAACTGCCATGGTCTACCCAACAACATATGACATGCATCCATAGATATGATATCACATAATACCTCATCTTGGTATCCACCAATCTTGAACTTCACCAGGCATTGTTCATTGACCATGACCTTGTCGTCATCCTGTACCCAGGCAATTCGATATGGATGTGGGTGTTTCTATCTCTTGAGCTTCAACTTTGTCACCATCTCTTCTGACACCAAATTGTCAGTGCTTCCACTATCAATAATCACATCACAACATTTACCTCCACACTTACACCTGGTGCGAAATAGACTCCTTCTTTTCTCAGGTTCATTCTCACCACTCAACAGGACTCTTCTGTTAATCAATGTTTCTCCTCTTTCAGCATCTTCAGAATTTGATGATCTGGCATCTTCATCTACATGTGCAACTCTGGCTTGGCCTTCATTTCTCCTATCTGTTCTGCCTTGGCGCTGAGGACATTCAAATGCCCTATGACCTTTTTCTCCACAGTGAAAACATGTTCCACGGAAGCCACCTCTTCCAGATCCTTGTCCTCTTCCTCTTCCTCTCTGATCTGTATTATTCTGATCTTGGAAATGATTAGAATTATTTCCTCGCTGATTCTGACTACTACTGGCCTCGTCCTTCTTTTTCGGATCCTCATTTCGGCCACCATATGACCGTCCACCAGATCGTCCACCGTGACCTCTTCCGTTTTGTCTGCTCTCAAACTTCTTGTTCAACTTTTCCTCTACTTTTAGGGCAAACTGGTATGCCTCTTCAATACTATTTATTCAAACCAGATTCAGCTCCTCCTGAATGCTTGGCCTTAACCCATTAAGGTATCGGGCAACTTTCTCCTTGTCAGCTTCATCGTGGCCTGTTCTGATGAGAAGTCGATAGAACTCCTCTGTATACTCCTGAACAGATCTTCCTGCTTGCTTCAAACTCTACATTTTCTTCATTAGGTCAAGCTCATAATCAACAGGAATGAACTGTCACTTCAATTTATCCACCATCCGATCCCATCTTGTGATTTTATCTTTCCCTCTTCTATTTTGCTCCAATTGAATTTCTTGCCACCAGATCTTCGCATGACCTTTCAGTCTAGCCTTCGCAAATTTGACCCTATCAGGATCCTCAACATCTTCATACTTAAAATATTCCTCACATTCATTGATCCAGTCGATCAATTCCTCTGGGTTAAGATTTTCAAAAAATGTAGGAACCTCAATCTTAGGTCTTTTCCCAATCTTGGAAATTGCCCGAAAAAGTCTTTCTTCCTCCTGGTTCACAATTTCAACTTCTCCTTTTTGATATTCTTCTTCGGCTTCATCCTTGCTTTCGTCTCTAACATTAAGATTCATTCCTCTGTGAATTTCTACTAGCAATGCTCGCACTTGTCTTTGCAGCTCTCTAACCTCAGGTGTCACAGCACCAACTCTTCCGCCACGTTCTCTTCATGGAGGCATTTTCGTGATGCGCGCTGAAACCCTAGCCACGGTCCTGGTGCAAACTGCCTCATAGTCGGTGATCTATTTACACACTCAAGAAAACCTGCTCTGATACCACTTGATGAAGGGTGCTCCCCTTAATGCCACAAACACATAACAGAAATAGAGAAACAACAACAATATGCAAGAACAGAAAATTGGCTTCTTATTATCTCCACAAAGGTGGAATTACAAACTTTTAGAATTACAATATGCAAAGCCACATGGGCATTCCCTTACAATATTCTGTAGGACAAAGCCTCGAATCAATACCCAGATCTACTACCCAGAACTATTCTGAACTACCTAAGACAATAATACAGCCTTCCTTATATAGGCAATTTTCCACCGCCTGGGAAGGTTCCAGAATTTTAGCCAATAAGGCCAACCAACTTAGAATTATTTTATTTTACATTTTATTACATCATAGTCAGCTCAAGATAACCTTTGAAACCTGAACAGAAATTTTGAAGAAAATTATTTTTCGCCATTTCAGGTGGCCCAACTTCCGAAGACCATAAGTCATCGCCAGTTGACCCGCTCGGCTATTATAACCCCATTTCGGAAACACCACGAAGCACTCTACAGGCTTGACTGGCGCAAGCGCTCGTCACCCAAATTTTTGACCTCATCCGGGGCCTCTAAAGCCTTCAAAACTGAGTTCAAAGTTTCTGTACCCTGCTGCCAATACCGAAAATCTTCAATATCTTCCAATATACACTTGATCTGGCAATGAAACTTTACTGGCAGACTTATATGACCAAAATGAACCTCCAAGAAAGAAATCAGATCATTCTAAGCACATACGAAAATTACCAAAAATAGTAACTTTCCATAAATAGCAGCTCTGCACAAAATAACCCTTATTGAATACAAAAATAGAAATATTTTTGGGTGATGCAAGATTGCTCTTACACCCAGGATGCTCCTGCATCAATATTTCAAATACATTTTATATAATTATAACATATAAATGTACATATGTATTTGAAACTTTGTTGTACTAAATTTGTAGGGGGTTTGTTCTTGCTTCATGTGTAGAGAATGCTCATGAAACTCGGTTAGAGGGTTGTTGTGTTCGTATGCGACTTGATCAGTCTAGGATACCTTAGGAAAATTGTTGTACATATTTGATTTATGTTTTGGACATTCCACATATGTTTGAAATTTATATATTCTGGACCTATGCATAGATGCTTTATATGTTTATGATCTTTGATTACGATTAGATAGTTATATGATTTGATTTTATTATGGTTAGAAGGTTACATGATTTGATTTGATTATATGGTTAGATAGTTACATGATTTGATTTCATTATGGGTAGATAGTTACATGATTTTATTTTCTTATGGTTAGATTGTGACATGATTTGAGAATGGTTAAATGGTTACATGGCTTAATATGATTATCGTTAGATAGTTACATGATTTGAGTATGGTTAGACAGTTACATGATTTGATTTGATTTGATTATGGTTAGATGGTTACATAATTTTATTATAGTTGGATGGTTACATATTTGATTTGATTATGGTTAGATAGTTACATGATTTGATGTGATTTGATACATGATCATGTGATTTAGTTTAATAGATGGTTATATGATCATTGATTATGGTTAGATGGTTACATGATTTGATTTGATAGATGGCTATAAAAAATAACATTAGAATATGTAACTAATGGACCATAAGTAATATAAATAATCTAGAACTAACATGTCATAACTTTAATATAACTAATGTCATTAGTAACCTAACTAATCTCTTAAGGGGAGGTCTTAAGAGGAAATCATAAAGGGATCTCTAACTAATAAGTAATCTAATTTTAATATCATAAAAAATAAAAAGTTAATATGTAACTAATGGATTAAATAAGTAATATAAGTAATCTGGAACTAACATGTCATAAGTAATCTAACTAATGTCATTAGTAACGTAACTAATGTCTTAAGGGGAGGTCTTAAGGGAACGTTTAACTATTAAGTAATATTATCGAACCATCATAGAAAATAACAAGATAATATGTAATTCATGAGCCATAAGTAATTTCTAAAATTAATGTCATCCATTTAACACATTCACTTTAATAAACATCAAATAATTTATTTAACTACTTAAGAGATCTGAAGGGGATCTCTAAGTAATAATTTAATCTAATTTTAATATCATAAAAAATAGCAAGTTAATATGTAACTAATGGATTATATGTAATATAATTAATCTAGAACTAACATGTCATAAGTAACCTAACTAATGTCTTTAGTAACATACCTAATATCTTAAGGGGAGGTCTTAAGGGGATCTTTAACTATTAAGTAATATAATTGAACGATCGTAGAAAATAACAAGATAATATGTAATGGATGAAGCATAAGTAATTTATAAACATAATATCATCTATTTAACATGTTCACTTTCACAAACATCAAATCATTTATATAAAAACTTAAGAGGATGTCTTAAGGGGATCTCTAACTAATAAGTTAATCTAATTTTAATATCATAAAAAATAACAAGTTAATATGTAACTAATCGATTATAAGTAATATAAGTAATAGAGTACTAAAATGTCATAAGTAACCTAACTAATGTCAGTAGTGACTTAGCTAATGTCTTTAGTAACCTAACTAATGTCTTAAGGGGAGGTCTTAAGGGGATCTTTAACTATTAAGTCATATAATTGAGTCATCATACAAAATAACAAGACAATATGTAATTAATGAACCATAACTAATTTCTAAACTTAATATCATCCATTTAACACATTCACTTTAACAAACATCAAAGAATTTATATAACTACTTAAGAGGAGGCCTTAATGGGATCTCTAACTAACAACTTATCTAATTTTAATATAAAAAAAAATAACAAGTTAATATGTAACTAATGGATTATAAGTAATATAAGTAATCTAGAACTAAAATGTCATAAGTAACCTAACTAATGCCTTTAGTAACCTAACTAATGTCTTAAGGGGATCTTTAACTATTAAGTAATATAATTGAACCATCATAAAAAATTATAGGATAATATGCAATTAATGAACCAAAAGTAATTTCTAAACTTAATATCATTCATTTAACCATATAACAAATGTAAAAGTATTTATATAACTACATATAAAAATCAATTAACCATCAAAGCATACATAAGAACATGTACATACATATAAAACCATATGTATAAAAACATTATTAAAAGTATACATAACTATATATTAAAACCATTGAACCATCAAAACATATATAAAATCATTTAGCCAAGTCAAAATATATAATCAAAGTCTTATTAATAGATAAAAAAATATAATCTACTATGAATAGTCCCAAGAGATAATTAAGAGGGGGGGGGGCGTGTGAATCAGTTATCTATAAGATTCAATTCTTTTCTCAATTAAGTATAGAAGAATATTAACAATAAACACAATATGAGAACACTTAACACAAAATAACAATTTTGGTTACGAGGAAACCCAAATAGGTAAAAACCCCGGTGCAAATTGACACACTAATAATCTGCTCTAGTGTATTATGATCCATGTTAGAAGACCTTACAATCCAGTTAGAAGTTGATCTTTACAATGAATTTAGTACAGTGACCTGGTCAAGGGTCAAACCCTATTAGAAGTCTTTTACAGTTAACCCTGTTAAGGGTGAGGATGCACTGTTTGAGAACACACTGCTCAAACGGGTGAAGGATACAACCTTCTAGTTTAACAGATACACACTATATCTGGATCTTGGTGAATTGTGCATAGACCTACTATCTAGATCAGTTCCAATAAATAACATATACTCTTTACTTGGTCACATAGACCTTCTGATGGTTCAATGCTTTGCACTTTCTGCTCTGCTCTTCACATTCAACTTAGAACCATACTTAGCAATCAAAAATGACAACCTATAAATATCTTTCCTCGAAATGATATAATCAAGTCAGCCTATTAGAACCATCTTGAAATCATATTAGAGAAATAATACAACTCTCTAATTACACCTTAGTTGACTCTACTAAGCACGCAACATAAATTAGGACTTCATAATTCCAAGTGAGTAGACACCACGCTGCACCCAGTTGGCTCCACCAAATTAACTCCAACTTTCTTCTTATGATAAATTACGTCATGCACTCTTAACCAAACCTTCTTAACTCTCCTACTAGCGTAAATCCAAGTGTGCATACTGAGATGATAGGTGCAACTACAATAGTCATATAAACACTATCGGCTCTTCTGGATAAACTCAAGAAAATGCAACTATCAACTAGAGACTTCATAATTCAACCTGTACTACATATCTAACTCTATATCCATGAACATGACATAATACATATGTCTACAATATAACTATGAAGGTGCAAGGCTCTACTACAACCGTAGTAAAAATCACATACATAACTGTTCATGTAACCTATCAGGAACACTCACTGATATACCCAACTATATTACTGTCTTTACTTATAATCAGCCTTTGTGACTATTATATCATGATGATAATATATCTATGCAACATATGTTGAAGTCTCTCTTCATTAGGCTTCCACACATGCTTCTTACCATATGCTATCATCAATGACAAACATACGGACATCAATCTGGCTTGCTAGAAAATCTCCAACAATCCCCCACTTTGTCATTGATGGCAACATATGGAATGAAAAACACCACAAATCCAGATGATCAATTGTTTTATAACATTCTCTATTTCCTCAACAAAACTCCCCCAAGGATGGATCCTCCATCAACTATTGAAAGCTTTGAATGTCAACTGCTGCAACTCCTCCTTTCTTCATATTGAATACTAAATATGCTCCCCCTTACTGCATACATTCTTTTCTATCTTATTTCTTTTATTATTTTTCATGACTTCATATACTTCCCCTTTGACATCAATGAAAAAGGGCACCAATACATTTAAGCATTGGTACTACTCTTGAGGTAGAGTAGTCAACCCTTCATTAGTCACTTAGGACTGATGCATTCTTGCTATCTCTAATCAGATTTAGGAAAGGGAATGACTCCCAAATTCTCCCTAAGATACTCAAAAGTATCACTAGGTAGAGGCTTTGTGAATATGTCTTCTAGTTGATCTTTTGTACTCACATAATCCACCATTACTTCTTTCTCTTCTACTTTCTCTCTTAGGAAGTGATACTTTATCTCAATATGTTTTGTCTTTGCATGCATCATAGGGTTCTATGACATATTGATGGTGCTAGTGTTATCACAATGAATAACAATAGGGTAATCAATCTGAATGCCAAAATCTTTTATCATCTGCTTGATCCACACAATTGTAGAGAAATTCAATGCTGCTACAACATACTCTACTTCTACTGTTGACTGAGAAATATAATTCTATGTTATACTTGTCCAAGTAACAAGTCTATCTCTAAGGACTATAGCTCCTCTAGAGGTGCTCTTTCTATCATCCATGCATCCTGCCCAATCTGCATCTGTATATACATGAAGCTTTACATTATCTGAATTAGGATACCATAAACCATAGTCTAAGGTTCCATTCAAGTATCTGAATATTCTTTTTACTACCATGAGATGAATTTGCTTAGGTTCTATTACAAATCTTCTAACAATACCATCTACATTGGAAATTTATGGTCTTGTTTGAGTAAGCTATATAAGTTTTCCAATCATAGACTTATATAAGGTTATATCTACTACTGGTGAATTATCTTCATTTGAAAGCTTACATCATGTTATCATAGGGGTACTTACTGGCTTGCAATCATCCATCTTGAATGTCTTCAAGATCTCTTTTACATACTTAGTTTGATTTATGAATATACACTTTTTTGTCTGTTGCACATTCAATCCCAAAAAGTACTTGATAGGTCCAATCATGGTCATTTCAAATTCTCTCTGCATTTATTTAGCAAATTCTGCACTAAGTTTGTCATTACTACCAAAGATAACGTCATCAACAAATATAGAAACTAACAATAATCCATCAGATGTCTCTCTTATAAATAAGTTACAATCTACTGCTCCTTTCTTGAATCCAATCTTAGATAAGTATCTATCAAGTCTTTCATACCATGCTCTAGGGGCTTGCTTAAGTCGATAGAGTTCTTTCCTCAATCTACATACCATATCTAGTTTGTCTAATAAGGTTAATCCTTTAGGTTTCTCTATGTATACTTCTTCATTCAATTCTCCATTTAGGAATGCTGACTTTACATGCATCTGGTAGACCTTAAAGTTTTTGAGTGTAGCATAGGATAGAAATCACTTTATGGATTCCAATCTACTTACTAGGGAAAATGTATCAAATTAATCAATTCCTTCTCTTTGCACATACCCTTTACATACTAATCTAGCTTTTTTTCTTACTATTGTACCATCTTCATTCATCTTATTTCTAAATATCCACTTCGTTCCAATGACAATCTTATCACTAGGCCTAGGGACCAATTCCCATGTATCATTCTTAATTATGTGATCTAGTTGTTCTTTCATTGCTTCATGCCAATCTAAATCATTACATCCATTTTCAACACTTAAGGGTTCAATCTGAGATTCTTCTTCACTAGATTCAGGGTCATTGAACAATACATCAATGCTGTCAAACATTTCACCAACAACTATTTCTCTAGGGGAAAATTTAGGTTCTTATTCAATCATAGGTGCATAATCATGATATCTTTCTTGAATCATAAACTTCTCATCAATCTTGACATGAGCACTTTCAATGATCTTATTTAATCTCAAATTATAACATCTATAAGCTTTACTTTTAGTGGAATAACCAAGAAAAATACCTTCATCAATTCTTGCATCAAACTTGCCAATTTCTTCATCCCTCTTGATGTAGCACTTGCTTCCAAATATTTTGAAGATTGTTTGTGCCTGACCTCAATTGAATTCTATTGATAGTGTAGACTGCTATATTGACCACATCTCTCCAATAGGTGTGAGCAACCTTTCCTTCAATCATGATGGTGTACGTTGTGTCAAGGATGATCCTATTCCTTGTTTCTATGCAATTCCATTTTTTTGAGGGGTTCTAGGAGAACATAGCTGTCTCATTATTCCATATTATTTGCAGTACTCATAAAATCTGTCAGAGGTGAATTCACCTCATCTATTTGATCTTAGACATTTAATCTTTAATCTAGACTCATTTTCAACCTTAGCCTTGAATATTTTGAATTTATCAAAGGCTTCTGATTTATCCTTTAGGAACACAACCCACATCATTCTAGAATAATCATCAACAAACAAAATAAAATAGCTTTCACCATAGTAAGATCTTATTTGAGTTGGTCCATATAGGTCTGTATGAATTAGATCCAACTTGTTCTCTATCAAATTGTGTTTTCTTTTGAATGAATTCCTTACATGTTGTCCCATCACACATTCCCTATATATTGCATTGATGGGCTTTGCAATGCTAGGAAGATCTCTTACTGCCTTTATATTACTTATCTTTACTATGTTATCAAAATTGATATGACAGTCTTTTGTGCCATAACCAACTGTCATCTACTCTAGCAACTAACAACTTGCTTCTGGATTAAGATGAAAAACATTACCGTTAGTCTTTGATCCTGATACAATCATTTCTCCTTCATTGTTGTTAATGACACACTTGTTTTCTTTGAACTGTAATCGGTAACCTTTGTCAAGCAACTTTCCAACACTCATTAGGTTATGTTGCAAACCATCAACATATAGAACATCATCAATGTTGTTCTTTCCATCCAAGGTGATGGCTCCTTTTTGAATGATAGGTTTAGGAGTGTTATCTCTAAATCTAACCATGCCTCCTTTGTATCTATCCAAATGAACAAATCTATCTTTGTATCTTGTCATGTGATGTGAGAAACCACTATCAATGATTCAATCTTTCTTGATGTCTACTTGTGAAATCAATGCTAACTCTTGTGAATTCTTTTCATCTTCAAGAGAAATGAATCCAATTTCCTCTTCTGTTGATTCTTCAATTGATACTCCATCTCCAGCATAGTAACATTCCTTTATATACTTAGGCTTGTATTTATTTTTGAAATTATTAACTCTTGTAGGACACTTAGATGCAAAGTGACCAATCTTATTACATGAAAAGCATTTGAATGGCAATTGACCTTAATATTTTCCTTTTCCTTTCTTTTATTTTTTAGCAATCATAGGAATGAAATCATCTAGTGCTTTCTCTTCATCATCATAAAAATTACCAGAGATGTTCAAGGATTTCTTACCATGGACTGATGCTTTGAAGGCAGTTTCACTTTTAGGCTCTATCTTCAAGCTTGATATCTCAAATGTTGAAAGCTTTCTGATTAAAGTCTCTCTTTTAAAGTCTTTTGTAGACTGGATAGTTTCATCTAGGATGCATATCTTGTTGTCATATTCTAGTTTCAAGGTGGTCATCAATTTATCCATTATGTCTTCTTCTGAGATTTCTCCACCATTGTTTTTGATCCCTGTGACTACTTCATTAATCCTTTGATTGTAAGCTATGACATTCTCATCAGGTAGCATCTCTAATGTATTGTATCTTTTCTTCCATGTCTTTCTATACACATTCTTGGCTTGAATATCTTCTTGAAACATGTCTTTTGGGTACTTCCATATTTTGTAGGTTTTATCTAGTTTCTTAACCTTTGAAAACTCACTGTCAGATAGGGTGTTGATGAGTGCTTCTCTTGCAATAGAATTTGAAGTGAATAGCTCCTTTTTCTTAAGAGTTTCATCTTCTTTCTCAAGATCTGATAAGGAAGGATTCTCAATTTCCTTAGTAGCCACCTCAAAGATCTCAAAATAAATGCATTGTAAATGTGTCATAATCTTTTTCTTCCAGTCAAGATAATTCTCTCCATAAAAAATAAGACTTTCTTTTCTGAAGTATGCCATCTGATCAACCTCAAGCTGTTAACCAATTGTTAGGAATAGTCCCAAGAGATAACTGAGAGGGGGGGGGGGGGTGAATCAGTTATCTATAATATTCAATCATTTTCTCAATTAAGTATAGAAGAACATTAACCATAAATATAATATGAGAACACTTAATATAACACAAAAAAATTGGTTATGAGGAAACCCAAATAGGTTAAAACCCCAGTGGGAATTGACACCTACTAATAATCTGCAATAGTGTATTATGATCCCTATTAGAATTTGATCTTTACAATAAATTTAGTACAGTGACCTGGTCAAGAGTCAGACCCTATTAGGATTCTTTTACAATTAACTCTATTAGGGATGAGGACACACTGCTCAAAGGGGTGAAGGCTACAACCTTCTAGTTTAACAAATAGACACTATATCTGGATCTTTGTCAACTTCATGAAGACCTATTGTCTGGATTAGTTCCAATGAATAACATATAATCTTTACTCGGATACATAGACCTTCTACTGATGGCTCAACACTTCACACTTTTTGTTCTACTCTTCACATTCAACTTAGAACCATAGTTACCAATCACAAATGACTGCCTATAAATATCTTTCCTCCAAATGATATAATCAAGTTGGCCTATTATAACCATCTTGAAATCATATTAGAGAAACAATAAAACTCTCTAATAACACCTTAGTCAGCTCTACTAAGCACGCAACATAAATTAGGACTTCATAATTCTAAGTGAGTAGACGCCACACTACACCAAGTCAGCTCCACCAAATTAACTCCAAATTTCTTCTTATGATGAATTAAATCATGCACTCTTAACGAAACCTTCTTAACTCTCATACTATAATAAATCCAAGAATTCATACTAAGATGATTGGTGCAACTACCATAGTCATATAAATACTATCATCTCTTCTAGATAAACTTAGGAAACTGCAACTGTCAACTGGAGACTTCATAATTCAACCTATACTGCATATCTGACTCTGCATCCATGAACATGACATAATACATATGTCTACAACATAACTGTGTAGGTGCAAGGCTCTATTGCAACCATATTGTAAATCACATAAATAACTATTCCTGGGACTTGTCAAGAACACTCGCTGATATACCTAGCTATATTACTATCTTTACTCAAAATCAACCTCTACAACTATGATATCATACTGATAACATATCTATGCAACATATGATGAAGGCTCTCTTCATCAGGCTTCCACGCATGCTTCTTACCATATGTTGTCATTAATGACAAACATACAGACAATAATCTGGCTTGTTGGCAAATCTCCAACATAATCTATGATACGTTTCAATATATCAACAAAGTATAGTCAATTTAATCAAGAGATGTCAAGTAGGCCCTAACGCATGAAATATGTATGTAAAATTTTATTTTTATACCAAATCAAGTGGTTTAGACTTCTCATGGAGAACATGTAATATTCTCTCATGATCCTTACTATCTAGTCTCCACTTACAATGTCCACATTGAGATTTAATTGGATGGAGACAATGGGAGGAGGCAACTACTAGGTGGCTATATTGAAACACCTTATTTTCTAGTTGGTAATCAATAAAGTGAATACCATGTTGAATTACTTTTGTTTTCTTGAAATATGTTACCTCTAAAATAATTGAACCTGCCGGTCACAAATTTTTACAATATAAATTTAAATAAAATAATTTAAATAATTTAAATTGGTTAAAACTTTGAAATTTAATATTTACAAAATGAACAACATATTGACATGTAAAGAATACAAACCTATGGGGAAAAACATTTCATCTTCGGGATCAATTAAATTTATCCTATTTGTAGTACAACATAATAAATAGTAACTAACTCCTACATTTCCAAGTTCAACAATCATTGCAAAGACATTTATTGAACAACAAATTTATATACATGTGAGATCCTAAAATTAATTTATTTAAAACTATAATCTATATATATACATGCAACTCAATGCCATATAATGTGAAACTCAATTTATTATACTTACCAATTTTGACCAATCCTAAAATATGATCGTAATAAATACAAATCAAAGGAACGTCATCAAAGTTTTCATCTTCATCTCTATCAAATGTATAGGTAACAACTAGTGGCACTAGATTCTAGGCACCTACATAGCCATGTTATTGATTGATGCATTCCTCATAGTTGTCAACAATATAGTGACAACAAAAATGTGAGTAATCCCTAGTTTTCAATGTCCAATTGCTACAATTTGTACTCATAACTGAATGCAAAGATCATATCTTTTCTATCCTCTTGCAACCATGCATAATTTTTCTATCCACATCTATACACATGGATATATAATATGAATTTTATTTTATAAATTTGAATAAAAAATGTAAAATTTAAATAAGAATAAATATGTATATCACACATGCATAATTTAGAAATAAAATAAGTAACGACAGAAAAAAAGGATTTTATAAGGATAAAATAAGTAATGGTAGGAAAAGGATTTTATAAAGATAAATCAGTTGAAATAGAGGTAGAAGTGGAAGTGAAGTATGATGATCATATGGAAATAGACTCTTTGGCTACTAGAGAAAAAGAATATGAAACAAATAATGTACCTAATATCTCAGAGGTAGTGGGAGTACAAGAGAAATTAGATGAAGAAAGAAATGATCATACAGAAACCGGTCCCAAGACATTTTTTGGTTAAAATGACCTTACTAATTGAATCTTATGAATCATATTTCAAAGGACCAATTGATTTGGATAATTTTGATGAAGATTAATTGATGATATTATCAGTATTAGTAGTAGAGACGGATAAAAAAAGGGCCTTGAGAAAGAGAGAGAAAGGAATAAGGTTAATGAATAGGATAGTTATTGTTCTTGAGAAGTTGATGCCCAACTATCAAATAAAACATGAAGATTCTATAGTTGATCAGTTGGAGAGAATACTTGATGCTTTTGACACTCATTTCTAGTCAGTGGAGAAAGAAGCAATGAGAAAGGTACAAAAGGAATCCAATGATAAGAGATTTAAGTATCTTTGTTCATTAATTTTGCATGATAAAACTTCTTAAGATACCACAATAAACTATATCAAGGATTTTGTTGAAGAGTGAAGCAGGATATAGAGCATGAGAATAGATTCCTTTTATCATGTATCTAATATAGATAAGACTCTAAAGGAAACTGAGGATGAATTTATTTATTTTTTGATCGATAAGGGGCTAAAGCCAAATATTATATTAAAATATTAAAATATACCAGAGCATATAACAAACTGTTGAGATTCAACATACACATGACATTGATGTCTGTCGCATGATCGCATAGAATGAAAATGGCTTATGCGACCAAGCAAATCCCCATAAACCTTCACCACAGAACACTCCACCTCATATTTTCTTAATGGATGGTGGGCATGACAATCCCATACCAGTTCAGCCAATCCCCACCTAACACCTCGACAATGAATCCTCCCATGGTCCCACTGTAGATGAACCAACGGCATCTAATCAGACAGTTGGTGCATGATCGCATGGGGAGAGAATATTCCATGTGATCACATGCCAGCCGTCAATCCAAATCTCTAATACAAGCCCCGCTGACAATAATCCACCTCTTAATTTCCTTCGGCCAATGGGGGTGCTCCATTTATGCATACATGTCACCATGGACCCACAGTTTGAAAACCTACACCGCAAAGAAGAATCAACGGCCAGCGTGGTTTCACAAAGCTCTGACAGATCCCTTGCGCTTATCCACTGAGGATGAATTATTGGTTAAGGTAAGGATTTTTTATTCATCAAAAGGATTTGCATCATCATATATGATAGAGGTGATAAAGATGAATGATCAGATAAAGAGTTTGGAAGACATGAGAAGGAGATTAATTAATAGGCATAATGACTTGAGGGACTTTATTGTTTCCAAGTTAGATGTTCTTGAGAGAGTATTTAAGGAGGTAGAGAAATCATTTGACCTATTAAATTCAATAGGCCTTCTCGAAGTAGAGAATATAGCCTATGCCATATGTTGGTAGATTCAGGTTTTTGAAAGCTTGAGGAAGTCTTGGGATATTGACTTGGCATCTCTAAGAACAAGTTTCTCAAATATTTTCAAATATTTGTAAGCATGGAATTTTTATATAAGGCATTCATAAGATTTTGGTAGAAGATTTCTCATTTTTGTGCCCCTCCTTTACTATTGATGTCAAATGGGGAGAGATTTAGTGAAAAATGTATAAGTGTGATGTATACCAAAAGGGGGGTATTGTTTCTGATAAATTTTTGGACTTGGCATTTTGGGAGGGACACTTAGCCATTTTTCCTAAGTGTTCCCTTCAATTCCAAAGGAGGAGATTATTGAAAAGAATTAATCTTTAATGTATGGTATATTGTCATTGATGACAAATATTTTCATTACTCTTGGCCATGATGCAAACAAGTCATTTTATCAGAGGATTTTTAACCTATATTTGTCTAAGTACCAGAAGAAGGACAATGACCAGTTGGTTAGATTAGCTTGGTTTGGATAGAATTTTATGTGTTAGTGCATGTGATTGTAAGGTATAAATTTAGACACACTACTATATCACATCCGATAATCAAAGATCTTAAATTCATAAAATGCATGAGATATTCACTATAGAATATCAGGTTGATAGTTTTTGGAAGAACATGATAGTTCGGAGAGATAGAATCAGTAAACCTAGTAAATCACTTTTGTTTATTGGTCTAATGATGGCTTATGATATATCTGATGTAAGAGTTTACTTGATTTGGATAGCAAGGATAATTTTTATGTTTTGACCTCTTTTTGGGGCACATACATCTACATGTTTCATTACTCATATTTTAGTCAACAGAGTTTATGTTTTGAGGATATGATCTTATATTTAAGATCGAGTTTTGATTTTGAAGGACAGAGAAGTAATTGATGATCATAAGAATGATGATATTGTGATAAGGTAGTAATAAGAGACTATGCTGATGTGTAGATCTATGTTCAGAGCTTCATTGGAATTGTATAGGCATTATTGATGCTAATAGTTAGTTCAGTATAGGACTCTAAGGCCACATTTTTATGTAATTGGTTGTAAGACATGATGTATTTTGGTTATAGTATTTAGCAGTGAGCTATAGGGTATAAGACTCAATGCAAGTGCATTCCCTTTTTTTTACTTATTCCTAACCAGGCACTTACTACTATATTAGTGAGACATTTGTAAGTATCATCACGACTAAGGTTTTTCCCTTAACAAAGTTTTACTCAATAATAAATGATAGTTTTGTGATGTTTATGATACGTGTTTTGTTTTCTTTACTTGTATTTAATTTTAACATTAAGTTATGGTTTCAGTTTAAAAGGTTAAAGAATACTACTACACCTAGTCGCCCCACCTCCCTCTCGGTACTACCTAACCCTAACGTTCCTGACATCGTGAATAAAATTTGAAGATTCACATGGTGGAATGGTGATTATTGTTTCTATACAAAGTGAAAAAATCCCTGTCATAATGCCAGAACTCCATAAAGATTTTATAAGAGGTATGAATTTTATCAAAGGAGATTCATACCAAATTTGAGATGTTGACATATTAAGAAACAATATTCAACATCGAGGATTGTCTCTTTTTCATGTAAGAAAGGCATCAATGAAACTTTTGTTTGCATCAACATCACATGCACAAAGGGATAGAAGCTCATTGAGAGCCATATCTTAAGCCGAAACACATTTTGGCATATTACATTAATGAAATTCGGCTTGGCATAGTGCAGTTTTTGAATTACAAATTTCCCCCACCATGTTTGGCTATGGATCTCGTGAATAAGCTATCCCTTGGAACCAAATCAGAATACCCTCCAAATAAGGGAAGAAATACAAGCAAATTAGATAAGATCAAGAGCTTCACAAAATACACATAGAGTAACATCAAAGGCCAATGTATAGTAATCCTTTATTTCCTATGAAGACTGTGATAATGAAGTTGGTGGTGTTGAAATTGTCAATTAAAAAGGGGATGCGACCTATCATATATATATATTATTATTGTTAGAGCATGGTTTTGATAGAGACCAGTAGCTTATCAATAGATGTGTATAAAGTAATATGTTTTTGTTGTCTTATTAATTATTAAGGCTCATAATCAAATATGAACAAGATACACAATCCAAATAGGCTTCAGTAATCTATTCTTGATTTAATTGCAAATGTAATCAAGCTCTCTAGTAAAGGTTGATAGATGATGCTCAGTGAATGATGTCAAAGATTTAAAAAAAAAAGAGGTTCTACCTCTTGGCTTGTTTCCTATACACACTGAAGAAGCTCATAAAATGTTAAAGTACCTTAGAAACTTGTACATAAAATAAATCTATTTAAAGGGCCCCTAAGTGTCATTTTTTATGCCTTTGAAATATTTCAATATAGCAACCATCTATTATGGGGCATTTACCTAGATCATGTGTATTGAACAAGAAATACTGGAGAGTTTTGTTGACAAAGATAGAGGACATTGAATCAAATTGAGTTAAATGCTTCTAGATTTGTTCAACTAAACAATGATATGTAATTTCCTAGTCACGTGTGTATTACACAAATTGTGAGGTCCCGAATAGAACACCACAAAATTATTCAAAGGGATAACAGAGCATATAAAGAATGAAGGTTCATGCCAAGTGTCCTTTTTTGGGAAATGGACAGTTGTCAAATTGCCAGAGTGTTCAAGGTGTCCCATATGGTATTGTTAACTTGTGTAGTCTTGGAGTTAATCAAAATTATCATTTTACAAAAATGGGGCTTTTTCTATGAAGTGATGAGAAGAGTCTTTCTTTGAGTGATGTACTTAATGAGAAGAGTTTACAAAATTAATGGGAGAACCAACATAGATACTTATAGAACATAAGGTTTTATGAGAGACATATTGAAAATCTCATCCATATCAGAATAAAATAGGGAAAAAAAGGAGATGGGACCAATTTGATAATTGATAATCTTTTGATGAAGGGTGCTCCCCTTAATACCACAAACACATAACAGACATAGAGAAACAACAACAATAATATGCAAGAACAGAAAATTGGCTTCTTATTATCTCCACAAATGTGGAATTACAAATTTTCAGAATTACAACATGCAAAGCCACATGGGCATTCCCTTACAATATTCTGTAGGAGAAAGCCTTGAACTATTACCCAGATCTACTACCCAAAACTATTCTGAACTACCTAAGATAATAATACAGCCTTCCTTATATAGGCAGTTCCCCACCGCCTGGGAAGGTTCCAGAATTTTAGCCAATAAGGCCGACCAAACTTAGAATTATTTTATTTTACATTTCTTTACATCATAGTCAGCTCAAGATAACCTTTGAAACCCGAACAGAAATTTTGAAGAAAATTATTTTCTGCCATTTCAGGTGGCCCAACTTCCGAAGACCATAAGTCATCACCAGTTGACCCGATCGACTATTATAACCCCATTTCAAAAATGTCACGAAGTGCTCTACAGGCTTGACCCACGCAAGCACCCGTCACCCAAATTTTTGACCTCATCCGGGGCCTCTAAAGCCTTCAAAACTGAGTTCAAAGTTTCTGTACCCTGCTGCCAATACCAAAAATCTTCAATATCTTCCAATATACACTTGATCTGGCAATGAAACTTTACTGGCAGACTTATATGACCAAAATGAACCTCCAAGAAAGAAATAAGATCATTCTGAGCACATACAAAAATTACCAAAAATAGTAACTTTCCATAAATAGCAGCTTTGCACAAAATAGCCTTTATTGAATACAAAAATAGAAATATTTTTGGGTGATGCAAGATTGCTCTTACACCCAGGATGCTCCTGCATCAGACACCTGGGGTAATTTGAGAAGTGACCCTGTCTCGACTCAGGTGTGCAGAGGAAACCCAAGACGACTAACCTCCTCCTTTGTCAGCCATGATGAATCTTCAACGGGTCATCCTTTCTACTTGACCAGATATTCTTCATATGTCCTGTTCCTTGTGCTTCTACCAACATGACTATCCAGTATATCTTCAATCTCCTTAGTGTCTAAACTAGTTGCTGGAATACTCCACTGTGCTGCTGTGATCTCATCTTCAACACCTCCTTCATGATACTCTGTCAGATCTGAAATGTTAAATACTGGTGAAATATTTAGCTCGGTAGGCAATTCTACCTCATATGCGTTTCCTGAATCATGTTTCTTTAGTATCCTACATGGTCCAAACTTCTTCATTTTCAGCTTGTTATATGTACCAACTGGAAACCACTCCTTCCACAAATGAACCATGACTTCATCACCAACCTAAAATTCCTTATATCTCCTTTTCTCATCTGCCTTAGCCTTATACTGTGCATTCATCTTGGTAATATGCTTCCTCACCTCCCCATGGATGTTCTTCAAGTGTTCTGCAAAATCCTCAGCTTCAGCACTACTTATTTCTCCTTTATCTATCTTCCTCAATTCAGATGCATTTCTTGGACTACTTCCATATACAATCTGGAATGGTGATTTACCAATGCTTCTATTGACAGAATTATTGTATGCAAATTCCGCCTGTGATAAAATCAAATCCCATCCTGTTGGCTTATCTCCAACCAAACATCTCAGCAAATTTCCCAAGCTCCTATTCACCACCTCTATCTGTCCATCAGTCTGTGGATGATGTGATGAACTAAACTTCAAATCTATCTTCAACTTCTTCCACAATGTACGCCAGAAATATCCAACAAACTTAGTGTCCCGATCTGAAACTATGGTCTTTGGAAAACCATGAATTCTCACTACTTCTCTGAAATACAATTCTGCTACATGAACAACACCATTAGTCTTCTTGCAGGGAATAAAATGTGCCATCTTTGAAAATCTGTCAACTACCACAAAAATTGAATCGTGTCCCCGCTGTGTCCTCGGTAAACCAAGAATAAAGTCCATGCTGATATCCTTCCAAGGCTTCTCTAGTACAGATAATGGCTGATACAATCTTGTATTCTGCTTCACTCCTTTTGCCATCCGACATACTCTGCAACTCTGTACAAACTTCTTCACATCTTGCTGCAACTGTGGCCAATAATAATTCTCACTAACCAAACCAAGGGTTTTGTCACGACCAAAATGTCTAGCCAATCCTCCGCTATGCTACTTTTTGATGAGATTCTCCCTCATAGAACTTCGTGGAATGCACAACTGACTCCCTCTGAATAGCATATCATCTTGGATGATGAAATCCAACCATTTCGTCCTGTCTAGAGTAACAGGTTCTGTACAAGCTTTCCAAGCTTCACCAAAATCAGGATCCTCTGGATACAAATTCTTGAGTTCCTTGAACCCAACCACTTCAATCTGCATTTTTGTCAGCAATAGTTGCCTTCTGCTAAGAGCATCTACAACCCTATTAGACTTTCCACTCCTGTGCTTCAAAACAAATGTATAACTCTACAAAAACTCAACCCATTTCAAATGCCTTTGATTCAATTTTCCTTGACTATTCAAATATTGCAAAGCTTGATGATCAATATACAAAACAACCTCCTTAGGAAGTAGATAATGTCTCCACTTCTTTAATGCCTGAACTATAGCATAAAATTCTTGATCATAAATAGAATATTTCCTCTTGGCATCATTTAAATTCTCACTGAAATAAGAAACAAGTTTACCTTCTTGGCTCATAACAGCTCCTATTGCAGTACCACTAGCATCACAATCTACTTGAAACACCTTATTGAAATTTGGAAGTGCTAAAACAGGTTGTTCTGTAACTTTTTGTTTCAACAATTGAAAACTCTTTTCTGCCCCATTAGTCCACTTAAACTCTTTTCTATCCCCTCTCATTGTTTCAGTCAAGGGTCCACAAATACTGCTAAAATTTCTGATAAACTTTCTGTAAAAGCTAGCTAGACCATGAAAAGATCTTACCTCAGTAGCACTCCTTGGAGTAGGCCATTCAAGGATAGCCTGTACCTTTTCTGGGTCCATTTTTAGACCTTCTGCTGAAACTACAAATCCCAAATACACTAACTCTTTCTTCACAAAATTGCACTTCTTCAAATTAATCAATAATTTCTCTTCTCTCAGCTTCTCAAATACCATATGAATATGCATCATATGCTCCTCCAATGTCTTACTAAAGATCAAAATATCATCTAGGTAAACAATGACAAACTTACCCAGAAATTTTTTTAGAACCTCATTCATGAGCCGCATGAAAGTGCTCGGTGCATTGGTTAGCCCAAAAGGCATGACTAACCACTCATATAGTCCTTCCTTTGTCTTGAAGGCAGTCTTCCATTCATCTCCTTCTCTGATCTAAATCTGATAATATCCACTTTTCAGATCTATCTTTGAAAAATACACAGCTCCACTCAAACAGTCCATAATATCATCCATTCGTGGCAATGGAAACTTGTACTTGATTGTGATCTTGTTTATTGCCCTAGAATCTGTACACATCCTCCACTCTACATTCTTCTTTGGTGCTAATACCACTGGTACAGCACAGGGACTCAGGCTCTCTCGAATTAACCCCTTCTGTAAGAGTTCATGTACTTGTCTGTTCAACTCCTCACTTTCTGCAGGTGTCATTCTGTGTGCTACCTTATTCGGCAAACTCATTCCTGGGATCAAGTCCATCTGATGACTGATCTTCCTGACTGGTGGTAATCCATCAGGCACGTTATCGGAGACAATATCCTGAAACTCATTCAACAAATCTGCAACTTCTACAGGAACATCTTCTACTTCCTCTTTACCAACTTTTGGAATTAAAGCAAAACATACATGCTCATGCCTCATACCATCTAGGAAATTTTTTCCATCAACAAAAGTTATCCTTGCATTACCCCATACCTTTTCTTCAGTCTCCTTCAATGGTTTTAGTTTATGTCGCACTCCATCCTTTGTCAGGGAATAGGTATTTGCATGACCATCATGTACAGTACATCTGTCAAACTGCCATGGTCTACCCAACAACATATGACATGCATCCATAGATATGATATCACATAATACCTCATCTTGGTATCCACCAATCTTGAACTTCACGAGGCATTGTTCATTGACCATGACCTTGTGGTCATCCTGTACCCAGGCAATTTGATATGGATGTGGGTGTTTCTATCTCTTGAGCTTCAACTTTGTCACCATCTCTTCTAACACCAAATTGTCAGTGCTTCCACTATCAATGATCACATCACAACATTTACCTTCACACTTGCACCTGGTGTGAAACAAGCTCCTCCTTTGTGCAGGTTCATTCTCACCACTCAACAAGACTCTTCTGTTAATCAGCGTTTCTCCTCTTTCAGCATCTTCAGAATTTGATGATCTGGCATCTTCATCTACATGTGCAACTCTGGCCTGGCCTTCACTTCTCCTATCTATTCTACCTTGGCGCTGAGGACATTCAAATGCCCTATGACCTTCTTCTCCACAGTGAAAACATGTTCCACGGAAGCCACCTCTTCCAGATCCTTGTCCTCTTCCCCTTCCTCTTTGATCTCTATTATTCTGATCCTGGAAGTGATTGGAATTATTTCCTCTCTGATTCTGACTGCTACTGGCCTCATCCTTCTTTTTCGGATCTTCATTTCAGCCACCATATGACCATCCACCAGATCATCCACCGCGACCTCTTCTGTTTTGTTTGCTCTCAAACTTTTTGTTCAGCTTTTCCTCTACTTTTAGGGCAAACTGGTATGCCTCTTCAATACTGTTCATTCGAACCAGATTCAGCTCCTCCTGAATGCTTGGCCTTAACCCATTAAGGTATCGGGCAAATTTCTCCTTATCAGCTTCTGCATGGCCTATTCTGATGAGAAGTCGATAGAACTCCTCTGTATACTCCTGAACAGATCTTCCTGCTTGCTTCAAACTCTGCATTTTCTTCAGTAGGTCAAGTTCATAATCAACAGGAATGAACTGTCGCTTCAATTTATCCACCATCCGATCCCATCTCATGATTTTCTCCTTTCCCCTTCTATTTTGCTCCAACTGAATCTCTTGCCACCATATCTTCGCATGACCTTTCAGTCTGGCCTTCGCAAATTTGACTCTATCAGGATCCTCAACATCTTCATACTCAAAATATTCTTCACATTCATTGATCCAGTCGATCAATTCCTCTAGGTTAAGATTTCCAAAAAATATAGGAACCTCAATCTTAGGTCTTTTCCCAATCTTGGAAATCGCCCGAAAAAGTCTTTCTTCCTCCTGGTTCACAATTTCAACTTCTCCTTCTTGATATTCTTCTTCGGCTTCATCCTCGCTTTCATCTCTGACATTAAGATTTATTCCTCTGTGAATCTCTTCTTGCAATGCTCGCACTTGTCTCTGTAGCTCTCTAACCTCAAGTGTCACAGCACCAGCTCTTCTGCCACGTTCTCTTTGTGGAGGCATTTTCACGATGCGCGCTGAAACCCTAACCACGATCCTAGTGCAAACTGCCTCACAGTCGGTGATCTATTTACACACTCAAGAAAACCTGCTCTGATACCACTTGATGAAGGGTGCTCCCCTTAATACCACAAACACATAACAGACATAGAGAAACAACAACAATAATATGCAAGAACAGAAAATTGGCTTCTTATTATCTCCACAAATGTGGAATTACAAATTTTCAGAATTACAACATGAAAAGCCACATGGGCATTCCCTTACAATATTCTGTAGGAGAAAGCCTCGAACTATTACCCAGATCTACTACCCAGAACTATTATGAACTACCTAAGACAATAATACAGCCTTCCTTATATAGGCAGTTCCCCACCGCCTGGGAAGGTTCCAGAATTTTAGCCAATAAGGCCGACCAAACTTAGAATTATTTTATTTTACATTTCTTTACATCATAGTCAGCTCAAGATAACCTTTGAAACCCAAACAGAAATTTTGAAGAAAATTATTTTCTGCCATTTCAGGTGGCCCAACTTCTGAAGACCATAAGTCATCACCAGTTGACCCGATCGGCTATTATAACCCCATTTCAGAAATGCCACGAAGCGCTCTACAGGCTTGACCTGCGCAAGCACCTGTCACCCAAATTTTTGACCTCATCTTGGGCCTCTAAAGCCTTCAAAACTGAGTTCAAAGTTTTTGTACCCTGCTACCAATACCGAAAATCTTCAATATCTTCCAATATACACTTGATCTGGCAATGAAACTTTACTGGCAGACTTATATGACCAAAATGAACCTCCAAGAAAGAAATAAGATCATTCTGAGCACATACGAAAATTACCAAAAATAGTAACTTTCCATAAATAGCAGCTTTGCACAAAATAGCCTTTATTGAATACAAAAATAGAAATATTTTTGGGTGCTGCAAGATTGCTCTTACACCCAGGATGCTCCTGCATCATCTTTTTCCTTCAAGAAATGGTTATCAAGAACCTAATGTCTTTCTAGAAACATTTTTATTGTAGTTCTTCCCAAGGAAAGGGGGTTTTTATATTTCTTTTATTCTCAAGAGTCTAGGGGCTATAGGGGAAAGAGGATATTTTCTGAGTTCTAATTGTAAAAGAGGAAAATGATAGTATATTTGGGGAGGAGATATCATCTATGGGTGTATAAGACTGCAAAAACTTTGATTTCTCGATAATGTTTGCGGAATAAGGGAGGACTTTAAAACTTTGTTTTTATTTGTTTTCTTCTATGAATATTATCTTCCTATGATAAGTCCAGACATTCTTTAATTTTCTTTATGCATCAGTCATAAGCATGATTATTTTATGAACTTTGAGTTATCAGTATTCATGCACTCTTCTTATGGATTATTGTTATTTTCTCAGTTATCTATTATGGGCATTATTCGTGGGTGTCTCTAATTGAACTTTATTTTGGATATTTGTATTCACTTCATCTAAAATCATCTTATCATATCTACTTTCATAGTTATGGGTAGATTTTAGTGCCTTTATTACTTTCTGATGAAAAATATGTTTATAGTTTTCATTCTTTGCATATCTTTAGAGGGTGTTATACGTCTCAAATTCAGAAGAAATTTGTCAATCCAATGACAACTTCTCTAACTCTTGGTAATATTTGTTCTTCTCTTTGGGCATTGGAAGTCATTTTATGTATTTATTTTTTAAGGAAAAATCTTTTCACTAACAAAGAACACGAAGAAAATAAGCACATGGAAAATACGCTAAAATCTCTCCTATAAATAAACTAATGCAAGGAAAATATATGAATAATCTATATTTGGAAGGAAATTGAAGACACTAAAAGGTCTCCTATAACATATCTAATACAAGGAAAATATATTTCTACAGTACTATCAGCAGACAACCATTTTAATGCTCTCCCACATAGAGTTGCAAACTCTTGCTAGAAAAACACATTGAGCGAGAAGTTTAGAATGGTCGTGGAACCACAAATTTGGAAATCTACAAGGTCATATGCTACTACAACTTCTTTGGCTATATTGAATATTCCAAGCCACAGTCAAGAACCATTTTTAGGCTTTCAAATATCTATAGAAAAATTTTGGTGAGCCTCAAGCAACCTCACCCCCTTGTAATGCCTTTTCTTCTCCTCTATAACTACAAGGCTTGAAGATTAATTCTTCCTATTGCCATCAAATTCATTCTGAAGTAAGTAATGTGCATTTGAATTGAAAATATGGGCTTCATTGTTTGTTAGTGTTCTTCTAATTGCCATTTTGTTTCTTTTTCTCCTACAAAATATTTAAATGCAAAAAAAAGTAAAAAGCGTATTTTTCTATATATTATCTTTTCTATTTATCTAAGAGATAATATAAGTATTTTTATATTAAGCTTATTTTTTGTTTGTTTTTAAGTTATTGTAGAAGAGGTGGCAATTGATGAAAGTTTGACCTAGGAATAAGATGAAACACCATTATGAAGTGATATAAAGAGAAAAGTAGAGAGGGGGAGTTATATAGGAGTGGAGAGAGACAAAGAAATAACGAGATAGAGACAAAGGTGTTGGGAGTGGGAAAACTCTAGGAGGAGGGGGGTGAATAGAGTTTAACAAGACTACATAAATTTTAAACTAAAATCTAGCACAAGGAAAAATTAATGAACATTTGAAGAATAAAGAAGAATGTTGAAAGAAACTAAATGAAAGACACTTTTCAATATAAGATATAAGATATCAGAGAAACTAAGAGAAGACACAAAAACAAACTTGTACATATTATACATGTGCCGAGTGGGAAACCCGCAAAATCCAATGAATTTCATCATAGGGAGAAAAACCACTCCTAAAAATATATCTTTATTAAATCAATCTGTGCTCCAACTATTACAACAATTCATAGAAACAACTGCAAGGGCTTCAACCATTATTTTCTCCACAGAAAACTCTAAATGGACTCACAATGATATATATATGTTTTTAATACATATATATTACTAGGAATCTTTATTACAAACTTTCAACTTGATATTCATTAAATACCAGTAAGATCTAAAAATTAATAATAATTTATATATTTTTCACAACCTTCTCACCCTCACATTTCAATCAGACTTGTATATATATAAGCCTAAGCATTCATACATACAAGAAAAATTAAATGAGAAAAACTGTATAATTATCAACCGTAGTAGCCCAAAAACCAAAACTGATTTCAACCCGTAAAATCATGTGATTGTCCATTTCCACAAAAGAATGTAACCATTAAAACTGTTATAACTGAGAAATAATCTTAGTCTTTAACATTCCGAACTGCTTTACAATAGAAAAACTTGGATTAACATCAACCATATCTGGTTTAAGTAAACCCTTGTAGGATTCTAACTATTTTAACTTGTCTTCAAAAACTAACTTATGTATCGAGTTACGGATACCCTTTAACAATCTAAATAGATCCTAACCAAAAGTCTTAAACAAATATTTAAAGTAAATCTTATTTCCAAATTGCATTTTGAAAAAACAACAACTTTCAATAAATAATAATGAGAATAGCATACCTGGTAGTCTCCAAAACAAACTACATGTCATTTTTGTGGAAGCTATTCAAAAACCTATCATCATGAAGCCTCAATTGCATACACTAACATACTAAAAACCTAATGAACTACAACTGATTTGAATGAACTGTATAACTTGAAGATCTATGATTTGAGATCACTAAGTTGCTGATTAGATATGTAAGATGATTAAATTAGTAATAGGTTGTCATTGATGTTAACTAGTTTTGATAGTACTTATCTTGTAAGTTACCATGCCTAAACATCTGTAGAAAGAAGAAGAAAAGAGATGAAGAATAGATATATCTACATTGAGGAAGATGGATATGACAGATCTGGATAAGGAATACATCGAGTAACTTTTGGATGAGTCTATGACCTTATGTTATTAACTTGATTATGTTGCATTCATCTATAATGAAGGATAGAGCATAATGCACAAAGCAGTGTGGTCAGTTAAAGAAGCATTCTAGTATACACTGACAAAGTGTAGTGTATACTGAGCACAATATAAACTGAGCTTTTCTTCACCAATGTATTTTTTGTTAACCGAGCACGAGAAAAGAACTAAATGATCAGTTTAGCTGATAAGGATTGATGAGCTGGAAAGTGTATGAGTTCAAGGATGCAGATAGTGTTTGTTACAAAGATCAATGACTAACATAAATCAAAGAAGATCTAATTTATTGAAATGAAATGTTTTATTGACACATCAGCCGAGGAAGGTTAAAGTGACAAAATCAATGAAGGAGAATAAGCAGCAAAATTTGATGGATGGAATTAAAATAGTTTACTTCTCTATTTAAGAGACTAGAGTTTCATGATGAAACTTATGTCAGGAGAAGGAGACTATAGAGATATTGCGTGAACAAGCTTCATGCATGTCTGATCAAATTGGTTAAGGAGAACCAAATTGCAGAGATTACCAAGCACCAGAAAGCTATTACCGAGTGATAGTAAGTTACAAAATATTGATTGAAACAGAATTGATATAATGATCAGAGGATTTGGATGAGCTTAATATAGATTTGATAATCTTCAATTGAAGTTGTTTTGTATTTAGATCAAATTGTTGTTACAGTTTAACCATTGTAAATAGATAAATCTCTTAATATAGTGGACTAGAAAGTCTTGCAATGTCAATCATAGAGTGTACATTTGTTATCCTGTCAATCCCATAGTGAATGTTGGTTGGACGATAATAGTTGGTCTAAAATCCTCTAACAAGCTCACACCTAATAGTGTGTTTGTAACCTTTAATAGGGTTGGGTCTTCACCGACCTCACTTTAGAAGAGTGAAATTTTTTTGGGTTGCCGGTCCCAGGTGGTTTTTCCCTTAACAGGGTTTCCACATTAAATCTCTTGTGTTATGTGTTGACTATGATGATTGTTTGTTGTCATACTTTACATATTGCATATTGGATTTGATTGGTAATCACTATATGTTATTAACTGGTAATCAGTAAAAGCATGAACAAAATACTATTTTATGTTACCGAGATGCAGAAGTTTAAGTAATTTGTTTTTGGTTATACATTTTAAATTGGGACTGTGGATAACTAATTCACCCCCCTCTCAGTTATTCTAACAATTGGTATCAAAGCATTGGTTGCTTGGAACAAATTTTTAAGGACTTCAGCACAAAGATCACAAAATGTATAAGAGGGAAGTGCCAAATCTAAACAAGGATAACTTCACAATATGGAAAAGCAGAATGAAGCTACATGTATCTAGAATTGGGAATTCTACCCTTACATTAATGGAGAATGGATACCTTACACCACCCACTAGTCCCTTGACCCTTAATCAACTACGAGACATGCATGAACATAATGTTACCATGATGGAGATTGTTACTGCCTATACAGATGCTGAATTTGAAGAAATCAAGGACTGCTCTACTTCTAAGTAGATATGGGATAAAATTGCTCAAGTTTATAGTTGTGATGTGAATGTCAAAAGAGCCAGAGCTGAAAGCTTAAGGGGAAGATTTGATGACATGAAAATGAAGGAAGGTGAAAATATTGTGTAGTACATAAAAAACTAAAAGAAGTAGTTCATTCTATTAGAGCATCTAATGGTGTTATTGAAGAAGAAATAGTGGTAAGAAAAGTTCTTAGAACCTTATTGTTGGTTTATGCAATCAGAATATCTGCAATTCATGAAACAAGGTTTACATTTGGTAATAACCTTACTCTTGATAGTATGATTGGTAAGCTAACAACCTTTGAATTGAACAACTTTGATAATAGCCACTACAACATTTGGGGTCTAATTTCGATGCCAGTAGAATTTTTGTTTGTTTTTTGTGTTTTTTTTTGCAAGTGCCCCTTACAGTGTTAGAATAGTGATGGTAGTGTCGTAATTGTGAAACCCATGTGTATATAAATTAAAAAAAGAAAAAGAAAGTGTCATTTGTAATTTGTGAATTTGAAGAGCTGCCGCGAAGATGACACTGCACTTTTGCATGGTGTAAAGAGGGCATTCAATTTTGGCATGCGTGAAGAGGCTGACACAGTGTATGAAGAGGGCACTAGCACTTGAGGTAGGCATTCGATCTTTATCTTCTCACTAAATCAATTTCGGTGGCATTGTTTACATCTTAGCATTTGGAATGCTCGATGACCCCCAAGCTTTGAGAGTTAGGGCATTATTGCTATTACCTTCAAGGCATTGTGTGAAGTGTTTGATCTCTATTTATTTGTTTTTTTGTTGATATTCACTATGTTGTACTCCCTATTTCTGATCATTTCATGAGGAAATGTATTGATGGCTCACGGGCTGCAAGCTAGGGCATCATACATTGTTTATGAGCTCACTATTCAATACTAGCATTGTTTACATCTTTTCATTTGGAATGCTTGATGACCCATGAGGTTTGAGACCTAGGGCATCATTTCTATTACCTTCAAGGCATCGTGTAAAGTGTTTGATCTCTCTTTATTTGTTTTTCTATTGACATTCACTATGTGGTACTCCCCGTTTATGATCATTTGACGAGGAAATGTCTTGATGGCTCACGGGCTGCAAGCTAGGGCATGATACATTGTTCATGAGTTCACTATTTAATACTGGAATTGTTTACATCTTTTCATTTGGAATGCTTCCTGACCCGCGAGCTTTGAGAGCTAGGGCATTGTTTCTATTACCTTCAAGGCATTGTGTGAAGTGTTTGATCTTTCTTTATTTATTTTATTGTTGATATTCACTATGTGGTGCTCTCTATTTATGATCATGCATTGTTTATGAGCTCACTATTTGAGCACCTCATGTCCCTATTTGATTGGCTAATGCTCTGTTTGTTATATTGATTCTATTAGATCAAATAGGGACATTAGTAATAAAATAATACACTTACTATTTTGAATTTGAGCTCTGGCATCATGCAATGTTATTGTTGTCAAAATAGTAAGTGTATTAATGTATGATCTAATGGTAGCAACCTCATTGATCATTACCTTTCACTCCTCCATCATTATAGAAGAGATAACTACCAATAACTATATTTCATAATTGCTCATTTGAAGTCATAGGTTAGTTTAACTATTGGACAATGAGCTGATCGGAGTTTCAAATAGATTTGAACAAAAACTAAGAGTATTGAATTTTATCATGCAATGTTATTGCTTTCATTGCATGCTTGCTATTGTTGCACCATAAATTGTTTTATACACTATTTATTTCATTGAGACTACAAGCTATTGTAGTTGATTGTATTCTTTTGGGGTTTGATCTATTGTAGTTATTTTTTTTTTCTTTGAATCATTGTTTACAATTACTTTTGATACTATATTTGTGTGAAGAACAAGAAAAAAATAGTGAATGAGTGTATTTGACAAAGATAAACATGACACATTTTGTCGGGCTGATTGGGTTGGCTTGGTACCATTTACATGGCCTAGCCAGATATTAACAATGAGCTCATGAACAATGCCTGTATTAAACAGTGAGCTCATGAACAATGTATGATGCCCTAGCTTGTAGCCCACAAGCCATCAAGACATATCCTCATGAAATGATCATAAATGGGGAGTACCACATAGTAGCTTACAAGAAACTATACTTGTGCTTACCACACCATACCACAGCATCATAATGCTTATCATTTTCCAGCTTCAGTGAGGCTTCATACCACACAACGTCCACATATTTGTATGCAACACTGATTTAGGCTGGAGGTAAACCACATGTGTCATGTAAACATGGTTGAATTCAATCTCTTTTGCATGTTTTCAAGAGTTTTCCCACCAATACAAGTGTAAATAACGCATTGAACATAATCTACGAACACTGCATGGTATGAAATCTCACTGAAGCTTGAAATATATCACTCCTCATGTTATTGTCAAAATTAAATTCAAATATTTCTCAAAACATTTATTCTTGTAGAATTAAGATATCCTTATCTCAATAATAAAACAATCTTGCATAATAGCTTTTTAATCACATTAACACACACCCATGTTTTGTAGCATAGTTCATTTTAGAAGTGTATGGATTGACTATGCACATGCATAATTGTAGATGAAGATTAGTAATAGGGTGCCAGGCATTGCTTAGATCCTTTGGATCTAACCCCATCTTTTCCTTCCTTGCAAGTTTTGGATCATACAAGACCATACTGGATTGAAGCCTGGGTCAACACTTCATTACTTCAGGCAATGTTTGGTACCTTCATTATTTATGTTCATCCACTTATGTATGTTTTTATTCATTCATATTCTTTTGAAATTTAATCTTTATGAGCTCAAATTCAAAATAGTAAGTGTATTATTTTATTACAGATGTCCCTATTTTATTACTAATGTCCCTTTTTGATCTAATAGCATCAATATAACAAACAAAGCACTAACCAATCAAATAGTCATATGAGGTGCTCAAACAGTGATCTCATAAAACAATATATTTAGTCTTACTAAAATCTTATAAAATAACATATATTGTGTGAAGTGTTTGATCTCTCTTTATTTGTTTTGGTATTGATATTCACTATGTGGTACACTCTGTTTGTGATCATTTCATGAGGAAATATCTTGATGGCTCATGGGCTACAAGCTAGGGCATCATGCATTGTTTATGAGCTCACTTTTTGAGCACCTCATGTCCCTATTTGATTAGATGGTACTAATCAAATAGTGAGCTCATAAATAATGCATGATGCTTGAGCTCAAATTCAAAATAGTAAGTGTATTATTTTATTAATACTAAATATATTTTATTAAGACAAAGGATTTTGGGTTCATTTTATGTTGTTTTATAAGATTTTATTAAGACTCAATATGTGATCTAAACTCATAATTATACTTGATATATATATATACTTCAACGGAGGAATTATGAAATATAGTTGTAGGTAGTTATCTCTTCTATAATGATGGAGGGGTGGAAGGTAATGATCAATGAGGTTTTTGCTATTAGATCATACATTAACACACTTGCTATTTTGAATTTGAGCTCAGGCATCATGCAATGTTATTGTTGTCATTGCGTGTTTGTTGCTATTGTGCACCATATATTGTTTTATACACTATTTATTTCATTGAGACTGTGGGCTTGGTTTTTCTTTCAGAAGTGTATGGATTGACTATGCACATGCATAATTGTAGATGAGGATCAATAATAGGATGCCATTCATTTCTTAGATATTTTTTATCTAACCCCCATCTCTCTTTTCTTTGAAGGTTCTGGATCACACAGGGGCACACTAGATTCGTACCCGGGTAAAAAATTCATCACTTTAGGCAATGTTTGGCACCCTATAGTATATACAAGTTATTTTTCATATATATACATGTAATCTTTAGATGCAAAAATTTATTTTCCTTTACATGTATCTTTGCATGAAATGAACACAAATTAAACAAGATCATCTAATAATGCAAACTAGGGTACTATGGTCACTCATCTAGCAATTAGTTCCCCAAACCATTACTAAGGATTGAACATAAGTCTAAGTCATATAAAGAAAAAGAAAAAGAAAAAGAAAGTGTCATTGGTAATTTGTGAATGCGAAGAGCTACGACGAAGATGATGCTGCACCTTTTGCATCTTCACCTATTTTCTAGGACTGACTGTATCCTAGATGAATCTTGCTCAAAACTTGACCTAAGTGATTGGCATGAACCCAATCAAATTAATATGTCAAGGTATGATGAAAAACTTCTTGAAATTGTACTTTTTTCGTAAAACACCTTTCTACCCTACAAGAAATCTTCAAACTTTCATTCCTAGACCTCTAATCGGGCTCTGTCTACTCACCTAGGGCCTAATGGTAAAAATAGCTCTCCAAATTTTCACAACCCCTAATCCTAAACATATGTACACTAATGACTACACTTTTGCATTGTGTGAAGAGGGCATTCGAGTTTGGTGTGCATGAAGAGGCTGACATAGTGTGGGAAGAGGGCACTCACACTTGAGGTAGGCATTCGAGGTTTGTCTATTTGATCATAAATGGCGAGTACTACATAGTGAATATCAACAACAAAACAAATAAAGAGAGATCAAACAATTCACACAATATATGTTACTTTATAAGATTTTATTAAGACTAAATATTTTTTTTAATGAGCTTACTATTTGAGCACCTCATGTCACTATTTGATTGGTCAATGCTCTATTTGTTATATTGATGCTATTAGACATCAGTAATAAAAAGGGACTATTTGATTGGTGTTAGAGTAATAATCTTTTGGGTTATTAATTAAATCATTTTGATCTAATTACTAACACACTTATTCACTCTTGTTGCTTAAGCCAACCTTAGAGTTTCCCTTTTAGGGTTTCGTGATTCCTTTTATAAGGATTCACCTCTTTGTATTTCTCAATCAGATTATCATATTCTTCATAATAGAAGATTTATTTCTTGTCAATATGATGTCTCTGGCTTTTTGGCCTCCATAGAGTTTTCTCACTTTCTGTTCTTTGCTTCTTCCATGTGACAGGGTTGTGCATGCAGGTGTTCTTGGGAGATTAGTTTTTCACCTAATCTAACATGGTATAAGAGCCATCTTGCTACTCATTGTTCGTGTTTTGTTGAAGTGTTTCAAAAGTAGGAGGTTTTGAAGGTTTTTAGAGCTTTTTATGTGGATTTAGGGGGGACCTTTGTTTCTGGTCATTTTGGGCTCAAATGGACATCACTGTTGGGCTCAGAGCACCCAAAAACCCCAGAATCCATAGAAAATTGTCCATTTTGGACAACTTGGCTCTGAGGAATTTTTTTTTTGGTTTCCAGTGCTATACGGGCACGAAAACTGAGCAAAATTAAAAAAAAAGTTAATATTTTCATTTTTTTTGCATTAAATTTAATGCATGCAATGGTTTTAAAACACACCTCCCATGCCCCTCCTCCACGCCACCGGCGCTCCTCCACCACTGGCACTGCGGCCCACCCACCGGCATCGGCACCGCCCACTTGCACCATGCACCCAGTCAAAGACCTTCACCACCGTAGACCACCGCCGGAGACCGCTACTGGAGAATGCCACTGTCGGAGACCGCAACACCCTCCTCCACCGCCTTGCTGGTCCACTCCGCCGTCACCCAGGTCCTCCGCCGAGTGCACCGCCCAGCGGGCTTTTAGCCCCGCCGGGCCCTTTTTTGCCAAGCAGCAGTCACATGGGTGACTAGGAGCTCTAGCTCCAGCCCCCTAGGTGCGCCATGAGCCTAGGTCCTTATTTTTTTCTGCCTCGAGAGCTTAAAATTGGATTTTTGGAGGCTTTTCTGACCTCCTGACGCCTTTTTTGCTCTATCTGGAGCATACAAAAGTCTTTTTTGGACTTCTTTATATCATCGGAAAGATCTTTTTGAGCTCTTTCTAATTATGGAGGTTAGGTTTTTTGGCTCTTGTGAGGCCTCACCCCAACCTGTCATAGCATCTTTTCTTTTCTACATTTTGGTACATCGATACACTTGTTGAGCTATTTTGATAGAGACTCGAGATACGATATTTTGATGGTGATTATGATATTATGTGTGTGTGGATGTGAATCTAGAGTACATCATGATTTTGATTATACATGGTTGGTAAAGTGAATTATTCATGTTTAGATTTGATTACTGCACATGATGATTTATGTATTTATGATGTTCGAATATTATTGAATGGAAAATTGTAATTTGAATTGAATTACACATATTGAGTTACAATACTAAATAAGAAATTGAATATGTATATTTCATGTAATGTTATCATCTGGAACTACTGATGCTCGATGTGAAGTGTGCAGGTAAGAGAACCTTGGAATTTATCGGAGAACCAAGGTTAAACACATGTGAACTGAGTAAGCCAAGGCTTAATCCAATATGGGATTACAAAGCCTCGTTGTAATGTGAACTTGATGTAAATGTGAATTTTCATGCGCATTAGTAGTTAGCTTCGTGTTGTCATTCATAGCATTTGTATGTAATGTGCTATTGTGAGTGTCATTTGACACTTGTTGTGCACTCTTTTAAATTCATTTTATTCTAGTCACTTATAGAGGTCAATAAGAGGTTCTAGGGGTCTTTTTTGGCATTATTTTAGTACCCTAATGTTAGGGGTATGGGTTAGGGAGGTTTTGAGCATGTCCTAAATTCCCTAGTGACCTTGGCAACCCATTTTATGACCCATTCACCCTTAGCTACGAGATTGGATGGATCTTGACCTTTACCCAACTTCACCTTTCCATCCAATCATGCATTTATCATGGGGGAGAAAAGGAAAACCAAGTAGGCCATAGAGTCAAGTCTGCATTTATGTTTGGTGGGTGGGTAGAATTTTGGAGCCCTTTTTAGAGGCCCTTGATAGAATTAGTGGGTGTTCACCCACTCTCTAAGTTTAGAGACTTTAGGGTTTTGGAAAAAAGGAGGACAAGTGGATTAGCTCTTCTCAACTATCATTTTCCATCACACTTGTGAAGGTTGGTCATTATTTTCCATGGAGGTTTTCTTATTTTCTCAATAGATTAGCTTGCACTCTTTCTCTCTCATGTGCTTGAAGTTTATTTCTTGTTGTGTTATTGTGTTGTATGGGATGGGAATTTGATGTTGGATTCATGTCTTTTCTTGTATTTTGCTTGAATGAGGGAGTTCATGTTTATGGGAGTAGGGCATTGCTCACCCCTTTGGGAAGGTGAAGAAGTGTCCTTGTGTGAAGGGGTTAGTTGGGCTCTCCATGAGGTGAGAGTCTCTTCTCTTCGAGAAGAGGGAAAAAATTCATGGTGTATGGGCACCATGAAGCCATTGAGATCTTGGTATCATGAAGATATTGATAAACATTGTTGTGTATGGAAGATGGATTTGTAGCCTTGAAGAGGCAATGAGATATTCTTGTTGAGGAATTTGTGAAAGCATTGGCATTCTCCCCTTGGAAAATCCCACCTTCACCCTCTTTCAATGAGCTTGCAAAGCTCATTTGTGTAGCCTTGGAGGGAGTAAATTTTTGTAATAGCATGTGTGTAAAATTGTGAGCATCTTGTTGTTTTGTTGCTTACCTGTTTAGCCTTGGTTCTCCAAGCTTGGGGGTGGTCTCATAAGAGACTTAGGTTGGGTGGTGAGAACCCATGGTTCTCTCCCTTTTATTGCAGGTATTGAAGCCAAGCCCCATGTAGAAGAAGCTTGAAGAAGTCCTTTCTTAGATGTGCTTGTATTAAAACTTCATATGTTGTTGTATTGTAGATCTTGAAGAAGATCCTCCTCTTGTTTCAATTTGTAAAGTTACTTCCATTCTTTGGTCCATTGTGAAGTGGTAAATGATTTGTGATGAAGAGAAGTTGCTATTTCTATTTGAGCTCTCATTGAGTACTCTCTCAAATTTGTAATATCTTGTTGTAATTGTGATTTTTTCTCCATCATAAGGGATAGATATTGTATTTGAAGAGATGACTATTATGAAAATGATGACTCCTTTCTTTCATATCTATGTGACTCTACCTCTTGAGGTAGTGAAGTTATGCTTCTTGTAAAATGTTATTCCTAGTTGGCAAGAAAGGAAATGAAATCAGTTATTAGCAAGTAAAATTTAATTGAAATGGTTAACCAAAGATCTCTTAATATTTGAATTTATAGTTGTAAGCTCATTGCAATCTATCTCATTGTAGATCAAACACATACTCAATAGGACTATACTTGGATGAAGGAAACCTTGCCATCTCTTATTCTCTTCCAAATGAATTAGCCATGAAATATTTGATAAGATAAAACACTTATGATAAGACCATTTACATCTAAAACTTTATTCATTACATTCTCTATGCAATGCTTAAAATGAACTACTAAATGCATCCTTATACCTCTCCTTTGTCTAGTAAACAAAATAAAGAGATCAATTTGATGAAGTTTTAGCCATATAATAGAAATGGCATTCCTAGAAAAATTTTAAGAGAGGAATACTCTCTGGAATTTGTATGGGAATGACTTTATTCCCATACCATAGAAAATATTCCCCTCTTAAAATTCTATTATGAAGTTAATTGAAATTAATGATAACTTAGACATAACTCCAATATTAACCTATACTGAAAATAGCCATCCCTAATTAAAATAAGATTTATTTAGCAAGCCATAAAAGCTTGCTTCATCCCATGCAATCCAATGGGACCCACGCCTAGATTGTATCCTTCTACATACTACCTTTTGAAACTTTTTTTTAACATAAAATAAACCTATCTCTTACCCAACGTAGGTCTTTGGAGCTGCAAGTAGAAGGCAACTTTATTGTGGCATTGACTTGAGTTTCTTTGAAATATTGATGCTAGATTGTGATTGGGCCACTAGTCTGCACTTTTTGTAATGTACTTACCACATCTCCCAAAACCTGTGCCATATCTTCCTTTCCCCATTGGCCTGTGTACCCTCCACTTGGGTTTACCTTGGGAAAGCTAGTTGGGATAGGTGGATGTTAGAAGGATTGGGTAGTAGCTTAGACTTGTTTAAAGTTTCAAACTTTCCTATTGGTCAAGTTGTGTCCTTGTGTTGACACATCATAAAACCTTTTTCTAAATGCATTAACCTTCTTGTCTTCAAAATCTACGCATGCTTCTCTTGCCCATGCTTAGCATTTAACACAAACTTTGTTTGGGTACTTCTCTATGACATGGGAAATGAGTGGGACCCACTTTCCACTTCCTTCCCATGTCTTCCACTTTCCCATGCGCTGGTTTGGCACAGGTCTATGGGAGGATTAAATATGTTTGTTTAAAAAATTCCTTTCCCTTCCTAAATTTGTGCCCCCTCCCTTGTCCTTTGTGATGGTAAGTGGAGAGTAGGAAAGATTTGATTGGATAGCTAGCCTAGGTTGTAGGCAGTCTAGGATGATTAAACTTTTGATTATGGTTAGTGCATTAATAGTATAGATTAGATAGTTAAAGATTGTGTTTTAGTCTAAGTTAGTTTAGGTTGTTAGTTTATTATGTTAATTGAAATTAATGTCATGTTAATAATAATAGATGGTTATTAATTTAGCTATGTTTTAACTATTTATTTGCTTAATTAGTTAATGTACCATGTTATTAATTTTATGTCATGTATATAATATTAATTAGTATATTATAGTATATTAATTAATTAATAATTATATTAATTAATTAATATATTATAATTATTAATTAATTTCATATATATTATTTAGTTATAATCTTTGAACTCATATCATTAATTAATGTTTTTCTTTAAATTTAATTTAATTGATATTTGTTCATTTTACTATGGATATTGGTGTAAACGATTATTAAACCTTATATTCAATATTTTCATAAACTGACAATTTAATTATAATAATAAAAAAATTGGACTTGATATATTAGTCTATTTATATAATAATGTCATTAAATAAATATTCATTTACTCTTAGATAACCGATAAGATTAATAGACTTACGATCGATGAAATTGATCGTTAAGATGATTAACAAACTTCTTCTTATACTGAAATTTCAACAAGCATCCTATGGAAAAAAAAAAAAAAAACATTGTAGAGGTTTGACCTCCTGACTCTTTTGAGCTTGACATTATCACCTTTTACCCACATCATGAACGTAGAAAACTTATATCTTTTTAAAAAAGTTATCCGTGTTGATCTTTGGCTAAGTAGATCGAAGTACGTGATAATGACATATGTTATTACATTTCACCCTTCTTAAAAAAAAAAATGTTACATTTTTGGTTGTTTAGTTTTGGGCATGATAGCTCTGCTATTTTGAACATCTTTTTTTATCAAAGTTTGATGTCTATTTTTTGCCTTCCGGGATCCATATCTTGGTCATCCAAAGTCTTTTTTGGGCAAACAAGATATCATCGGAAAGCTAGTTCAGTGATTTTTTCAGTGGTAGGGGTCTTTTATCTAGATTCTACACTAGGTTCTCTCTCCTTTGAGTTTTTCACTTTCACACTTTGGCAGATTACTTGGGTTCTATAGGTCCTAGGATCTCTTCTTCTATTCTTTTGGCTCACTCTTCATTCTGACTTCTAAGCTTTGTATGCTTCTCTTCTATAGCTTTTTTGTTTCTGTAAATGCACTAAGATAAAGTGTCTACTTCTACATATCTAGGATTTTGAGCACCTTGTGTTTGTTTGTACTCGCACTCAGTTATAAAGTGCCATGGGGGGTTATACTATTTTTCCTTTTGTGCTCATCCACCTTTGTCAAGTGAGTGTACCTTCCATGACATTAGCCCATGTTGGGTGTCCAAAAGATCAATTCTTCTTCTTCGACACTGCCCTTTATCATGTACTTGTACTTCTATTGCACTGTTAGTGTTCCTGATTCTTCTTCTCACATATGTTTCTGGCCTTGCATTTTAGTGTTCCTATCACCCCCTTCCCTATTCAGCATTATTGGGGGGGGGGGGGGGGGTTCACCTGTTGGTTCTATTGCTTCCTTGGTTTGGTTGAGTGATCTCTGTATTTAGTTTTTGTTCCTATGTACTAGGTAGATGAAGTGGCTAGGCACCTATGCATTTTGGTGAGATGGTTCATCTACTATATAGACACTCATTCATTCCTACTTTTGGAGGTCACCTCTTTGATTGATCAGCTCTTCAAACTTTTTCTTCTCTACCTGGTCATGCACTATTTCAGTGGGGGTTCCAACAATTTCTTCTGATAATGTTTGCAGCTTCATGCTTCAGAGATGCTTCACGCTTTTTCTTGTTCCTTTCTTTGGAAAATTCCCTAGATTGGAGGCTTTGTTTCCTTCATCTAGTTTATTTCTTGTACTTGGGTACCTGATCAAGCCTTGTTGTTGGGACCCATCTTTCCTGCTTTCTACAGTAGTTTCCTAGGCTTTGCTTCTCCCTAAGCTTATCTTAAGGGGGGGTGTTAGAGTAATAGTCTTTTGGGTTATTAATTAAATCATTTTGATCTAATTACTAACTCACCTATTCACTCTTGTTGCTTAAGCCAACCTTAGGGTTTCCCTTTTAGGGTTTCATGATTCCTTTTATAAGGATTCACCTCTTTTTATTTCTCAATTAGATTATCATATTGTTCATAATATAAGATTTCTTTCTTGTGCATATGATGTCTCTATCTTTTTGGCCTCCATAGAGTTTTCTTGCTTTCTGTTCTTTGCTTCTTCCATGTGGCAGGGTTGTGCATGTAGGTGTTCTTGGGAGATTAGTTTTTCACCTAATCTAACAATTGGTCGGTGCTTTGTTTGTTATATTGATGCCTAAGCTCAAATTCAAAATAGTAAATGTTTTAATGTATGATCTAATAGCAGCAACCTCATTGATCATTACCTTTCACTCCTCCATCATTATAGAAGAGATAACTACCTACAACTAGGGCATCGTGCATTGTTTATGAGCTCATTGTTTGAGCACCTCATGTCCCTATTTGATTATCTCATGCTCAAACAATGAGCTCATACATAATGCATGATGCCTTAGCTTGTAGCCCACAAACCATCAAGACATTTCCTCATGAAATGATAATAAACAGGGAGTACCACATAGTGCATATCAACAACAAAACAAATAAAGAGAGATCAAACAATTCACACAAGATATGTTGTTTTATAAGATTTTACTAAGACTAAATATATTGTTTTATGAGCTCATTGTTTAAGCACATCATGTCCCTATTTGATTGGTCAGTGAGCTATTTGTTATATTGATGTTATTAGACCAAATAGGGACATCAGTAATAAAATAATACACTATGTGGTACTCCCTTTTTATGATCATTTCATAAGGAAATGTATTGGTGTCTCGCGGGCTGCTGCATGCTAGGGCATGATACATTGTTCATGAGCTCACTATTTAATACTGGCATTGTTTACATCTTTTCATTTGGAATGTTTGATGACCTACAAGCTTTGACAGCTAGGAAATTGTTTCTATTACCTTCAAGGTATTGTGTGAAGTGTTTGATCTCTATTTATTTGTTTTGGTGTTGATATTCACTATGTGGTACTCCCTGTTTATGATCATTTCAAAAGGAAATGTCTTGATGGATCAGGGGTTGCAAGCTAGGGCATCATACATTGTTCATGAGCTCACTGTTTAATATCTAGCTAGGCCATGTAAATGGTACCAGACCAACCCAATCAACCCAACAAAATGTGCCATGTTTATATTTGTCAAATACACTCATTCAACATTTTGTTCTTGTTCTTCACACAAATATTGCATCAAAAGTAATTGTAAACAATGATTCAAAGAAAAAAGAAACAACTACAATAGATCAGACCCCTAAAGAATACAGTCAACTACAATAGCTCACATTCTCAATCAAATAAGTAGTGTATAAAACAATATATGGTACACAACAACAACAAGCATGCAATGATAGCAATAATATTACATGATGCCCGAGCTCAAATTCAAAATAGTATGTGTGTTAGTGTATGATCTAATAGCAACAACCTCATTGATCATAACCTTTCACTCCTCCATCATTATAGAAGAGATAACTACCTATAACTAGGGCATCATGCATTGTTTATGAGCTCACTGTTTGAGCACCTCATGTCCCTATTTGATTGGTTGGTTCTCAAATAGTGAGCTCATAAATAATACATGATACCCTAGCTTGCATCTTGCAAGCCATCAAGACATTTCCTCATGAAATGATCATAAATGGGGAGTACCACATAGTGAATATCAACAACAAAACAAATAAAGAGAGATCAAACAATTCACACAATATATGTTGCTTTATAAGATTTTACTAAGACTAAATATATTGCTTTATGAGCTCACTGTTTGAGCACCTCATGTCCCTATTTGATTGGTTGGTGCTCTATTTTTTATATTTATGCTATTAGATTAAATAGGGACATGAAATAGGGACATTAGTAATAAAATAATACACTATGCGGTACTCCCTATTTATGATCATTTCATGAGGAAATGTCTTGGTGGCTTGCGAGCTGCTGGAAGCTAGGGCATGATACATTGTTCATGAGCTCGCTGTTTAATACTGACATTGTTTACATCTTTTCATTTGGAATGCTTGATGACCTATGTGCCTTGAGAGCTAGGGAATCATTTCTATTATCTTCAAGGCATTTGAGCTTTGTCTTCTCACTAAATCAATTTTAGTGGCATTGTTTATATCTGAGCATTGTTAATAGTGGCATTGTTTACATCTTATCATTTGGAATGCTCGATGACCCATGAGCTTTGAGAGTGAGGGCATTGTTTCTATTACCTTCAAGGCATTGTGTGAAGTTCTTGATCTTTGTTTATTTGTTTTTCTATTGATATTCACTATGCGATACTCCCTATTTATGATCATTTCATGACGAAATGTCTTGATGGCTCGCAGGTTGCAAACTAGGGCATCATACATTCTTTATGAGCTTACTATTCAATACTAGCATTGTTTACATCTTTTCATTTGGAATGCTTGATGACCTGTGAGGTTTGAGAGCTACAACATCATTGCTATTACCTTCAAGGCATTGTGTGAAGTGTTTGATCTTTATTTATTTATTTTGGTGTTAATATTCACTATGTGGTACTCCTTGTTTATGCTCATTTCATGAGGAAATGTCTTGATGGCTCGCAACTTGCAAGCTAGGGCATCATACATTGTTCATGAGTGCACTATTTTATACTGGCATTGTTCATGAGCTCACTGTTTAAAATTTGGCTAGGCCATGTAAATGGTACTAGGCCAACCCAATCAGCCCAACAAAATGTGTCATGTTTATCTTTGTCAAATACAATCATTCACCATTTTGTTCTTGTTCTTCACACAAATATTGCATCAAAAGTAATTGTAAACAATGATTCAAAGAAAAAAGAAACAACTACAATAGATCAAACTCCAAAATAATATAGTCAACTACAATAGCTCATGGTCTCAATGAAATAAATAGTGTATAAAATAATATATGGTGCACAATAGCAGCAAGCATGCAATGACAACAATAATATTGCATGATGCTTGAGCTCAAATTCAAAACAGTAAGTGTGTTAGTGTATGATCTAATAGTAACAACCTCATTCATCATTACCTTTCACTCCTCCATCATTATAGAAGACATAACTACCTACAACTAAGGCATCACGCCAATGAAATTTTTATCATCATGATGAAGTAATAATGCATTAAATGTCTTTCTTATGTCCCTATTCAATTTTAATTTTATAGTGAATTCATGATTTATAATTTAGTTGTAGCAGGTCAAGGTGTTTGAACTCAAGAATACCATTTACTTGGTTTCCTATTGGTGTAAGAGAACCCTTCTAAGGGCTCCCACCAGTCCTAAATTTTGGTGTGTGGAAGTGCCTAATGTAGGCTTGTAATTAGAATAAGAGTTTTTAAGCTCCTTGGTTTGTGTAGGCCTAGTTCAGGTCTTAGTGTCATAGTTTGTTCTTCCATCTTGATTGTACAGTGACTCAAGGCATGATGTCATCCTAAGGTCACTTCTTGTTTAGAGAGGTCAAAGTATTAAAATAGGGGTTTGGAAATTTTTAGCACAAGTGTGCCTTGTAATAGACCTTAGAATGGTCTTAGGAGGTTGAGTGAGAAAAAGTTTCTCAAGGAAGAAAAAGTTGCTCAAAAAGTTGCTAGCAACTTTTCAAAGTTGCTTAGCAACTTTTCCCGATGGAGGTTTAAACCTTACTAAAGTGGCTCTAAGCCCTAACATAGCTCTAACCCTGAGGAGAAGACTATTTATGACCTGAAAACCCCTATTTCAAGGGTTGGAAATCATTGTGTACGAATCTATGTTGTAAGAATCAGACTATGATAGCATTTGTGTGTGTGCCAGTCAAGATTAATGGCATGATTTGAAGAGTTAATGGACTATTCATATAATCCTTAGCATTGTACATTTTTTTTGGTGTATTTCCTTTCATTTGTGTGTGTTAGAGTAGCTTCTTGTTTCATTTGTGTGTGTTCTTGTTTTTCTTTTGAATCTACCAGGCCTCTGTCCAGTTTGAAGAGGTATGTAGATTAGGGCCTGTAGCTCCTATCCCCACAGTGGAAACACCATGGCTCTCTGGGATATGGTATTATAGACCCTACTCTATATATATGTGCAAAAAAGTCCCTGGATAGCATGTGAAAACATTGTAATGACCTAGCCATAGGTGAGACTAAGCAGTGCTCAGCTAGGTGTGGTCAACAGTGAAGGAGCTCTAAAGGACAAGGGAGGAAGTTTCAAGACTAAAGCTTTGGAGGAGTTCAAGAGGGTTGACTAAAGAATCATTGATGTGAAGGAGAGAGTTATTTCAATCAATTTGAGGTGTTGATGCAACCAAACTAGCCCCGTGACTCAAGCAAGGCTAAAAAGCCCTAGAAACTCTCATTTCTACTTGAGGTGTTGTACGGACAGTTGGAGCCCTAAAAATGGTTGAGGATTGAGTATTTGAATAGAGGTATCTATGGAAGACTAGCCTTGGTTGTGTGGAGGAAATGGTCCAAAAGTCCTATAAACCTAGAGAGGAGGCCTAGTTGGGGCTCTCTCCTAGTAGTCCTATTTTGGGAAGAAAGTGTGAAATCGGTAAAGGAGAAAACCTTTCCAATACCTTGAAGTCACTTAGTCAGATGTGAAAACACCTTAGAAGACATTCCTACACCTTGGTAGAGCCTGAGAAGATGAGAAAGATAAGGATCCCTTATAGGTCCATGTAAGGGAATGGAGCTAGGAGGAGTGCAAATAAGCTAGGTGGAAGAAGAGTTTACTATTGCTAGTAAGATTTGGCTAGGTTAGGGGATTCTATAGAAGAAGGGAGTCCTATAGATGAAAGTGAGTGTGTAGAACACACTAGGATCCAAGATAACGATCACGGAGCATAGACTAAGCTAGTCTATCCCAATCTCCCCATCAGATTGGTATCAGAGCTTATTAAGGCTTGGGACATGGATAATTGGAGAGTGAATGTTTCAACCTCCAGAGGAATTAGTTGGATCATCTCACAAGAAGAGGATGGTGACTAATGTAGAGCTTGCTAAGAAGGTGGAAGATCAAGAGGAAGCCAATAGACTCCTGCAAGAAAGATTGGTTCAGATGGAACAACTCTTGGATGATGTCCAAGCAAAGGAAGATAAACTAAATGATAGGATGGAGGATCAAGATGCCAAGGAGAAAGAAAAGACTATTGATGATGATGTGCCCACACCTGACCCTCCAACTGAAGATGAGCAATTTCTAAAAGCTTTGAGGCCATCACCAGTAAGGCACTTGAAGGTGTCCCATTACTTACATGTAGAATGGATATTGAGCTTGTGATGCAATGGATTGAGGGTATGGAGAATCACTTCGAATGTGAAGAGATGTTTGAAGCACAAAAGGTCAAAGTGGCCAAGTCTAGGTTGAGGGGTCAAGCCTTAACCTAATGGAACCACCTACAAGAAGAAAGGGAGAAAGAGGGAAAGAACCCTATTTTCAATTGGAAAGCTATGGTGAATAAGGTAAGAGAAGCATACGTACCTATAGACTTTGAGATTCAATAGCACAGAAGAAGATTGAACCTTATACAAAAGGAGATGGATGTGGCCACGTATACCGAAGAATTTCATAAATTAAGCTTAACATCCAAAGTCAAGGAAGATGAGAGTATCAAGGTGGAAATGTACCTAAGTGGATTGAAATGGAGCATAGCAGAGGAGATGAGTTTGTTTACTCCCACCATAGTACTTGGATGCCAACACATGGCACAAAAGCTAGAAGATAAAAAAAGAAGGAACCAAGAACCTAATTCAAAGAATAGAGCAAGAGGTAGAGACTCTAGAGGGGGTTAAAGAGGAGGTTGTAGTGGTAGAGGAGGTGACTCAAGAAGCCAAGGGGAGAATAGACTCCTAGAACAAGTTGTAGAGACTAGCACAAGAGGATCTTTCAATAGAGGAAGAGGATCTCAGGGAAATAGAGGAAGAGGTGCAGGAAGAATTAGTTCCTACTTTGCCACAATGAAGTGCTATCAATGTGGACAACATGGACACCCTGCTTATAGGTGTCTTGAAAAGCCTCCTAACTCAAGTAGTGAAAAGAGGGTAGTAGCTCATGTACCAATGAGGTAAGGAAACTAGAATCAAAGATGGGGGAGAACTTGATGTTTAGGAGGGTGCTCATAAGGCAACCTGCCCAAGGAGAACCCAAGCAAAGGAGAGCTCTTTTTAGAGTTAGATGTAAGATTCATGGAAAAGTTTGAAATATTATAGTGGATTCATGGTCAACTGACAACATCATATCAGACGAAGTAGTAAAGAAGCTTAAACTTGCAAAGATTCCCCATGAAAACCCTTACAAGGTGACTTGGTTGAATCAAGAGCATAGTGTGTTAGTGAATGAGTAGACATGGGTGGATTTTTCCATTGGAGACTATAGGAAAAAGGTTCTTTGTGATGTCTCACCCATGGATGCCTGCAATCTCTTATTGGGAAGACCCTGGTAATTTGATAGGAAAGTGCTCTATGATAGAGAAGAGAACTCCATTGCCTTCAAGAATGATGGTAGGACATTTAAGATTCATTCTTTAACAAATAATGATGAAGGAACCTCAAAGACACCTAGTGTGTTACTTAGTAGTGGAAAAGAGTTCTTACACTCATTACATGATGATGAGATAGTGGCATGTGCCATTTTGGTGAAGCCAAAAGAGGATGAAAAGAAGTTGCAGATAGAGACACCTTTAGAGGTGAAGCAGATGTTAGAATAATTTAAGGACATTGTGAGTGATGGAAAACCTACAACACTTCCTCCAAGAAGGGCCATAATTCATCAAATAGACTTTGCACCTGGTGCATCTCTACCTAACAAAGAATCCTACAAGCTTACTCCTAACCAAAACAAAGAAGTGGCAAGGCAAGTGCAAGAGCTATTAGATCAAGGACTGATCAAGAAAAGTATTAGTCCATGTGCAGTCCCAATGGTCTTGGCATCCAAGAAAGGAGGGAAAAGGAGACTTTGCACTAATTCAAGGTCCATCAACTGGATAACTATCAAGTATAGATTTCCCATACCTAGGATAGAGGATTTGATGGATAGTCTAGGAGGGGATATGTATTTTTCCAAGCTAGATCTCAAAAGTGGTTATCACCAAATAAGAATTAAGGAGGGTGATGAGTGGAAGACCACTTTTAAAACCACAAATGGGTTATATCAATGGCTTGTAATGCCATTTGGTCTTACCAATGTCCTAAGCACCTTCACGAGGTTGATGAATGAGGTCTTAAAGGACTTCCCTAGAAGATTTGTTGTGGTGTACCTAGATGACATACTCATCTATAGCAAGACTAAAGTAGAGCACCTAGAGAACCTAAGGATGGTCTTGAAGAGACTACATGAGGAACACTTGGCTATTGACTTAGAGAAATGTGAGTTCATGTAGCAAGAGCTAGTCTATTTGGGTTTTGTGGTGTCCAATGACACTTTGAAAATGGACACAAGCAAGGTGGAGGCAATCTTGAATTGGCCTGCCCCTAAAACAGGGACTGAAGTTAGAAGTTTCCATGGGTTGGCCCAATTCTATAGGAAATTTATGAGAAATTTCAGTGGTATATGCACACCAGTGCTTGACACCACCAAGGGAGGACTCAAGACTAAGTTCAAATGGACTAAGGTAGCTGATAAGGCATTCTAAACATTGAAGCAAGAGGTAGCTACCAAACCTATCTTACTCTTGATACTTTTGACAAATTGTTCACCATTAAATGTGATGCAAGTGGTGTTATAGTAGGGAGTGTATTGAGCTAAGAGGCAAGGCCTATGGAATTTTTTAGTGAGAAACTCAATCAAGAAAAGAAGAGGTATTCAGCCTATGACCTAGAATTGTATGCATTAGTACAATCTCTCAAGAAGTGGAATCATTACTTCCTGACAAAATAATTTGTAGTATTCACAGATGATCAGGCCTTGAGCTATATCAATGCTCAAGAAACACTTAGCAATAGACACTTGAAGTTGATGGAGTATCTCCAATCCTTTACCTTCACTATCAAACACAAGAAGGGGCAACTCAATAAGGTAGCAGATGCCTTAAGTAGGAAGCTTTTGACTATCCAAGAAGTTCAATTGCAAAGCATTGGAATAGAGAGTTTCAAGGATCTATATGAGGAGGATGAAGACTTCTCACAAGCCTACAAGGTGTGCCAAGAGTTTGAGAACCACTTCCATGGTGAGTATGCAGATTACACCCTTCAAAATGGATCGTTGTTCAAATTCAATTAGCTATGTGTGCCTAGGGGATCCATGAGGAAAAATTTGATTCAAGAGAAGCATAATGGAAGTCTAAGTGGACATTTTGGCATTAAAAAAACCATGGAGTTCGTACAAAGGTACTATTTTTGGCCTAAGTTAGCAAGGGATGTAAGAAGATATGTGGAGCAATGTGGTGTGTGCCAAAGAGCTAAAGGAGGTTCAAGCAATGCAAGGCTCTATCAACCTTTACCAATTGAAAATAGGCCTTGGGAGTGTGTGAGCATGGACTTTGTGGTTGGACTCCCAAAGAGAAAATTAGGTATGGATAGCATCTATGTTGTAGTAGATCGGTTCTCAAAGATGAGTGATTTCATTCCATGTATAACTACTCATGATGCAAGCTATATAGCACATCTTTTCTTCAAGGAGATAGTAAGGATTCATGGGCTTGCATTGAGCATTGTGTTAGATAAGGATAGCAAGTTCATGGGTCATTTTTGGGAAACCTTATGGAAAAGGTTAGGAACTAATCTCTCATTCAGTTTAACATACCATCCTTGAATGAATGGTCAAACTGAAGTTATAAATAGAGTGTTGGGAAACTTACTAAGGTGTTTGACCAATGAATATGGGTAGACTTGGGATCTTGTAATTTCTCAAGTAGAATATGCCTATAATGATAGTGTGAATAGGACCACAGGGAGAAGTTGTTTTGAGATTGTATATGGGAGGCACCCTAGAGGAGTGTGTGAACTAAGAGACCTTGGTTCCATGGAGATGAAGAGTGGCAAAGCAAAATACTTCACTCAAACCATTAAGGAGGTCCAAGAACAAGTTAAGAAGGCTATAATAGAGTCCACTCAAAAGCTAAAGGCTAAGGTAGATGAAAGAAGAAAATAAGTTCAGTTTCAGATAGGAGACAATGTGATGGTTCACCTAAGAAAAACAATGATGCAAAAAGGCATGCCTACTAATATACAAATGAGAAGAGTAGGGCCTTGTAAAATTCTAGCCAAGTATGGAGAAAATGCATATAAGGTGGACTTACCTTCAGATTTGGCTATCTCACCAGTGTTCAATGTTGTTGACCTAGTCTTGTTCAAAGGTGATCCACCACAACATGGTGAAGATCACTCAAGGGTGTTGTAGGACATAAATAGCAATGCCATGCCAAAGAGGATGCAGTCCATAGTAGAACAGATCTTGGAATCTAGGGTCAAGAAGTCTACCAGGCTTCAAGTGTACATGGAACACTTAATCAAATGTGCTAGACAACCTAAGTCTAAAGCCACTTGGATAGAGGAAAGTCAGTTCAAGAAGCTAGGCATAGACCTAGCCCTTCTTGACCCCAAAGTGCCTTAGTTTGTGCTGAGGGGGAGCATTGTGCAAGAGCACCCTTTTAAGGGCTCCCACCAGTCCTAAATTTTGGTGTGTGGAAGTGCCTAATGCAGGATTGTAATTAGAATAAGATTTTTTTAAGCTCATTGGTGTGTGTAGGACTAGTTGAGGTCTTAGTGTCATAGTTTGTTCTTCCATCTTAAATGTACAGTGACTAAGGGCATGATGTCATCCTGAGGTCACTTCTTGTTTAGAGAGGTCAAAGTCTAAAAATAGGGTTTTGGGAAGTTTTAGCATAAGTGTTCCTTGTAATAGACCTTAGAATGGTCTTAGGAGGTTGAGTGAGAAAAAGTTGCCCAAAAAGTTGCTACCAAATTTTCAAAGTTGCTTAGAAACTTTTCCCAATGGAGGTTTAAACCTTAATAAAGTGGCTCTAAGCCCTGACATAGCTCTAACCCCAAGGAGAAGACTATTTATGACTTGAAAAACCCTAATTCAAGGGTTGGCAATCATTGTGTACGGATCTGTGTTGTAAGAATCAGACTATGATAGCATTTGTGTGTGTGCCAGTCAAGATTAATGGCATGATTTGAAGAGTTAATGGAATATTCATAGAATCCTTAGCATTTTACATTGGTTTTGGTGTATTTCCTTTCATTTTTTTGTGTTAGGGTAGCTTCTTGTTTCATTTGTGTGTGTTCTTGTTTTTCTTTTGAATCTACCAGGCCTCTGTCCAGTTTGAAGAGGTACGTAGATCAGGGCCTATAGCTCCTATCCCCACTATGGAAACACCATGGCTCTCTAGGATATGGGAGTATAGACTCTACCCTATATATACATACAAGTAGGGCCCTATATATCATGTGAAAATAGTTTAATGACCCAACCCTAGGCAAGACTAAGCAGTGCCAGGCCAAGTGTTGTCAGCAATGAAGGAGCTCTAGAGGACAAGGGAGGAAGTTTCAAGACTAAAATTTTGGAGGAGTTAAAGAGGGTTGAATAAAGACTCATTGATATGAAGGAGAGATTTATGTCAATCCATTTAAGGTGTTGATGCAACCAAACTAGCCCTGTGACTCAAGCAACGCTAAAAAGCCCTAGAAACCCTCATTTCTGGTTGAGGCATTGTACAAACATTTGGAATCCTAAAACCCTAAAAATAGTTGAAGGTTGAGTATTTGAATAGAGGTATTTTTGGAAGACTAGACTTGGTTGTGTGGAGGAAATGGGCCAAAAGTCCTATAAACCCAGAGAAGAGGCCTAATTGGGGCTCTCTCCTAGTAGCCCTATTTTGGGAAGAAAGTGTGAAATCGGTAAAGGAGAAAACCTTTCCAATAACTTGAAGTCACTTAGTTGGATGTGAAAAAACCTTAGAAGACATTCACACCCCTTGTTAGAGCCCAAGAAGATGAGCAAGATAAGCAGCCCTTATAGGTCTATGTAAGGGAATGGAGCTAGGAGGAGTTCAAATAAGCTAGGTGGAAGAAGAGTTTACTATTGGTGGTAAGATTGGGCTAGGTTAGTGGATTCTATAGAAGAAGGGAGTCCTATAGACCAAAGTGAGTGTGTAAGACACACTAGGATCCAAGATAAGGATCAGGGAGCATAGACTAAGGTAGTCTATCCCAATCTCCCCATCACCTACAAAGCTTTTGGTGAAATCTATCAGAAAATGAGAAGCTATGAGGAGGTGACATGAAGCTATTAGAAGGAGGCATCTCCAATTTGTTTTGTAGATATGGACATTAAGGATCATGTCAGATAATACAAGGGAATTCGAACAAAATAGGGAGACAATCGCTAAATTGTTGTTTAACTTTCAAAGAGAAGGTGATGACAAATGTTATTGTCCATGCAAGAGTTGTAACAAATTAAAGAAAAGAAGAATCAAAATCAAAATAGCAAAGACACATTGTAGGGAGAATGGTCACATAGAAAGGGTGTTTGATTATAATCCAGTGGTAAGTTATTTTTTATATTGTTTTCACAATTAATATACATATGAACCATTGAAGGAGGTTTGATTATCATCATTTTTATATAGGTCAATCTCCCTAGTATGAATATAGAGGATGATCCCATGGAAGATGATGATCATGTGCTAGAAAACATATTTGAAGATGATGCTATGAATGCATTGATCGTTGACACATTTTGCACTAGTGCCGCTGGTGCTATTGCTGATGTTGATGATGATGATTATGATGAGGATGAAATTGTTGATGTCCATGATATACCTCTACTTGAGAAGGTGGACATGGCCCTTTACAAAGAATCCCAATCTACTCTTCTCTATGTTGTATTGTTGTTGGTGAATTTGAAGGTTATGAATGGTTTATCCAACATAGTAATGTCACGTATGCTAAGGTTTGTCATATATGTCATTATAGTCTATAAAAGGTGAAACATGTACCATTAAGATTGTTTATAGTAATGACTTATATTATTTGTTGTAGACTAATAGGTGACTTTCTCTTACCACCATCAAATGTTCTCCCTTGCTCATACCGAGAATTATGTGCCACTATGAAACATATTGAAATGGAGTATCAAACAATAGATGCTTGTCCTGAAGATCATATTATTTATTATAAAGAACATGAAAATGAAATAAAATGCCCTGAATGTCATACGAGAAGACATTGAGATGATCAGGTGACAAAAAAGGTGCCTCGCAAGGTTCTTCTTCACATCCCCATTATTCCACATCTGAAAGGATTATTTAGGTGCAATAGCTTGGCACAATTTATGGATTACCATGCATGCAGTAGGAGTCAAGATGACATTATTTGAATTACTGTGGATGGTTCATCATTTATGGACATAGAGGAAAAGTGGCCACACTTTAAAGAGGAACCTCAAAATCTCAGGCTTTCTCTGGTAGTAGACGGTGTCAATCTACATGGAGAGATGAGATCCATTTGCTCAGTGTGGCCTATTTTTGTTATAAATAATAACCTTCCTCCATGGATGTCAATAAAGAGGGAGCACATTATGTTAGAAATGATTGTTCTAGGTATCTTATTATTTTATAGTTTTCTACATGTAATTATAAGTCTTGGAGTGAAATGGCCACAATAATTATCTGATGTTGTTAATTCAATTAGGTAAGTACCAAGTGAAAGATATGAATGTATATATTATGCCTCTTATCGATGAGTTGTTGGTGTTATGGAATGGTTTCACTATGTATGATATCTCCTGACCAATTGGATAAAGATAATTTCAATTCCATGCAATGCTTGTGTGGACAATTCATGATGCTCCAGGGTTGACACATTTCTATGGTATGTTATGGTGAATTCTAGTTGTACGTGATAATTATAATTCTAAAAATATACATATTTAATCCAATTTTATCATTATCTTGTAGGTCTTCAAAAAAAGGGAAAATTTTCATGTCCAATGTGTGGTCCAAAGATGAAATCCCATCATTCCAAAAGTTTAAGAAAATAGGTGTTTGATGAGTATAGGCAGTTCCTCCCTAGAAATCATAAGTATCGAATTGTGGAAATTAATATTTTCAATGGGAAAGAAGAGATTACATCAAAGCCCCGAAGAATGACACCTCACCTATGATAGTTGGAATATAATAGAATTCAAGGTAATATCATTCCACATAATGGTCGATGTTTTAAATTTATATATTTTGATTATGTTTTGTTGGCTAATTATGTAGTTAATGATCTTGAAGGTCGTGAAGGTATCACCAACCAGCTTCCAAAGGGACTAAAATGTTATCCTAGAGAATTTAGTAGGTTGCCTTACTATGAGCATCTACAAATTGTGCATTTGTTTGATACTATGCATATTGGAAAGAATGTAATAGAGACACTGTGGAAAATATTGGATGCAAAGCATGACAAAGAAAAAATTGGCAAAATTTATAGTGACATTGATGATTCCAATCATGCAATGAAAAATATCATTGAATTAAATAGCAATGGAGACCAGATTAATGCAAGTTCTCTTCCTTGGTTATTAACAGAGAAACAAAGTAATGCCATAAAAGAAGTGATCCGAAAAATTCAATTTCCTACAGGATTTGCTATAGATATAAGCAATCTCATATCAAAGAAAAATGATTTTGGGTTAGGGATGAAAACACATGATTGACATACCTCCATCAAGATAAGTCATAGTATTTTGTATTTACAATATATTTGTGTAATTGCATTCAATTTTCATTGTATTAAATGATCAGTTGACAATTGTTGCAGTATTTGCTATGCCTATCTCTCCCAGAGAACTTTCACAATAATATCAAACAAGTGATATATGATCTTGGAAAATACATGAGGTAAGTAGTGATATTTGTTCAATATATCAAACAATAATATCAAACAAGTAATATATTGTAAAGTCTCGTATTTATATATTTATGTCTTGAATCCCTTTTAGGTGGTTGTCATCTAAAGAAATTCATAAAGAAGATATAAAATATTTGAAGAAAAGAATTTGTTGATTAATGTGTGAAATGAAAAAGTGTTTACCTCCAGCTTTTTTCAATGCACAAGAACACTACCTCATACACCAAGTTGAGGAGATTGAATTGTGTGGACCTGTACATGCTAGGTCAATGTGGATGGTTGAGAGACACTTGAAATTTTTGAAGGGTTTGGTATGACAAAGAACACATCTCGAGGGTTCTATGGTTGAGGGATATATGGTATACTAGATGATGATGTACGTTACTTAATATCTTCCTAATCTTGTAGCAAAGACCCATATAGATTGCATTTGGGATCTCGACTCAATTAAAAAAATTGAAGGGGAGTACTTGGTGGGCAACGGTAGATTTAGGAAACTAAAAGGTAATAAATTATGAGATGCTATTGTAGTAAATTAATTCTTAATCTTCAAAATAAATTTTTTGTAAGTCATCTATTTACTTTTATACAGTTGCTAAAGAGTGGGATGCAATATATTTGTTTATTGCAAACATTCAAGATTGGATGATGGCATGGATTGAATGATGTCAACATGATGGTCATAGATTAACATGGGAATCTATATCTTCATTGTTTATACAAGCTCATTGCAATGGAGATTCCAATGTTACACAAAAGAAAATAGATTTAACATATGGTTTAAGAGATCACCAGGTACTCATAAATTTGTTAATTAATCAATCATATGTTTTTCAACTCGTGATGCAATAATTTATACATGTTTGACATTATTGTAGGTGAAACACCACAAGGCTATGTTTTGAAATGGTTATAAATTTCACATCAAAAAGTTGGATGACATGAAGAGAACTTGTGATTCTGGGATAAGTGCAGTGTTCCAGGTGACTAATATTTCATTTAGAAATGACTTACATCCTCGAGAGTCACAAAATCAATACTATGGTATTTTGGTTGATATACTTGACTATGACTTCAATTCCTTCAAATTAGTTCTCTTCATTGTAAAATGGTATAGACTACGACTCAATAAAAATGATCCTGATAGATTTGTTATTGAACATGACAATAGATTTCCAATGATTAATACAAGGTTGTTTGAGCCAGTTGAAGAAGAGCCCTATGTTCTTCCAAGCCAATGTGAGTAGGTATTTTACTCAAAGGTTCCACATAAACCAAGTTGGTCATTTTTTGTTAGACATGATCCAAGAGGAAGATTGATAAAGTATAATTTGATGGAAGAAGATACCGAGGAAGATGAAGAAGTGGAAGATGATGTAGAACTAGATCACGATTGAGAGCTAGTCAAAGAAGAAGATGACGATGATGCTGCTACTGATGACGATGATGCTTCTACCAATGCTACTACTAATGAGGATGATGATGAGGATGATGAAAATGATGCTGATGCTGATGCTAATGACGATGATGATGATAATAGTGGTGGTGATGATGTCATCGAAAATGACAATCTTGATGATGAGATAGATGAAGAAGAATATCAATGACATGAATGAAATGTACAATTATGCTAGATGTTTGGCATGTTCTAACAATTTTTTTATATGTAATACTCTTATTCTCCTTGTTTTATATGTCCTACTTATATATCTTTGATCTTTTGTTAAGAGAAATTTCATTCTAAAAGAGTATATTTAATCTCTATATGCTTAAATAACCTCACTAGTTAAGACTATTCTCATTTGTAGTGGGCATGACAAGAATCAAATCACTTGAAAGACACTAGTATTTAGACATGCACAAATTAGTGACATGATTAAGAAAATTACCATATTTACATCTACCCCATCTACATATATACCTCATGTAGGAAATAAGTGCAACTTGTGCAAGGCTCGAGAGGCAGCTAGTGCTACCAAGATTGCTTCAATGGTGAAAGCAGGAATCATATTTCTATGATGCCTTATTTGTGTAGTTTGTGCACTACTTTATTGGGACCATATGCGTAAATGTGGTTAACAGAGGGATATTGTAGATACTATTTTTTTTTATAGAATTTCTAGTAGATACACATAAAGAACATGCACATAAACACGACAAATGAGAAACATAAATGTAGATATCACAACAATTGACAAACATAAATGTAGGCATCATAATCAAAATTATTTGGAGACACAACATAATTAAATGGTATACCTAGATGATGCAACACAACTATATATCACTCCTCTAGTTCCAAGTTTACACTGCAGTAAACAAAATCCATAGATAAAAAATAAATTTAGAGAATGGAGAAGAGCGAGAATGACCAATGTAATACAGGTCCCTATATTATTTTGATCATTATCACTCTCCTCCTGTGCTCTCTAAATTTATTCTTTATCTTTGGGTTTTGTTTACAAAGTGCAGACATGGAACTAGAGGAGTATTTGTGTTGCATCATCTAGGTATACCAATCAATTATGTCGTGTTTCCAAAAAATTGTGACCATGATGCCTAAATTTATGTTTCTCAACTATTATGTCCCAAGACCCCTTATGACCCTTTATGACCCCTTACAATCCATAAGAATACATCTTAGAGATCTTAAAATGTCATAAAGGGTCATTAGAGGCTCCTAGGAGGGGTCAAATGAGCTTCCACCTTCATGTGGTTGGCCCTGTTAAGTAGAGAATGTTAAACTATTCTCAAAATAAAGAGAAGCTCAATAATTTAAGATCTCAATCCATGTACGACAAATATATTGATCAATGCACAATCTACTCAAACTCCAAGTCAAGTCACTGCTACACTCCATAGGAACAAAGCACATCAAATTCAGACCAAACAAGTCAAGAAGTTGCTTGAATCAGATCTGAATGCAATCAGGTCCCCATATATCCCATGAACACATAAGGAAGAATGCATCTGTAATCATCGCACTAGGTTCTTGTGCTAGAGCCCCCACTGTCACAAGTCTTGATTTGGTTGGATCCATTTAAAATCTAACTTTCTAAACTCGACTCAATATTAATCCACGACCCACTGCCGAATCTACTGCAAAGTTATCTCCGAATTATCCATAACCAAATCACAAGTAGGAACTAGATCTACAAGAACACCATACTGAATCAAAATATATATATATATATATATATATATATATATATATATATATATATATATATATATATATATATATATATATATATATATATATATATATATATATTTAAAAATGATTGTCATCATAACTACGATGTCCTCAAAATAGTGCTAGTTATCCATCACAAACATCCAACATCCAGGTGTCGGCACTAACAACATCACTATCAGGAAGAACCATAAATGATGGATATCCATCATAAATTTACAACATCCTTGCATCGCATGTACAACATAGTCATTGTTACAAAATAGAAATGACAGACATCCATCATACACTTCTGATGGGTATCCATTGCACAGATAGTATTTATGTCATGAACACTTTACAAATGACGGATATCCATCAAAATATTCTGACAGATCGTCATTTTTTTTATTTGTTGCAACACATATGCATCCCAATTTTGACGGTCACAAATGGGTCCGGTGACAAGTTCACTTTGTTGACACCCTCTTTTTGTGACGGCCATGGTTGTCGTAATTACGATGACTAGCAAAATCGTCATTTTTTTTTACTGCAAAACTACAATGCCAGTGGTGTCGCTTAAGCGATAGTATATTGTCTAAATTTAGATGATTGACCCTCAAAAAAAGGTCTCAAATTTACTAGTGAGTGTTGTACCATCTGTTGAATCTAATTTTATGTCTTCTCTGAAGATTAGTAAGTCTAGTAGCAAAAATAAGAATGATGATAGTGATAGAAATATTGATGATGAGCTTCATAAACTTGAAGCTCTTATATCTAGAAGCTTACCTAAAGGTAAAGGTAGATAGAGAGGTAAATTACTTTTAGCATGTTTTAATTGTAAATAGGTTGGTCATATTGCTGTTAGATGTCCACACAAGAAAGATGATGATAGAAACAAGGACCGATCTGGTGAAGGAAGCTATGGGAGAAGAGGAAACATAAGTTACCAACACTACAATAGAGACAATCGAGACAATAATGATAAAGGAAAGAAGATGTGCTACATTGTAGTAGAAGATGTCACTGATACCGATACTGATGAAGATGTGGAGGTAGTATTTGTTGCAATGAAGGATGAGTAAGAGGAAGATGAAAGGTATGTAGAGACAACACTTATCTCTAAGGTTAATAAAAATGATACATGGATCATATATAGTGGTTGTACACATCACATGACTGGTGATGAGGAAAAATTTGATCATCTTGAAGAATACAATGGATGATCTGTGAGAATGGGTAATGATGCACCATGTATGGTTAGAGGAAAAGGATCCCTAATGATAAATGATAGAATAAAATGTGAAAATTCTTATTGGGTAAAAGGACTAAACTATAATTTACTAAGTGTGGCACAGATGAACAATTCAGGCCACTGAGTTTCTTTTGAGAACAATAAAGTGAAGATATATGATGATGGAGGAAGACTTGTTGGAAGTGGAACACAATCGAGAGGTAATTTATTTTATCTTGATAATGGTTAGTCTTCTTGTTTAATGATAAAAGATGAAGATGCATGGTTGTGGCATAAATGGTTATGTCATGTGAATTTTGATAACATGATTAAGATCAGTAAAAAGAAAAAGGTTAGAGGTCTACCTAGCTATCTAAGCCTAATAATGTTATGTGTCATGAATGTCAGAAGGGTAAAATGAGTAAATCTGGTTTTAAAAGAAAAGATTATTCAACAAAGAAATTACTTGAGTTAGTGCATACCAACCTATGTGGTCCTATGAGAACTCAAAGTTACTATGGAGATAGATGTTTCATTCTTTTTATTGATGATTACACTAGATTAATGACAGTCATGTTCTTGAAAGAAAAGTCAGAGGCATTTAAGATGTTCAAATGGTATAAAGCAAAAGTTGAGAAAGAGACTCTTAAAGAGTTGAAATGTTTGAGATCTAACAGAGGTGGTGAATTTATTTCTAATAAATTTACTAACTTTTTTAATGAGCATGGTATTAAAAGATAGGTCTTAGCACTGAGGACACCTCAACAAAATAGAATAGCTGAGAGGAGGAATAGGTCAATCGTTGATTGTGCAAGAGCACTGATGTTACAAAAGAATGTTGCTCAGACATACTAGAGAGAAGCAGTTAGCACATCCATTTATGTTTTGAACTGAGTACAACTAAAGAAGGACACGAATAAGACACCCTATGAGTTATGGTTTGGCCACAAACCCATTGTAAGTTATTTCAAATTTTTTTGAAGTAAATGCTTTATTCTAAAAGATGAAAGAAATGGGAAGTTTGACTCAAAAGGTGATGAAGGGATATTTCTAGGACATTCCACTAAAAGTAAAGCATACAAGTGTCTTAACAAAGTAACCAGTAAAATGATTGAAAGTACTAATTTTTGGGTTGATGAGTTTGATGATAATAATGAAGAGGAAAGCACAAAGGAACCTGAAGACTATGATAGATTCACTTACATTGAACAACCAGAGGTTCTATCGATGTCGCAGATAGTGACAATCAGTCAATAGGAAAATAATACCAATGGACAAGAAATAGATACCGATGAGCAGGAAGGACCTACCAAGCAAGAAAATGAACCTGCACAGGATAAACAAAAGAGAAGAGATCAAGTATTGGAAAGATTTGTCAGAAGACATCATCCCAAAACACAAATCATTAGAGACAGACAAGCTGACATGATGACAAGAAGTAAAGAAAGACAAGGTACATGTCTAGTTTGTGAACATGAACTGAAGAATGTAAAAGTTACATTAGAAAATGATGAATGGGTTAATGTAATGAAAGAGAAAATAGAAGAGATAGAGAAGAACAAAACTTGGAGTTTAGTACCTAGACCTAAGGACAAGAATGTTATCAGTACTAAGTGGATATTCAAAAACAAGCTTAATGAGAATGGAGTGGTAACAAGAAACAAAGCTAGGTTAGTATGCAAGGGATATGCACATGAGGAAGGAATAGATTATGGTGAGACATTTGCACATGTTACTAGATTAGGAGTCATAATGTTACTTGCATATGCTACACACAAGAAGTTCAAAGTTTACCAAATGGATGTAAAATCAGCTTTTCTGAATGGAATACTTGAAGAGGAAGTCTACATAAAACAACCTGAAGGATTTGTTGATCCAAACAACAAAGATATGGTATGTAGATTACATAAAGTTTTATATGGTTTAAAGCAAGCATCAAGAGCCTAGTATGAGAGGCTAGTTAACTATTTGTTGAGTATTGGATTTGTTAGAACAAGTGAGAATAGCAATCTGTACATGAAAGGAAATTCTGATGATACTATCTTGATTGCTAAGATATTTGCGGATGACATAATATTTAGAGGACAATATCAAATCTATAAGTCATTTGCTGATGAAATGAGAAGTGAATTTGAAATGTCTATGTTTGGAGAGATTAAGTTCTTTCTAGGCTTACAATTGATTCAACAGAATGATGGTATATTCATCACACAATATAAATATATAAAGGAACTATTGAATACATTTGGCATGGAAGATGCTAAACCCATGGGAACATTGATGGCTACTAGATGTAAACTGACTAAATAAGATGGAACTAATGAGGTAAACTAGACACTATACCGATCCATGATTGGTAAGTTAATGTATGTAGTTCATAGTAGACCTGATATAGCACATGTCGTTGGAATAGTTGCAAGATTTTATTCAAACCCTAGATAATCACATATGGTTTCTACAAAGAGAATCTTAAGATACCTAAAGAAAACTAAAGATTATGGACTATGGTATCCTAAGAAAGACAAGTTTGAACTTAAGGCATACATCGATGCTAATTGGGCTAGAAATGTGGATGATAGAAAGAGTACCATTGGAGGAGCATTTTTCTTTGGTTAAAGACTTGTTACATGGACAAGTAAGAAATAGTCTTGCATTTCTTAGTCTACAGCTGAAGCATAGTATGTTACTGCTACTACAAATTGTTCAAATATTGCATATATCAAGCAAGTGTTGGAAGGTATGAATGAGATAATCACTGATTTGGTGATTATATATTGTGACAACACTAGTGCCATTAATATTTCAAAGAATCTAGTGATGCACTCTAAAACAAACCATATATCTATTAAGTATCACTACTTAAGGGAACAAGTGCAGGAGAAGAAATTTAAGCTAGAATTTGTTACATCAAAAGAACAACTTGCTGACATATTTACAAAGCCTCTATAGAAGGAAACTTATGAATACTTGAGGACTAGACTTGGGTTTCGTCGCCTATTTACCAGTCACTAAGGTGATCTAGAAGTTGTATCAGCCTAATCTTATTAGAGGATCATATGTGTTGATGCAGTAGAGTTCACACTTTGGATTTCTATCTAAGGTCATGAAAGGTTGAAGAACTGGAATAGATTTGCACAACAGTATACAAACATATAGTGAAGTGCACTGAACAATAGTGGGTCATTTAGCTATTGAAGAGTTGTATGTTTCTATTGCTATTTGGCATTGTTATCAATGGGAGAAAGATTTCAATATGAACTAAAGGGAGAGAGATATTAATATGAAATAGTGAAACAAAGTCACAAGGAGAGAGATTTGAATGAAACAGAGAGATCTAAGAGAAGAAGCTGGAAAAGATCATATCTGTAGAAGATAGTCTATATTTTGCAAATGCTATGTAACATAGTGATTAAACATATTAAGCATAGGGAGATCATTTATTTACAGAGTTGTAGAATACATGTTTGGTATGTGTTTTCCATATTTCATATTGTTTGTGTTTCCATCAATGAAAAAGGGAGAGATTGATGAACTGCAACTGATTTGAATGAACTGTATAACTTGAAGATCTGTGATTTGAGATCATTGAGTTACTAATTAGATATGTAAGATGATTAAATCAATAATATGTTGTCATTAATGTCAACTAGTTTTGATAGTACTTATCTTGTAAGTTACCATACCTAAACATCTGTAGAAAGAAGAAGAAAAAAGATGAAGAACAAATATCTACATTAAGGAAGATGGATATGACAAATAAGGAGAAGGAATGAGTAACTTTTGGATGAGTCTATGACCTTATGTTATTGACTTGATTATGTTGCATTCATCTATGATGAAGGATAAAACATAATGCAGAAAGAAGTGTGGTTAGTTAGAGAAGCATTCCAGTATACACCGACAAAGTGTAGTGTATACCGATCACAATATAAACTGAGCTTGTGTTCACCGATGCATTTCTTTGTTAACTTACGAGGAGAAAAGAACTAAATGATCAGTTTAGTTGATAAGGATTGATGAGGTGGAAAGTGTATAATTTTGAGGATGGAGATAATTTTTGTTATGAAGATCAATGGCTAACATAATTCAAAGAAGATCTAATGGATTGAAATGAAACATGTTATTAACACATCAGCTAAGGAAGGTTAAAGTGGAAAAATTTGATAGATGAAATTAAAATAGTTTACTTGTCTATTTAAGAGACTAGAGTTTCATGATGAAACTTATGCTGGAAGAAGGAGACTATAGATAAATCATGTGAACAAGCTTCATAAATGCCTGATCAAACTGGTTAAGGAGAACCGAACTGAAGAGATTACCAAATGTCATAAAGCTATTACTGATGGACAATAAGTTACACAATATTGATTAAAACAAAATTGATGTAATGATCAGAGGATTTGAATGGGCTTAATATAGATTTGATAATCTACAATTGAAGTTGTGTTGTATTGAGATCAAATTGTTGTTAGATTTTAACCATTGTAAATAGATAAATCTCTTAACAGAGTGGACTAGAAAGTCTTGTAATGTCATTCAAAGAGTGTACATTTTTTATCCTTGTTATACACTAAGTTTGCGCCTCTATCTCAAGCTCTCTTGGTCTTGATAACCTAGTATAACATTGGATTCATCCCCAGGTGTGGGACCTATGCTAACTAGGATGAAACCTCCAGGTTCTAGGCTGGTTCCTCTTGGATAATCACCTTAATCTACTTCTTGCTATGAAATGAAATAACTTTTGAGGGAAAGGGTTAGAAGGAATGCTTGGAAGGGGAAAATAACATAAAAGAAAACTACCTACTAGGGGATGCACCAAAATTAGGGTTTGGATCTTAGTATAGAGGAATGAGACCAATGGAGGAATTAGGTCTAATAAGTCACAACTCACTAGATAGGTTTGCATAAGTGTTTCATAGGAGGGTCTGAACAAAAAAACTCAACCTATGACCTGCAAACAAACATCCTTTTCTGCAACTAGGTGTAGGAATGAGACAAGACTGCTAGGGGTTGTAGTATACCCACAAAACATCTAAATCAGATCAAACACAATAACACACAAAATCACAAAAAATGAGAGGGACTAGGAACCCCAATTTCCATTAACAACATTCATAAACTTCAATCCAATAAGAGATAATCAAGATAGTGAAGACAGAGATAGAACAAACATCACAAGTACCTCAAGAATGCCTTAATCATCAATGGGAGATTATAGAATGTAGAAAAATAGAGGGAAGAAAAATGCCACAGATAGCCTTCTAAGAAAGAGACTTTCTTCTTTACAGAATGTGAACTCTGAGCACTAAGGCTCCAAAAATAACTATATACAACTCAACTGCACGTAGACAAGAGTCAAAAATAACCTTACTAGGGTCACAAGATTTATCCATTAGAAAAATAGTCAACCCTAACTCAACCAATCTGATCATAAATGCATCTCTGCAACATATGGCCAATTAGATATATCTTTGAATGCCCGTCCCTATACTGAAATCAATCCTGCAGACAAGCAACCTAGATCGTCAACCTCCTGCACAAAGTATCACTGTGGATGCACAAGTTGGTACTTCTTAGGGACAAGAAAATGACCGACGATGGCTATCTAGACTCCCTACTCATTATCCTCAATTGTAAATGACCCAGTGCAATAAGTTTTGAGCTACACCATCACTTCTCAGCCTGTAGATCAAACACTGGTGAAAACCCTTCTGCAAAATATTTGAATTTAAATAATAATAGCTAATAGGTCACTTTAAAACATAGTCATTGATATCAATCCTTCCCAGCAAGATGAATGGCCCAGGTCATCCCCATATCAGTTAGCAAATCCTTTTGAAAGTCAAAAATCTGTATCGGCACACATCAGTCAATGGGAACTAAACACGTTGACAGATTTACCAACTTGGATCCACCTTGACTTTCTTTCCTTTAGTCATTTAGCGACCATGTGACTAAAGACTCCCTCTTAGTCATGAAAAGCCTGGCTTAACCTAGGTCTAGTTAAGTGATTACAGAAACAAAATATCTCATTGAATCGCTGAGTCTTTCGACTAACCCCAGTCATATTTCACAAATAAGAAAAACCCTTTATTCCCATGTTCACAGAATATCTTAACTGCACATGAGAACTTCGGCCTACATTGGGTGAACTAGCAACCAAAGACATCGCTAGGTCACTGAGAAATTTAGGGCCTTACTAATTTATTTTGAGATTCTATGAATACACACATCCACGCATTCGCTAGGTCATTTGAAGCACTTCTATCTTATCACATGAATACATGACCAAAGGGAATTATCAGAGCTGCCAAATATCTTGTTAACACTAGGCCCATATCCACATGTCATTCTCCCATTTTCTCTGAACTGCCTTCTTAGCTCTGACAACTACCAACTGTCCTAACATCGGCCCCACTTGAATTTCTTATACTGTGTCTTTATCTGGTGATCACGCAACTGAGGCCTTATTCTCCAATTTGCCTAATGATTTGGAATATTCCCTCATGACTTGGAGATTACTTGACTAAAGGCTTCTCACAATTGCTGAATGGAAAAGAATATTCACCTGACACTTTGCAAACATGAGACTGAGGCCTTAGTCGCATAATCATGGAATACCTTATCATTTTGGCCTACTGACACATTGGTCCAGCTGTAGATCCTCATCAAAACTTGGCAACCAATCATATTCAAGCACATCAGGACACCTAGCAACATGGTCCCACTTGACTGAAACTCTAACTCTGGAAGGATCAAGTGAACACACGACTGAGCATTCTCAAAGTCACTGAGAGGTTAGCCTAACCGTGATTACATCTGGTGAACATGAGAACAAAGGCTTTCATTGAATCTCTAAATCTTTTCATCAACTGGGGTTAAGTCCTGAGAATAAGTGACTAAGACCATTCTCTAATTCACGGAATACTTTATTAACCTAGGGTTACATTGTGAGATTACACGAACATAAGCCTTCGCTGAGTCACCGAAAGAATTGTTTAACCTCAGTTATATTAAGCGATTTCCTGACCGAAGAAAGTGACCTCTCACTGATTCATAGGAAACTTAGACTTAACCATCAAACACTTAGCAATTATGTGACTAAAGGAAAATCATCGGGTCACAAGATGTTTATGCCTAACCGCCAGGGATTACGTGATTATGAGAATCACTATAGTCACCAAATCACTGAAAGAAAAGGATGACTGCTAGGGAACTTGGAGAACTAGCGAATGAAGGAATTAAAAAGTGCACATGCCAAAATGGGAATCCTAAGTGGCCAAAAAAGGTAACGACCAAATAGAAATTGGCCTAGTGTTTTTTAGGGTTTTTGGCACCAACGGCTAGATTTTGAATATTTTGACTTGCAGACCAGGAACTAAAACAAATTGCAAAGACCAGGAAACTAGACATGAAGCTATGAAACTTCAGGGATGATTTGCATGATTAAAATAGAGCTTCCTAGATAGATTTTAGCCAAATTTGCATGAAGCAGGGAAAATTGGGTAACATTTTGGTGATTTCTGTTGGATGTCAGCCTGCTAGACGTTGATCAGTAGCCTTGACATATTCATTGGGTATGGGGTCTGTTTAGGAACACAAAATTTTGATAGAGAGACAAAACTGAACTAAAAGGATGGACCTGTGCACAGGCACTTCTTGAAAGTAGGAAACTAACCTAGGAAAACAGGAAAGGAAAACAAAACATATTTACAAGAACTTATAGAGAGGGATTAACCTCAAAGTAGGACTTCAAGTGGAATCCATTTACTGATATGGGCAATGTCTCTCCTTCAAGATTTGATAGCTGGAAAGCATTGGGCCCCTTGCACTCTATTATAACAAATGGTCCACCCCAGAATGAATCAAACTTTGTATGTTTGCCAGGTCTGGCTCTAAATTCATCCCATTTGAGAACTACATCTCCTACCTTGAAATTTTTGACCCTGGCTCTTTTGTCAAATCTCTTCATTGTTTGATTTTGATGAAACTCCATATCCTTCATGGATTTATCTCTGATCTCCTCCAGCTCCATCAATTGGGCATATCTGATTTGCAGGGGATCACTTTCTTCGAATAGGGCATACTAAGTGGCCAAGTCTAGGGCTAGTAACTTAGTTGAAATAGATAACTTAGCCTCCTTTCCATACACTAACATGTATGGGGAATTACCAATTATTTTCTTTGTGGTAATTATGTCTAACCATAAGGCAGACTTGAGCTTTGTATGCCAATCTCTCTGATTGTCTTGCAGAGTCTTCTTAATTATCCTAATAATATTCTTATTTGTTGATTCTGCTAAACCATTCCCTTGAGGATATTAATTTGAACTTGTATTCAGATAAATGCCATTCTTGACTGCCCACTCTGAGACTTTAAGGCCTGTGAATGCTAATGCATTATCTGATATTATAGAATCTGGAGTGCCAAACATATGAATTAAATCATCATTAAAACTTAGGACAACACTCTTATTTGATTCTTTTAGAGAAACTACCTCTGTCCATCTAGTGAAATAATCTGTTGTAGTAATTATCCATTTATGTCTTGCACTAGATGGAGGATTAATCATGCCTATGAAATCTATACCTCACTTCATGAAGGGCTGATCTATTCTGATTGGTTGGAGGGGAAGGGCCGCAATTCTTTCTTTTCCTGCAAACATAGCACACTTGATGCATTTTCTCACATAATCATGACTATCCTTGAAGATAGCTAACCAATAGTATCTAGGTCTCATGATTTTAAAAGTAGTAGTCCTAGGAGAAAAGTGGCCTCCAGAAGGTCCATCATGAAATTGAAATAGGACATCAACTATCTTTTTTGAATCAATGCATCTCAAAAGGACACCATTGTGATCCTTTCTAAAAAGAACATTATCTATCAGCACAAAAGGAACAGACTGCAATTTATAATACCTTCTTTTTTCTGAATCCAAACCTGTAGGATATTGTCCTGTCTTCAAAAAATGAAGCATGTTAGGCAACCAACCTGACGCCTCAGCATGTTCTTCTATAGAATGCACAACCAAAGATGCATCCATTTGTTCTAATTTCTTTGAACTCTCATCTTCTGCCAAATGTTCACAAAGACCTCTTCCTCTAACTAGCTTGGTGGTCTAAATACCAATGACATATTCCATCACCTTGGTGATCCAACCAGCTCTCTTCTCATTTAGGTCTTTGAAAAGCAAAAATTCCTTGACACTTGGATGAGTAACTTTCAAGTGTACCTTGCTATGAGTCAATAGATATTTGGACTTCTTAAGGCTCTTTACCAAAGCAAGCACATGTTTCTCTACAAAAGAGTATCTATGTTCATACTCCTCTAAACCTTTGCTAAAGAAAGCAATAGGCTGCTCCAATCCTTTTGAATTTTCTTGAGTCAACATTGTAGATATAGCATCATGTCCTCCATAAGCATAAAGGATAAAATCCTTACTGAAATTTGGGTTTAATAGGGTAGGAGCTTCTGTTAAGGCCTCTTTGATAGCTTGGAAGCTAGCTTTTCCCTCTTTAGTCCAATTGAAAGTTCAACTCTTCTTTAGCATGGCTATCAAAGGCTTCAATAAATCTACAATATTAGGCAAGAAACACCTAACAAAATTAATCTTTCCTATGAAAGATTGGAGACTTTTCTTATGATGTGGCAATGGTAACTCTAGGATGGCTGCAATTCTCTTAGGATCCACCGTAATTCCTTCTTTGGATACTACATATCCCAATAATTTCCCTTCATGAACTGCAAACACACATTTCTTGGGATTAAGAGATATCCCAAACTCTTTACACCTTTCAAAAATTTGCCTCAAATGTTTGATGTGATCTGTTGCATGTTTAGAATAAATAGTTATGTCATCTAAGTAGACCAATACAAACTTGTACATGAGGCTTTTAAAGGCCATATCCATTGCCTTTTGAAATTTAGCACCTGCATTTGACAAACCAAAGGGCATCTTTTGATAAGCCATGGTTCTCCACTTGGTTGAAAATGTAGTCTTATATTGATCCTCTTCATTTACTAAGATCTGATTCTATCCTAAATAGCCATCCAACAATGAAAATCTCTCAGATCCAGAGAGACATTGTAGAATTTGTTCCATTGATGGTAGTGGATGGTGGTCTTTTAGTGAAGCTCTATTTAGATCCCTGAAGTCAACACATAATCTCAACTCCCCATTCTTTTTCCTAATAGGAACAAGGTTGGAAACCCAACTAGTATGCTTAATGGGGTAGATGATACCACTTTCTATCAACTTGAACACTTCAAGCTTGGGATTAACAGGCCTTTGCTTTTGCCTCACTGGTTTGGCATTAGGTTCTAATTCAATAGTGTGCTGAGCAAGGGCTGGATCAAAAACTTTGAGGTCTTCATATTGCCATGCAAATATATCACTGAATTCCTTGAATAATTGGGTATAAACTTTCTTTTCCAATTTAGTGTTTACTTTTCCAAATTGTAAACCCATGCCTGGCTCCAACTCTAATTCAACACAATGTTCTTGTTGAACTACCAGGCTAGCTTTTCTTTTCTTAATTTCATCATCCTTGTTGAAGACAGTCTCTAAATTGACAAGACCTCTAGGCATTTTATTGGATTTAAGTTGTATCACTTGATCATCATTGCTTCATGAAAATCTATCTTGATTATGCTCTGAAAAAACATTTTCTTCAAACAAGAATTGCAGAATTTGCTCATCATTGTTAACCACATACCAATTGACATAATTATCAGGAATAGAAGGTTTGACAATCACTTTGATATGCTATTGGTCTACTTCTTTTGAAATGCTATTGGGAATATCATATTGAGATCCAACAGTAGCCAACCTATTTGCATTTTGGTTTAGCTTTGTAGGGATAGCAACAATATTGAAAGCATAAAAATATTCATTTGCATCCCAAACTCTATGTTTGTATGCTCTCAAAGTGTCATTTTTGGTTGCACTTATCCCTCTTACTTGGTTCACAACTAGCTCACTGTCACCATAAACTTTCAAGGCTTTAAGCCCTCTTTTTCTAGCCCATTCCAGCCCATTGACTAGACTTTCATATTCTACAGTATTGCTAGTGCAGGAGAAACTGAATCTAAAGGTAGTATAATACCTTTCTCCTTTTGGGGACACTAACATGGCACCACCACCAGAACCATGTCTACTTCTAGCTCCATCAAAGAATAGTTCTCAAACCTGACTACTCTGATCTTTTGAATCAGTGTCCTTGAGAAGGTTGGGCTCTATAACATCACTCTCTTGTATCACATAGTTTCCCAAATCAACATCCCAAATGATACACTCTGATTCTCTTTCATCGAGGAAAATATCAAGGATATTCTCTATTTTGGTGCTTGCTTCACTAATGGTTTGGAAATCACTACTATCAAATGAAGAGCAATTTGCATTGATGGTATTGGACACATAAGGTTCTATATGGTGTGCCACCAATTTCTATAATTTAATGGTAACCATGGTACCATATCTTGTGTGAAAGAGCATGTGAGACCAGTCAAAAGAAAGATAACCTCCTATCTTGGTTGTGAACTCCCTTGATAGACATATGTAAAATAGGGCAGGGAGATCTATGATGTAGATATCAAGGAGGATGGAAAAATTAGGACTAACATGAAGGATTAGACTAGTATCCGTGGCCACGCCTATAGTGCTAACCGAGGATCCATCTAATTGTGTAACCTTCTTTTGAAAGGGTTCATATTTTAGTCCTAATTGGTCAGCTAATTTCTTGGGCATTACAATGCTAGTAGCTCCACTATCTACCATGCAATTATGCACTAAAGAATCTCCAATGATTAAAGATACATAAAAGGGAGGAGGCTTTGAGTTCCTACCTTGCATGGTGTTGCTTTTGGGGGTGTTGCTTGGAGTCTCCTTCTCTTGATCAGTGTTAACCAACATTAGCTTTATAGCTTCTTTTGCAGGTTGGGGAGTTGCTATCTCTATCATGGCCTTCTTCAAGATCTTCGGTTTTCCTAGGATGGACAAGAAGTCCCACATAGACATGGTGACATTTACTTTCTTCATACTGTCAATAATGTTGAAAGGTTTCACAGTGTGTATCTTTTGTTGTGTCTTTGGCATGATAGGCTCCATCTCCTTGAGAGTGTGCTCCTCTTTACTTGTAATGGCAGGAGCCCTCTTTGGTATGGTGCGAGCAACTTATTGTGTTGGCTCTACAGATGTAGTAACTTGGGTACTAGAGTCAGATCTTTCCATGTCTTGAGCTCTTCTTTTTGCTCTTGTATAGGCAACAAAATCAGCTTCATCACTAACTCCATTAAACTTTGATTTCTCCCAATTAAAAAGGGCAGTCTCATGCTCTTGTGATTCTTGTTGAGGCACTGATCCACTAGAAGAAGCCTCTGGTTGAGCTTGCGAGGCACTCTGAACCATTAGAGCTTGGTTCATCCATCCATTTGAACATGTAGCCTAATTGTGAGGCTGATTGCAAGGGAAAGATCATTCATTGTCCATAGCCATATTATTTTGACCAGGCACCATGTCTCTAACTGGATTTGTAGAATTGAGAGGTGCAGGGTTGTATGGTTGGAATGGTCTTTGATTGAAATTTTTCCTCTGTCCTTGATAGCCTCCTTGGTATGATGGCCTATTTTGTTGATAAGGTTGTCCCTATTTTTGATATGATTGATTAGGACCTTGGCCTTGTTGCTGAAAGGGTGGTCTAATTCCTTCACTTTGCTTCTTCAAATTAGTGACCTCTTTGGTTAGAGTTTGCAGAAAATTCATCATTTCTTGCATACTAGTCTGCTGGCTACTTTTAATCTCCTGTAATTCTTGAGAAAAACTTGCTTTAGCATGTTCTTGGCCACTAGTACTAGCTTGAGGTTCTAATATGGCAGGGATAGGAGTAAATGGGGGTACTTGTGTAGGTGCAATGGGCTAGAGATTAGGAAAAAAGGGCATAGGTGGCCTTCTAGCTATCATGCCTGCTTGAATCAAATAATTTTTGGCCCTGACAGCTATGTCAAAGGCTTGGAGTAAAGAAGTACCACCCATAGACTGGATCATGATAGATATTTGACCATTTAGACTTTGCAAATAATATAAAAAGGCATGGTCAACTGATGGTCTCACTGAGACTGGGATTCTATTCCATGTCTTAAGGAATCTACTATTGTAATCTGTCATTTGTTCTTGAGGGTCTCTCTTAATGGTTGTTAACTGCTCAACTAGAGATAAATTATCTAATTTATCCTCAAAGTGTTTACTTAAAGCATCCCCTAATCCATCCCAAGAAGTAATAGATCCAACAGCTAGAGTTCTAAACCATTCAAGGGCCTTACCTTTGAGAGAGGTTGCTAACAACTTTGTGGCCACATCTTCTTGGGTTATATTGGGAATGTTGCAGATAGTGGTCACGTCCCTTATGTGCTCAAAGGCTCTAGTCTATCCTTCACTTGTAAAATTTGATAATCTTTTTAATGCCACCAAGGGCACATCATGATGCACTACAAAGTCAAGAGGACTCCCCTGGTTGAAAGGTGCAAAAGCAAACTACCTAGCCATTGTGGGAGCTACAACTTGAAGATTAACAACTATATGAGCTGTGTTGGATGCTAGATTTGAATCTTCTTCTTCTTCTTCTTCTAGATCTCTGGTTAGAGATCCCCCCCTTCTTCTGGAATGAAAGTAAAAAGGTCTCCTTTTTGAAGTATCAGGAGGTGTTGATTGAACTCTCCTTGCAGGAGATTCCCTTTGAGTTGACTTGCCTTTGTAGCTTCTTTTCAAGGGAAACTCTAAAAAATTGGTGGGTTTTGAGCTTCTAGTCTCAATCTTTCTCATAAACCTTAAAAAGGTTGGCCCGAATCTTTGAAACTAGTGGAGTTTCCAGATATACTTGATAAAATGACTTCTTCAAGTCTGTATTATGCAATCTGCATATCAGAGATGACATAACCTTCAACAATGAACTTCTTTTACTGTCACATCCAGCATGCCAGAAATGTTATGCACTAAGTTTGTGCCTTTGTCTCAAGCTCTCTTGGTCTTGATAACCTAGTATAACATTGGATTCATCCCCAGGTGTGGGACCTATGCTAACTGGGATGAAACCTCTAGGTTCTAGGCTATTTCCTCTTGGATAATCACCTTAATCAACTTCTTGCTATGAAATGAAATAACTTTTGAGGGAAAGGGTTAGAAGGAATGCTTGGAAAGGGAAAATAACATAAAAGAAAACTACCCAGTAGGTGATGCACCAAAATTAGGGTTTGGATCTCAATATAGAGGAATGAGAACAATGGAGGAATCAGGTCTAATAAGTCACAACTCACTAGATAGGTTTGCATAAGTGTTTCATAGGAGGGTCTAAACAAAAAGACTCAACCTATGACCTACAAACAAACATCCTTTTCTGCAACTAGGTGTAGGAATGAGACAAGACTGCTAGGGGTTGTAGTATACCCACAAAACATCTAAATCAAATCAGACATAGTAACACACAAAATCATAGAAAATGAGAGGGACTAGGAACCCCAATTTCCATTAACAACATTCATAAACTTCAATCCGATAAGAGATAATCAAGACAGTGAAGACATGGATAGAACAAACATCACAAGTACCTCAAGAATGCCTTAATCATCAATGGGAGATTACAAAATGTAGAAAACCAAAGGGTAGAAAAATGCCATAGATAGCCTTCTAAGAAAGAGAATTTCTTCTAAGAAAGAGACTTTCTTCTTTACAAAATGTGAACTTTGAGCACTAAGGCTCCAAAAATAACTATATACAACTCAACTGCAAGCAGGAAGGAGTCAAAACTAACTTAACTAGGGTCACAAAAAATTTTCCTTAGAAAAAAATTCAACCCTAACTCAACCAATCTGATCATAAATGCATCTTTGCAACATATGGCCGATCAGATATATCTTTAAATGCCCGTCCCTGTACTGAAATTAATCCTGCAGACAAGCAACTTGGATCATCAACCTCCTGGACAAAGTATCACCATGGATGCACAAGTTGGTACTTCTTAGGGACAATAAAATGACCCATGATGGCTATCCAGACTCCCTACTCATTATCCTCAATTGGAAATGTCCCGGTGCAATAAGTTTTGAGCTACCCCATCGCTTCTTAGCCTGCAGATCAAACACTGCTGAAAACCCTTCTGCAAAATATTTGAATTTAAATAATAATAGTTAATAGGTAACTTTAAAACATAGCCATTGATATCAATCCTTCCCAGCAAGATGAACGGCCCAGGTCATCCCCATATCAGTTAGCAAATCCTTTTGAAAGTCAAAAATCCGTATCGGCAGATGTCAGTCAATGGGAACTGAACACGTCGACAGATTTACCTACTTGGATCCACCTTGACTTTCTTTCCTTTAGTCATTTAGTGACCATGTGACTAAAGAATCCCTCTAATTCATGAAGAGCTTGGCTTAACCAAGGTATGGTTAAGTGATTACATGAACAAACCATCTCGTTGAATCACTGAGTCTTTCGACTAACCCCGGTCATATTTCATGAATAAGAAAAACCCTTTATTCACATGTTCATAGAATATCTTAACTATACATGATAACTTCAGCCTACATTGGGTGAACTGGTGACCAAAGGCATTGCTAGGTCACTGAGAAATTTAGGGCCTTACTAATTTATTCCAAGATTCTGCGAATACACACATCCGTCCATTCGCCAGGTCATTTGAAGCACTGTTATCTTATCACATGAATATGCAACCAAAGGGAATTATCAGAGCCACCAAATATCTTGTTAACCCTGGGCCCATATCCACATGTCATTCTCCCATTTGCTCTGAACTACCTTCTCAGTTCTGACAACTGCCAACTATCCTAACATTGGCCCCAGTTGAATTTCTTATATTGTGTCTTTATCTAGTGATCACGCGATTGAGGCCTTATTCTCCAATTTGCCCAATGATTTGGAATATTCCCTCCTGACTTGGGGATTACTTGACTAAAGGCTTCTTGTAATCATTGAATGGAAGAGAATATTCGCCTGACACTTTGCGAACATGAGACTGAGGCCTTAGTCACGTAATCATGGAATACCTTATCATTCTAGCCTACTAACACATTGGTCCAACTATAGATCCTCATCAGAACTTAGCAACCAATCATATTCGAGCACATCAACACACCTAGCAACACGGTCCCACTTGACTGAAACTCTAACTCTGGAAGGATCAAGCGAACACGTGACTGAGCATTCTCAGAGTTGCTGAGAGGTTAGCCTAACTATAATTACATCTGGCAAACATGGGAACAAAGGCTTTCACTGAATCTCTAAATGTTTTCATCAACTAGGGTTAAGTCCTAAGAATTAGTGACTAAGACCATTCTCTAATTCGTGGAATACTTTATTAACCTCGGGTTACATTGTTAGATTACACAAACATAAGCCTTTGCTGAGTCACCGAAAGAATTTTTTAACCTTGGTTATATTAAGCGATTCCCCGACCGAAGAAAGTGACCTCTCACTGATTTGCAGGAAACTTAGACTTAACCATCAAACACTTAGCAATTACATGACTAAAGGAAAATCATCGTGTCGCAAGATGTTTAGGCCTAACCACTAGGGATTACACGATTATGAGAATCGTTGTAGTCACCAAATCATTGAAAGAAAAGGATGACCACCAGGGAACTTGGAGAACTAGTGAATGAAGGAATTAAAAAGAGCACATGCCAAAATGGGAATCCTAAGTGGTTGAAAAAGGTAACGACCAAATAGAAATTGGCCTAGGGTTTTTTAGGGTTTTTGGCACCAATGACTAGATTTTGAATATTTTGACTTATAGACCAGGAACTAAAACAAATTGTAGAGACTAGGAAACTAGACGTGAAGCTATGAAACTTCAGGGACACTTGGCATGATTAAAACAAAGCTTCCTAGATAGATTTTAGCCAAATTTGCATCAAGCAGGGAAAATTGGGTAACAATCCTATCAACCCCATAGTTATTAGTGAATGTCAGTTGGACGATAATAGTTGGTCAAAAATCATCTAACAAGGTCATGCCTAACAATGTGTTTGTAACCTTTAATAGGTTTGGGTCTTCACCGACCTCAATTTAGAAGAGTGAACAATTTTTGTGTTGTCGGTCCCAAGCGGTTTTTCCCTTAATAGGGTTTCTGCATTAAATATCTTGTGTTATGTGTTGACTGTGATGATTGTTTGTTGTCATACTTTACATATTGGATATTGGATTTGATCGGTAATCACTATATTTTATTAACTGGTAATCGATAAATGCACAAACATAATACTATTTTATGTTATCGTGCTATAGAAGTTTTAGTAATTTGTTTTTGGTTATACATTTTGAATTGGGTCTTTGGATAACTGATTCACCCCCCTCTCAGTTATTCTAACAAAACCCATTACTAAATCTGCTCCCGAAATTTTTATATCCTCCAATCAAATGACTCAAGGCAGTGCCTAGAGTTTAGGGTTCAAGTTGAGTGATGTCAAGAAGAATGTTTTGAGACTTCAAAACTAAACCAAAAAAGATTTTGACTTCTGATCACATCATAACCTATTTTTGACATCCAATAATCTTGTAATGTCACGTGACCCTAGAGTAGACTTCACCTGACATCATTACCATAGGTTAAGTCAATGTGTTACAACTTCAATATAAAAGACATCATCAAGGACAAATAGGCCAACAAACTCCCCCTTTGTCCTTGATGGCAAAAAAGAACCATCTGAGGATCAAAGACTCTCCATAGACAAGTATCACGGAAGAAGAAAGAAACTTTCAATATCACATACGAGTCCAGAGTCAAAAGAATCATGTCAAATATCAATGACAAAGTCAAAGATCAAGAGTGCCAGAATGATATGACCAAAGATCACTGTCAAGAAAAGATCACTGTCAAGATGTGCTAAAACATCATATGACCAAAGATCATTTTACATACCAAAAGCCAATTAAACTGTCAAATAATAACTATCTTTTTGTGACAAAGCCAAATAAACTATCAAAAAAAAATTGTTTGTCAATGCCATGTTGTCACAATGAACGAGAATAAATGCCAGAATATGTTATCATCTATCAATTCCATGATATCATAACCAACCAAAATATGTTTTTAAATGACTTAGAATAAAATAAATGCCAAAATATGTTGTCATTTACCAATGCCATGCTATCAAAACCAACCAAAATATGTTGTTAAATGCCTCAGAAGAAAATAAATGCCGTGAAAAGAAGCTAAATTTATCCTCCTTTTATTTTGTCATCAAGGACAAAGAAGAAGAAGAATCTATGTGGGAAAAAATAGGCATCCCCAAATGAGCTCTCCCCCATTGTAAATTATCATAGGGAAACAAATAGAGATTGAGAGTAGACTGCCAATCTATCTCTAAACCAAACAAAAGTCTCTTTAGGAAGAAGTTTAGTAAAAATGTCAACCACTTTTGCTTGAGTAGGAACATAAAGAAATTGAAATTCCTTATCAAGCACTTGATTACGCAAGAAATAGAACTTAATGGAAATTTTTTTAGTGTGATAATACATGACAAGATTCTTGCTCAACTGAATAGCACTAGAATTATCACACAAAATAGTGATGGGCTTGCATACCTATATGCCTAAATCTGCCAACTGATATGTCATCCCCATTAACTAAGTACAACATGCAGTGGTAGCTATATATTTAAATTTAGAAGTGGACAAAGTAACACACTCATATTTCTTACTATGCTAGGCAACCAACTGGTCACCAAGCAAGAAAATAACACCGCTAGTGCTTTTCATGTCAATAGAACAACCACCCTAATCAACATCTGTATATCCAACTAGATAAAAATTAGTGCTATGTGTGTACCATAATCGATAATCAAGTGTACCTTGAATGTATTTAAATAAACTATTTACAACAGTTAGATGAAGCTGCCTCGGTGCAAATTGGAACTGAGAAACTAAACAGATAGCCTACATGAGATCAGGCCTTGAAGTTGTTAAATATAGTAAACAACCTATCATGGATCTGTATTATGTTTGATTGACAAGAGGAGAATCATCAAATTTAACCATTTTACAACAACTTTCCATTGGTGTACTGACTAGTTTACAATCAGTCATGTTGAATTTTTTAAGCATTTCTCGAGCATATTTGGATTGTGATAGAAATAAACCTTAATCAAGCTGGAATATTTGTAACCCAAGAAAAAAGTGCAATTCACCCACCAAAGACATCTCAAACTTAGATTCCATAACATCAAAAAATTGTTTGGACAAAGCATCATTAGTGGATCCAAAAATGATATCATCCACATATATTTTGATAGCTAAAATATCATCACCATCTACTTTGGTGTATAGAGTACTATCTACACTACCATGAGTGAAACCATTTGAAACTAAGTGCTTATCCAGCCTCGAGTACCAAGCTCTAGGAGCTTGTTTTAAGACATACAATGCCTTTTTTAGATGATACACAAAATATAGATGCTTAGAGGACTCAAAACCATTTGGTTGTTCCATACACACTTCCTCTTCCATATATCCATTTAAGATTGATGTTTTTACATCCATTTAATAAACAGTGAATTTCTTAAAACTTGCATATGCTAGAAATATTCTAATAGATTCCATCCAAGCTACTGGTGCAAATATTTCACCAAAATCAATTCCTTCTTGTTGAGCATAGCCTTTACAAACAAACTTGGCCTTATTTTGTACTATTTTGCCATTTTCATCAAGTTTATTTCAAAATATCCATTTTCTATTGATGAAATTTTTCTCATCTGATCTAGGCATGAGTTCCCAAGTTTTTTTTCAATTTGATTATTTCATCTAGCATTTCATTTAACCAAAATATATCATTTAGGGCTTCAGACACATTTTTAGGTTCTATTTCTAATATCAGACACAAATGTTCAATGACTTGAGCTTGTTCTTCATTTTTAGCTCTTCTTCTGCTTAATATTCTTGCTTCTTTATTTCCTATAACCAAAGATTTAGGATGTCATTTAGAAATTCTTCTAGAACCTGTGTTTTTAATTTTGTATACTCTTTAGGACTTATACTGATTTCCTGGTCATTAGATTATGATACTGCTATATCTGAATTAATTTTGTCATACTTTTGAATACTAGGAACAAAATCAGCACTTGGAGTAAACATTTCTTCAGCATCTCTAACCTGAGTATCTTTTAACAATGTAATTTTGTCAAAAACCACATTTATGACTTTTACATTTTTATTTAGATGTTTATTGAAACACTTAAATGCTTTACTATGTGTAGAGTATCATAAGAAGATACCTTCTTCATATTTAGAGCTGAAATTCTCCAAGACATCGTCATCCTTCCTTATGAAACATTTACAACCAAGTACTTTAAAATTTTTCCCATTTGTAGTTTTTCCATGCCATAACTCATACGGAGTATAGGTAGCTCTGATTCTAATTTGAGCCTTATAGTTTAGAATGTATATAGCTATATGAATAGCCTCTCTCCAGAACTTATGTGGCAATTTTGCTTCATTTAACATTGTCCTAGCTATTTCTTTAACTGTTCTATTTTTCCTTTCTACAAGACCATGTTGTTTTGGTGTGTGAGCAGTTGAATACTATCTTTTTATCCCACATTTTTCACAATATTCAATAAATTTCTAAGAAATGAATTGTCTACCTTTATCAGACCTTAAACATTTTAGTTTTAAGTCAATTTATCTTTCTACCATTTTTCTAAAAAATTTGAACCATTCAAATGCCTCAGATTTATGTTTCAAAAATGTTACCCACACCATTCTAGAATAATCATCTACAAATAGCATAAAATATTTTTCACCATTTATAGATTGAGTTTTGGTTGATCCACATAAATTAGTATGGACGAGTTCAAGAGGTTTAGTAAAAATATATTCCTTTGTTTTGAAATACGACATTGTTTGTTTTCCTTTTACACATTCATCATAGAGATTTATTGGTTTATTAATTAGAGGCAATCCTCTAACCTTTTTATTCTTGCTGATACTTACCAAATTGTGAAAATTTAAATGCTCTAATCTTTTGTGCCATAAATAATTTTCCTCAATTAGACTCATAACACAAGTGTTGATTAAAGATGACTCCTGAACTATAGATTCTACAAGGTTGTAAAGATTTCCACCGGTTCTTAGACCACTTACAATTATTCGATACTTTTGGTTTTTAACAACACAACATTTTTCATCAAACAAGATAGAATGACCACTATAAAAAATCCAACTCACATTTAATAGTTTATGTTTCAAACCTTCAACATATTACAAATCATGTATGGGTGTATCATTATTTAGATAAATAGAACCTCATCCTGTGATATAACCACCTGAATTATCACCATTTCTGACAAAACCTCCATCAAAATCCTCTAAAGTTTGAAACTTGTTTTTCTCCCAGTCATGTGATGGGAACAAACACTATCTAATACCCATGTAGCAGATTTATAGGAAAATAAAGTTCTTTCAACAACTAGAGAATTTTCATTAACCATCTTCTTAGGTTTCCAAACCCTTTTTGGTTTTAAATTCAACTTGTACTAATTTGCAAAATGTCCATAATGAAAGCAATTAAAACATCTTATTATTCATATGAAACCATAGAATTGTTTGTGTCCAAACATAGGACCTTTAGAAACAAGCTTGCAATTACTAGCTTAATGACCAGAGTGGTTGCATTTAAAACAATATCCATTGAAGAAATCAGATGTTCCTGGTTGATGTTTAAATGATCCTCTTTTCTCAAATTGTTCAATTTTCTTACTTCACAGAACTTTTTTTTTTTCTCTTTTAGTTAACAAATGCTTATGTCTTTCAATGGTTTGATTTGCAGTATTCAACTCTACCTATAAGTTTTGACAATTTTGTTCTCGAATAGAAATAAGTTTCTTTAACCTCTTAATCTCTTGCAGAGAGCATATAAGTTCTTGTTTGATATTTACCTCTTCCTCTGAGTTAGATGAAGATTCTAATTGTACTATTTCAATTTTGTTACCTTCGACAATTGCAGCCATGAACAAAGTTTCTCCTTCTTTAACTGAATCATCAGACTCTTCACCCGAGTCTTCTTTTGATAAGAGAGTTTTCTCTTAAAGTTTTTCAATCTTTTGTTTTGATTCCAAGGTTTCTTTCTAGAAAAATAATTTATTTTCTTCATCCTCATTTATATCAGTAAGGGGGCATTAAGCAGTAAAATGTCCATATTGTTCACAATTAAAATATTTTGGTTTTCCCTGATATTTATTTTTAAGTTTTCTAACTAATAGTCCCTAGAGAGCATCTGAGATATCTGAGTCATTATCATCTTTCTTTTCAACCCTAAACAATGTTTCCTTTGAAGTAGAAGCAGCATTACTGTTTATTCTCATTTCATATGTAGTTAAGATTCCTTAAAGTTTATGCAAGGTCATATCTGAAAAAAAAATTTATTTTCTTCTAGGGAAGAAATTTTAGTTTCAAACTTTGGTAAAATAGTTCTAATAATTTTAGGGACTACATCATGTTCCTCAATGTTTTCTTCTAAACCTTTTCTAGCATTTACTACTTCATCAATTCTCAAGAAGTAAGCTACCATGTTTTCATATTCATTCATTTTCAAGTTATCAAACTAGGTTTTCAAAGTATCCAACTTTGACTCTTCGACCTTTTCATCCCCCTAATATATTGTCTCAAGTTTGGTTGAAATATCATTAGTAGAATAACAATACATGACTTTCACAAACACTTCTTTGATAAGACCACACAAAATAGAAAATTTGGTTCATTTATCTAGCTCATAGGTGATTTTAGCATCAACATCAATAGGAATAGATGAAGGGACTGTGTACTTTGTAATCACAACTTGCCACATTTTAACATCTAAGGAGTTTATAAATGCCTCCATCATAACCTTCTTAAAAACATAATCTGTTCCATCAAATAAAGGGGCTCTGGTAAGGGATCCATGTTCAACCTGTGCCACACTTCCAAAAGACCAGGATCATACCCTATAGGTAGACCTAAGAGGATTCCTATGCTCTGATACCACTTGTTGGAAGTGGGAAAACTCTGAGAGGGGGAGGAGGGTGAATAGAGTTTAACAAGACTACAAAAGTTTTAAACTAAAATCCAACACAAGGAAAAATTAATGAACATTTGAAAAATAAAGCACAATGCTAAAAGAAATTAAATGCAAGACAATTTTCAATATAAGATATAAGATATCAGAGAAACTAAGAGAAGACACAAAAAAAAGCTTACACATTATATGTGCCAAGTGGGAAACCCTCAAAATCCAATGGATTTCATCACAGGGAGAAAAACCACTCCTAAAAATATTTCTTTATTAAATCAATTTGAGCTCCAACTCTTACAATAATTTGCAGCAACAACTACAAGGGCTTTAACCCTTATTTTCCCCACACGAAACTCTGAATGGATATATATATATATATATATATATATATATATATATATATATATATATATATATATATATATATATATATATATATATATATATATATATATATATATATTGATGCAGGAGCATCTTGGGTGTAAGAGCAATCTTGCATCACCCAAAAATATTTCTATTTTTATTTTCAATAAGGGCTATTTTGTGCAGAGCTACTATTTATGGAAAGTTACTATTTTTGGTAATTTTCGTATGTGCTCAGAATGATCTGATTTCTTTCTTGGAGGTTCATTTTGGTCATATAAGTCTGCCAGTAAAGTTTCATTGCCAGATCAAGTGTATATTGGAAGATATTAAAGATTTTCAGTATTGGCAGCAGGGTACAAAAACTTTGAACTCAGTTTTGAAGGCTTTAATGCCCCGGATGAGGTCAAAAATTTGAGTGATGGGCACTTTCACTGGTCAACCCTGTATAGCGCTTCGTGGCATTTCTGAAATGGGGTTATAATAGCCGATCGGGTCAACTGGTGATGACTTATGGTCTTCGAAAGTTGGGCCACCTGAAATGGCGGAAAATGATTTTCTTCAAAATTTCTGTTCGGATTTCAAAAGTTATCTTGAGCCGACTATGATGTAATGAAATGTAAAATAAAATAATTCTAAGTTTGGTCAGCCTTATTAGCTAAAATTTTGGAACCTTCCCAGGCGGTGGGGAATTGTCTATATAAGGAAGGCTGTATTATTGTCTTAGGTAGTTGAGAATAGTTCTGGGTAGTAGATCTGGTTAATAATTCGAGACTTTGTCTTACAGAATATTGTAAGGGAATGCCCATGTGGCTTTGCATATTGTAATTCTAAAATTTTGTAATTCCACATTTGTGGAGATAATAAGAAGCCAATTTTCTGTTCTTGCAAATTGTTGTAGTTTCTCTGTTTCTGTTATGTGTTTGTGGTATTAAGGGGAGCACCTTTCATCAAGTGGTATCAGAGTAAGTTTTCTTGAGTGTGTAAACAGATCGCCGACTATGAGGCAGTTTGCACCAGGACTGTGGTTAGGGTTTCAGCGCGCATCATGAAAATGCCTCCACGAAAAGAACATGGCGGAAGAGCTGGTGTTGTGACACCTGAGGTTAGAGAGCTACAGAGACAAGTGCAAGCATTGCAAGAAGAGATTCGCAGAGGAATGAATCTTAATGTCAGAGACGAAAATGAGGATGAAGCCAAAGAAGAATATCAAGAAGGAGAAGTTGAATTTGTGAACCAGGAGGAAGAAAGACTTTTTCGGGCGATTTCCAAGATTGGGAAAAGACCTAAGATTGAGGTTCCTACGTTTTCTGGAAATCTTAATCCAGAGGAATTGATCGACTGGATCAATGAATGTGAAGAATATTTTGAGTATGAAGATGTCGAGGATCCTGATAGGGTCAAATTTGTGAAGGCCAGACTGAAAGGTCATGCGAAGATATGGTGGCAAGAGATTCATTTGGAGCGAAATAGAAGGGGAAAGGAGAAAATCATGAGATGGGATCGGATGGTGGATAAATTGAAGTGACAGTTCATTCCTGTTGATTATGAGCTTGACCTACTGAAGAAAATACAGAGTTTGAAGCAAGCAGGAAGATCTGTTCAGGAGTATACAGAGGAGTTCTATCGACTTCTCATCAGAACAGGCCATGCAAAAGCTGATAAGGAGAAAGTTGCCCGATACCTTAATGGGTTAAGGCCAAGCATTCAGGAGGAGCTGAATCTGGTTCGAATGAACAGTATTGAAGAGGCATACCAGTTTCTCCTAAAAGTAGAGGAAAAGCTGAACAAGAAGTTTGAGAGTAGACAAAACGGAAGAGGTCACGGTGGATGATCTGGTGGATGGTCATATGGTGGCCGAAATGAAGATCCGAAAAAAAAGGATGAGGCCAGTAGCAGTCAGAATCAGAGAGGAAACAATTCCAATCGCTTCCAAGATCATAATAATAGAGATCAAAGAGGAAGGGGAAGAGGACTAGGATCTGGAAGACGTGGCTTCCGTGGAACATGTTTTCACTGTGGAGAAGAAGGTCATAGGGCATTTGAATGTCCTCAGCGCCAAGGAAGAATAGACAGGAGAAATGAAGGCCAGGCCAGAGTTGCACATGTAGATGAAGATGCCAGATCATCAAATTCTGAAGATGCTGAAAGAGGAGAAATGTTGATTAACAGAAGAGTCCTGTTGAGTGGTGAGAATGAACCTGAACAAAGGAGGAGCTTGTTTCGCACCAGGTGCAAGTGTGAAGGTAAATTTTGTGATGTGATCATCGATAGTGGAAGCACTGACAATTTGGTGTCAGAAGAGATGGTGACAAAGTTGAAGCTCAAGAGACAGAAACATCCACATCCATATCGGATTGCCTGGGTACAGGATGACCACAAGGTCATGGTCAATGAACAATGCCTGGTGAAGTTCAAGATTCGCGGATACCAAGATGAGGTATTATGTGATATCATATCTATGGATGCATGTCATATGTTGTTGGGTAGACCATGGCAGTTTGACATATGTGCTGTACATGATGGTCGTGCGAATACCTATTCCAAGACAAAGGATGGAGTGCGACATAAGCTAAAACCATTGAAGGAGACTGAAGAAAGGGTATGTGGTAATGCAAGGATAACTTTTGTTGATGGAAGAAATTTTCTAGATGGTATGAGGCATGAGCATGTATGTTTTTTTTTAATTCCAAAAGCTGGTAAAGAGGAGGTAGAAGATGTTCCTGTAGAAGTTGCAGATTTGTTGAATGAGTTTCAGGATATTGTATCCGATAACGTGCCTGATAGATTACCACCAGTCAAGAAGATCAGTCATCAGATGGACTTGATCCCAAGAGCGAGTTTGCCGAATAAGGCAGCACACAGAATGACACCTGTAGAAAGTGAGGAGTTGAATAGACAATTACATGAATTGTTACAGAAAGGATTGATCTGTGAGAGTCTGAGTCCCTGTGCTGTACCAGCGGTATTAGCACCAAAGAAGAATGGAGAATGGAGGATGTGTACAGATTCTAGGGCAATAAATAAGATTACAATCAAGTACAGGTTTCCATTGCCACGAATGGATGATATTATGGATTGTTTGAGTGGAGCTGTGTATTTTTCAAAGATAGATATGAAGAGTGGATATCACCAGATTCGGATCAAAGAAGGAGATTAATGGAAGACTGCCTTCAAGACAAAGGAAGGACTATATGAGTGGTTAGTGATGCCTTTTTGGCTAACCAATGCATCGAGCACTTTCATGCGGCTCATGAATGAGGTTCTGAAAGAATTTCTGGGTAAGTTTGTCATTGTTTAACTAGATGATATTTTAATCTTTAGTAAAACATTGGAGGAGCATATGATGCATATTCGTATGGTATTTCAGAAGTTGAGAGAAGAGAAATTGTTGATTAATTTGAAGAAGTGTAGTTTTGTGAAGAAAGAGTTAGTGTATTTGGGATTTGTAGTTTCAGCAGAAGGTCTGAAAATGGACCTAGAGAAGGTACAGGTTATTCTTGAATGGCCTACTCCAAGGAATGCTATTGAGGTAAGATCTTTTCATGGTCTAGCTAGTTTTTACAGAAAGTTTATTAGAAATTTTCGCAGTATTTGTGGACCCTTGACTGAAACAGTGAGAGGGGATAGAAAAGAATTTAAGTGGACTAATGAGGCAGAAAAGAGTTTTCAATTGTTGAAACAAAAAGTTACAGAACAACCTGTTTTAGCACTTCCAGATTTTAATAAGGTGTTTCAAGTAGATTGTGATGCTAGTGGTACTGCAATAGGAGCTGTTATGAGCCAAGAAGGTAAACCTGTTGCTTATTTAGTGAGAAGTTAAATGATGCCAAGAGAAAATATTCTATTTATGATCAAGAATTTTATGCTATAGTTCAGGCATTAAAGAAGTGGAGACATTATCTACTTCTTAAAGAGTTTGTTTTGTATACTAATCATCAAACTTTGCAATATTTGAATAGTCAAGGAAAGTTGAATCAGAGGCATTTGAAATAGGTTGAGTTTTTACAGAGTTATACATTTATTTTGAAACACAGGAGTGGAAAGTCTAATAGGGTTGCAGATGCTCTTAGCAGAAGGCAACTATTGCTGACAGAAATGCAGATTGAAGTGGTTGGGTTCAAGGAACTCAAGAATTTGTATCCAGAGGATCCTGATTTTGGTGAAGCTTGGAAAGCTTGTACAGATCCTGTTACTCTAGACAAGATGAAATGGCTGGATTTCATCATCCAGGATGATATGCTATTCAAAGGGAGTCAGTTGTGCATTCCACGAAGTTCTATGAGGGAGAATCTCATCAAGGAGAAGCATAGCGGAGGATTGCCTAGACATTTTGGTCGTGATAAAACCCTTGCTTTGGTTGGTGAAAATTATTATTGGCCACAATTGCAGCAAGATGTGAAGAAGTTTGTACAGAGTTGTAGAGTATGTCAGATGGTGAAAGGAGTGAAGCAAAATACAGGGTTGTATCAGGCATTACCTGTACCAGACAAGCCTTGAGAGGATATCAGCACGGACTTTGTTCTTGGTTTACCGAGGACTCAGCGGGGACATGATTCAATTTTTGTGGTGGTTGACAGATTTTCAAAGATGGCACATTTCATTCCCTACAAGAAGACTAATGATGTTGTTCATGTAGCAGAATTGTTTTTCAGAGAAGTAGTGAGACTTCATGGTTTGCCAAAGACCATAGTTTCAGATCGGGACACTAAGTTTGTTGGATATTTCTGGCGTACATTGTGGAAGAAGTTGAAGATAGATTTGAAGTTCAGTTCATCACATCATCCACAAACTGATGGATAGACGGAGGTGGTGAATAGGAGTTTGGAAAATTTGCTGAGATATTTGGTTGGAGATAAGCCAACGGGATGGGATTTGATTTTACCACAGGTGAAATTTGCATACAATAATTCTGTCAACAGGAGCACTGGTAAATCACCATTCCAGATTGTATATGGAAGTAGTCAAAGAAATGCATCTGAATTGAGGAAGATAGATAAAGGAGAAATAAGTAGTGCTGAAGCTGAAGATTTTGCAGAACACTTGAAGAACATTCATGGGGAGGTGAGGAAGCATATTACCAAGATGAACGCACAGTATAAGGCTAAGGCAGATGAGAAAAAGAGGTATAAAGAATTTTAGGTTGGTGATGAAGTCATGGTTCATTTGCGGAAGGAGCGGTTTCCAGTTGGTACATATAACAAGCTGAAGATGAAGAAGTTTGGACCATGTAAGATACTGAAGAAACATGATTCAGGAAACGCATATGAGGTAGAATTGCCTACTGAGCTAAATATTTCACCAGTGTTTAACATTTCAGATCTGACAGAGTATCATGAAGGAGGTGTTGAAGATGAGATCACAGCAGCACAGTGGAGTATTCCAGCAACTAGTTCAAACACTAAGGAGATCGAAGATATACTGGATAGTCGTGTTGGCAGAAGCACAAGGAACAGGATATATGAAGAATATCTGGTCAAGTGGAAAGGATGACCTGTTGAAGATTCATCATGGCTGACAAAGGAGGAGGTTAGCCGTCTTGGGTTTCCTCTGCACACCTGAGTCGTGACAGGGTCACTTCTCAAATTACCCTTGGTGTCTGATGCAGGAGCATCCTGGGTGTAAGAGCAATCTTGCATCACCCAAAAATATTTCTGTTTTTATTTTTAATAAGGGCTATTTTGTGCAAAGCTACTATTTATGGAAAGTTACTATTTTTGGTAATTTTTGTATGTGCTCAGAATGATTTGATTTCTTTCTTGGAGGTTCATTTTGGTCATATAAGTCTGCCAGTAAAATTTCATTGCCAGATCAAGTGTATATTGGAAGATATTGAAGATTTTCGGTATTGGCAGCAGGGTACAGAAACTTTGAACTCAGTTTTGAAAGCTTTAGAGGCCCCAGATGAGGTCAAAAATTTGGATGACAGGTGCTTGCACCGGTCAAGCCTGTAGAGCGCTTCGTGGTGCTTCTGAAATGGGGTTATAATAGCCGATCGGGTCAACTAGTGATGACTTATGGTCTTTGGAAGTTGGGCCACCTGAAATGGCGAAAAATAATTTTCTTCAAAATTTATGTTCGGGTTTCAAAGGTTATCTTGGGCTGACTATGATGTAATGAAATGTAAAATAAAATAATTCTAAGTTTGGTCGGCCTTATTGGCTAAAATTATGGAACCTTCCCAGGTGGTGGGGAATTGCCTATATAAAGAAGGCTGTATTATTGTCTTAGGTAGTTGAGAATAGATCTGGGTAATAATTCGAAGCTTTATCCTATAGAATATTGTAAGGGAATGCCCATGTGGCTTTGCATATTGTAATTCTAAAAGTTTGTAATTTCACATTTGTGGAGATAATAAGAAGCTAATTTTTTGTTTTTGCAAATTGTTGTGGTTTCTCTGTTTCTGTTATGTGTTTGTGGTATTAAGGGGAGCACCCTTCATCAAGTGGTATCAGAGCAAATTTTCTTGTGTGTAAACAGATCACCGATTGTGAGGCAATTTGCACCAGGATTGTGGTTAGGGTTTCAGCGCGCATCGCGAAAATGCCTCCACGAAGAGAACGTGGCGGAAGAGGTGGTGCTATGACACCTGAGGTTAGAGAGCTGCAGAGACAAGTGCGAGCATTGCAAGAAGAGATTCGCAAAGGAATGAATCTTAATGTCAGAGACAAAAGCGAGGATGAAGCCGACGAATAATATCAAGAAGGAGAAGTTGAAATTGTGAACCAGGAGGAAGAAAGACTTTTTCGGGCGATTTCCAAGATTGAAAAAAGACCTAAGATTGAGGTTCCTACATTTTTTAGAAATCTTAACCTAGAGGAATTGATTGACTGGATCAATGAATGTGAAGAATATTTTGAGTATGAAGATGTCGAGGATCCTGATAGGGTCAAATTTGCGAAGGCCAGACTGAAAGGTCATGCGAAGATATGGTGGCAAGAGATTCAGTTAGAGCGAAATAGAAGGGGAAAAGAGAAAATCACGAGATGAGATCGGATGGTGGATAAATTGAAGCGACAGTTCATTCCTGTTGATTATGAGCTTGACCTACTGAAGAAAATACAGAGTTTGAAGCAAGTAGGAAGATCTGTTCAGGAGTATACAGAGGAGTTCTATCGACTTCTCATCAGAACAGGCCATGCAGAAGCTGATAAGGAGAAAGTTGCCCGATACCTTAATGGGTTAAGGCCAAGCATTCAGGAGGAGCTGAATCTGGTTCGAATGAATAGTATTGAAGAGGTATACCAGTTTTCCCTAAAAGTAGAGGAAAAGCTGAACAAGAAGTTTGAGAGCAGACAAAACGGAAGAGGTCGCGGTGGACGATCTGGTGGATGGTCATATGGTGGTCAAAATGAAGATCCGAAAAAGAAGGATGAGGCCAGTAGCAGTTAGAATCAGAGAGGAAACAATTCCAATCGCTTCTAGGATCAGAATAATAGAGATCAAAGAGGAAGGGGAAGAGGACAAAGATCTGAAAGAGGTGGCTTCTGTGGAACATGTTTTCACTGTGGAGAAGAAGGTCATAGGGTATTTGAATGTCCTCAGCACCAAGGAAGAATAGACAGGAGAAATGAAGGCCAGGCCAGAGTTGCACATGTAGATGAAGATGCCAGATTATCAAATTCTGAAGATGCTGAAAGAGGAGAAACGTTGATTAACAGAAGAGTCTTGTTGAGTGGTGAGAATGAACCTGAGCAAAGGAGGAGCTTGTTTCGCACCAGGTGCAAGTGTGAAGGTAAATGTTGTGATGTGATCATCGATAATAGAAGCACTGACAATTTGGTGTCAGAAGAGATGGTGACAAAGTTGAAGCTCAAGAGACAGAAACACCCACATCCATATCGGATTGCTTGGGTACAGGATGACCACAAGGTCATGGTCAATGAACAATGCCTGGTGAAGTTCAAGATTGGCAGATACCAAGATGAGGTATTATGTGATATCATATCTATGGATGCATGTCATATGTTGTTGGGTAGACCAGTGCAGTTTGACAGATGTGCTGTACATGATGGTCGTGCGAATACCTATTCCCTAACAAAGGATGGAGTGCGACATAAGCTAAAACCATTGAAGCAGATTGAAGAAAGGGTATGTGGTAATGCAAGGATAACTTTTGTTGATGGAAGAAATTTCCTAGATGGTATGAGGCATGAGCATGTATATTTTGCTTTAATTCCAAAAGCTGGTAAAGAGGAGGTAGAAGATGTTCCTGTTGAAATTGCAGATTTGTTGAATGAGTTTTAGGATATTGTATCTGATAACGTGCCTGATGGATTACCACCAGTCAGGAAGATCAGTCATCAGATGGACTTGATCCCAGGAGCGAGTTTGCCGAATAAGGCAGTACACAGAATGACACCTGCAGAAAGTGAGGAGTTGAACAGACAAGTACATGAATTGTTACAGAAAGGATTGATCCGTGAGAGTCTGAATCCCTGTGCTGTACCAGCGGTATTAGCACCAAAGAAGAATGAAGAATGGAGGATGTGTACAGATTCTAGGGCAATAAACAAGATTACAATCAAGTACAGGTTTTCATTGCCACGAATGGATGATATTATGGATTGTTTGAGTAGAGCTGTGTATTTCTCAAAGATAGATTTGAAGAGTAGATATCACCAGATTCGGATCAGAGAAGGAGATGAATGGAAGACTGCCTTCAAGACAAAGGAAGGACTATATGAGTGGTTAGTCATGCCTTTTGGGCTAACCAATGCACCGAGCACTTTCATGCGGCTCATGAACGAGGTTCTGAAAGAATTTTTGGGTAAGTTTGTCATTGTTTACCTAGATGATATTTTAATCTTTAGTAAGACATTGGAGGAGCATATGATGCATATTCGTATGGTATTTGAGAAGTTGAGAGAAGAGAAATTGTTGATTAATTTGAAGAAGTGCAGTTTTGTGAAGAAAGAGTTAGTGTATTTGGGATTTGTAGTTTCAGCAGAAGGTCTGAAAATGGACCCAGAGAAGGTACAGACTATTCTTGAATGGCCTACTCTAAGGAATGCTACTGAGTTAAGATCTTTTCATGGTCTAGCTAGTTTTTACAGAAAGTTTATCAGAAATTTTAGTAGTATTTGTGGACCCTTGACTAAAACAATGAGAGGGGATAAAAAAGAATTTAAGTGGACTAATGGGGCAGAAAAGAGTTTTCAATTGTTGAAACAAAAAGTTACAGAACAACCTGTTTTAGCACTTCCAGATTTTAATAAGGTGTTTCAAGTAGATTGTGATGCTAGTGGTACTGCAATAGGAGCTGTTATGAGCCAAGAAGGTAAACCTGTTGCTTATTTCAGTGAGAAGTTAAATGATGCCAAGAGGAAATATTTTATTTATGATCAGAAATTTTATGCTATAGTTCAGGCATTAAAGAAGTGGAGACATTATCTTCTTCCTAAGGAGTTTGTTTTGTATACTGATCATTAAGCTTTGCAATATTTGAATAGTCAAGGAAAGTTGAATAAGAGGCATTTGAAATGGGTTGAGTTTTTGCAGAGTTATACATTTGTTTTGAAACACAGGAGTGGAAAGTCTAATAGGGTTGCAGATGCTCTTAGTAGAAGGCAACTATTGCTGACAGAAATACAGATTGAAGTGGTTGGGTTCAAGGAACTCAAAAATTTGTATCCAGAGGATCCTGATTTTGGTGAAGCTTGGAAAGGTTGTACAGATCCTGTTACTCTAGACAGGATGAAATAGCTGGATTTCATCATACAGGATGATATGCTATTCAAAGGGAGTCAGTTGTGCATTCCATGAAGTTCTATGAGTGAGAATCTCATAAACGAGAAGCATAGCGGAGGATTGGCTGGACATTTTGGTCGTGATAAAACCCTTGCTTTGGTTGGTGAGAATTATTGTTGGCCACAATTGCAGCAAGATGTGAAGAAGTTTGTACAGAGTTGTAGAGTATGTCAGATGGCGAAAGGAGTGAAGCAGAATATAGGGTTGTATCAGGCATTACCTGTACCAGAGAAGCCTTGGGAGGATATCAGCATGGACTTTGTTCTTGGTTTACCGAGGACTCAGCGGGGACATGATTCAATTTTTGTGGTGGTTGACAGATTTTCAAAGATGGCACATTTCATTCCCTGCAAGAAGACTAATGATGCTGTTCATATAGCAGAATTGTTTTTCAGAGAAGTAGTGAGACTTCATGGTTTGCCAAAGACCATAGTTTCAGATCGGGACACTAAGTTTGTTGGATATTTCTGGCATACATTATGGAAGAAGTTGAAGACAGATTTGAAGTTCAGTTCATCACATCATCCACAGACTGATGGACAGACGGAGGTGGTGAATAGGAGTTTGGAAAATTTGTTGAAATGTTTGGTTGGAGATAAGCCAACGGGATGGGATTTGATTTTACTATAGGCGAAATTTGCATACAATAATTCTGTCAACAGGAGCATTGGTAAATCACCATTCCAGATTGTATATGGAAGTAGTCCAAGAAATGCATTTGAATTGAAGAAGATAGATAAAGGAGAAATAAGTAGTGTTGAAGCTGAGGATTTTGCAGAACACTTGAAGAACATCCATAGGGAGGTGAGGAAGCATATTACCAAGATGAACGCACAGTATAAGGCTAAGGCAGATGAGAAAAGGAGGTATAAGGAATTTCAGGTTGGTGATGAAGTCATGGTTCATTTGCGGAAGGAGCGGTTTCCAGTTGGTACATATAACAAGCTGAAGATGAAGAAGTTTGGACCATGTAAGATACTGAAGAAACATGATTCAGGAAACGCATATGAGGTAGAATTGCCTACTGAGCTAAATATTTCACCAGTGTTTAAAATTTCAGATCTGACACAGTATCATGAAGGAGGTGTTGAAGATGAGATCACAGCAGCACAGTGGAGTATTCCAGCAACTAGTTCAGACACTAAAGAGATCGAAGATATATTGGATAGTCATGTTGGCAGAAGCACAAGGAACAGGACATATGAAGAATATCTGGTCAAGTGGAAAGGATGACCTGTTGAAGATTCATCATGGCTGACAAAGGAGGAGGTTAGCCGTCTTGGGTTTCTTCTGCACACCTGAGTCGTGACAGGGTCACTTCTCAAATTACCCCAGGTGTCTGATGCAGGAGCATCCTGGGTGTAAGAGCAATCTTGCATCACCCAAAAATATTTTTATTTTTATTTTCAATAAGGGCTATTTTGTGCAGAGCTACTATTTATGGAAAGTTACTATTTTTGGTAATTTTTGTATGTGCTCAGAATGATCTGATTTCTTTCTTGGAGGTTCATTTTGGTCATATAAGTCTGCCAGTAAAGTTTCATTGCCAGATCAAGTGTATATTGGAAGATATTGAAGATTTTCGGTATTGGCAGCAAGGTACAGAAACTTTGAACTCAATTTTTAAGGCTTTAGAGGCCCCGGATGAGGTCAAAAATTTGGGTGACAGGCGCTTGCGCCAGTCAAGCCTGTAGAGCGCTTCATGGCGTTTCTGAAATGGGGTTATAATAGCCGATCGGGTCAACTGGTGATGATTTATGGTCTTCGGAAGTTGGGCCACCTGAAATGGCAGAAAATAATTTTTTTCAAAATTTCTGTTCAGGTTTCAAAGGTTATCTTGGGCCGACTATGATGTAATGAAATGTAAAATAAAATAATTCTAAGTTTGGTCGGCCTTATTGGCTAAAATTCTGGAACCTTCCCAGGCAGTGGGGAATTGCCTATATAAGGAAGGCTGTATTATTGTCTTAGGTAGTTGAGAATAGTTCTGGGTAGTAGATCTGGGTAATAATTCGGGGCTTTGTCCTACAGAATATTGTAAGGGAATGCCCATGTGGCTTTGCATATTGTAATTCTAAAAGTTTGTAATTCCACATTTGTGGAGATAATAAGAAGCCAATTTTCTGTTCTTGCAAATTGTTGTGGTTTCTCTATTTCTGTTATGTGTTTGTGGTATTAAGGGGAGCACCCTTCATCATATATATACACACACACACACACACACACACACACACACACACACACATATATATATATATTATACAAACTTTGAATTTGACATTCAGTAAATACGACTGAGATCTCGAAATGAATAATAATATTTCTTTTTCACAACCTTGTTACCCTCTCATTTCAATCAGACTTGTATATATATAAGCCTAAGTATTCATACATACAAGAAAAATTGAAAGAGAAAAAATGTATAAGTGTCAACCACAGTAGCTCAAAATCCAAAACTGATTACAGCTCGTAAAATCATGTGATTTTCCCTTTCCACAAAATAATGTAGCTATTAAAACTGTTATAACTGAGACATAATCTCAGCCTTTAACATTCCCAACTGCGTTACAATAGAAAAACTTGGATTAACATCAACCATATCTGGTTTAAGCAAATCCCCGTAGGATTCTAACTATTTTAACTTGTCTTCAAAAACTAACTCGTGTATCAAGTTAGGGATACCCTTTAACAATCCCAACATATCCTAACCGAAAGTCTTAAACATATACTTCAAGTAAATCCTTTTTCCAAACTGCATTTTGAAAAAACATCAACTTTCAAAATAAAATAATGGGAATACCATACCTTGTAGTTTATGAAATAAAATAACTGTCATTTTTTTGGAAACCTTTAAAAAACCTATTCTCATGAAGCCTCCATCGCATACACTAACATACTGAAAACCCATAACTGAATCTGCTCCCTGAATGTCCATATCCTCTGATCAAATGACTCAAGGTGATGCCCATATTTTAGGGTTCAAGCCGAGTGATGTCAAAAAGAATGTTTTGAGACTTCAAAACTAAACCAAAAATGATTTTGACATCCGATCACATCATAACCTATTTTTGACAGACAATAATCTTGTAATGCCATGTGACACAAGAGTAGACTTCACCCCACATCATTAGCACAAGTTAAGTAGACTTCACCCCACATCATTACCACAGGTTAAGTCAGTGTGTTACAACATCAATATAAAAGATGTCGTCAATGACAAATAAGCCAACAAAAGGGATATATGGAAGAAGAAATATGGATAAATAGTAATAGTCACACACACATACACACACACACACACACACACACACACACACACACACACACAGAAAAAAAATCAGAAATATATTACAATATCATCATTTGATAAATATTTTACTATTGATGTAACAATTGCACCCCTCAAAAGTTCAAGTGCTAGTTTTTTTTAGATAAATCTTTATGAGCTTGTTTCTTTAGAGGTTGACTCTTCCTTTCTCTGTGTCAGAACATTTGAATATTTTGTGAGGTGGTTTTGTGTGGTCAAACACTTGTAGTGTAGAACTTTGGTCTTTTAGAACATACATTTTATGTTCCTCTAACAATTAATTGTTTACATAAATTAAATATTTAATTTATAGACAAACCTTTGCAGAAGATTTGTGGGTTTCTTTGAATGATGCGACCTCTTTCTGCTAGTTCTAGTATGATTAAATTTTGATCATCTACAATAGAACTAGGTGCCATTGAAATTTCTTATAATATATTTTTATTTTTTTCATTAAATGATTACAACCATACAATGGCTAAAATTAAATTACTATTTTTTATAGAAAAAAGAAACAAGAGGGTGCTGACCCGTGGTACAGTAAAACTAGAAGCACATTAACAACATATTAATAGCACTAATCACATAGCAGTTTAATCGCAGAAAGTCAGCAGAAACAAAATTATCTAGTCTTCCTCTATCAAAAACAAACATGTAGGTCCTTTTCAAAAAAAGAGAACCAAAGTATCATAACTAGTAAGTAGACAAAATATTAACAATAACAAGCCACACAGAGCTAAACCAGTGTTTTAAGAACTTAACTAGAAAATAAGAAATAAAAAAATGGGACCTAGGACCAACAGGCCCATGCGAGCACAAACACCTCATGGACAAAAGTAGCTAGGATCTCCCACCCAAATGTTTGGACATCAGGTTCGTGGTCCACTCCTCCTGTAGGAACATGAATAAGTCTCTGTTATCCTCATTGGCTTCCAATTTACCACCAGCCATCTTATCCTGTACGTTGCACAGGGTCACAGTCGAAGTGTGCATGACCTTGAGGACAAACTTGTTCGAATCAGCGACCCAGACTTTGATCTCTCTCATGTCCTGTTTGAGGCTGAGGATCTCCATATCAAGCTCCATGAACTTCTGCTTGAGAGATCCTTTAAACCTATCACTCTCCTCTATCACCACCGTAGTGTGCTCAATGTGAGAGGATTTAGCCTGTTGGGTGCGAGGAGAGAGTGGGGGTGGGGTATTGTTGCAAGGCTTATCCTCCATCGTCAGCGGGGGATTCAAGGGGGGAGTGTTGCCAAGCCTGGGCGAGTTTAAGTGTTCAATCAAGGATCCCTCAATCGAATCAGAGGAGGTAGAGGTGTCCATATTCTTTCACCGAGACTTGTCCTCTGAAGCTGTTTCCCTAAGAATTCTTCTGCATTTCTCCTTGGCAATCATGTTAGATCGCCAGACAGTACCCCCCAAATCCACCTCCACCTCAACCTAGTTGTCCGAATTTTTCCATTTTCTAGGATTCCTCTTATTTTCAGGAGTGTTGTCAACCCCCGTCTTATCCTTTGCTTCCATTGACTCAGAGACATGGGATTCATCAGGGTCCTCCCCCCTTTTAAAGGGGTTCCTCACACATCTCTTGCAGCTTTTACCTTCGCAGGGGATAAGGTCAGTCTCCTGGATTCCCTATAAGGACTGGGAGGGGGACTGAGTGGGGTTGTTGGCTTCTGAAGGGGAGACTTCCTGGATTACCTCCTTAATGATAAGGGGGAGGTTGGGGTGGAGGGCAAATGGCTTTAGTGTCATTTCCATTAAATCACATATTAAAGATAGAATTATTTCGTCCTACTAGACTTTCGACTTCTACAAACAATAGTGAAAATTATAGCCACGCTGTGGTCAAGCATTAGAAAAGGAGACTTTGAAAAAAGGGAAAACAACATTTCATTCTCTAGCGCCACTAAGTCAATGGACCCGGATGGAAAGGCTACAATTCTTCCAATAGGGTCGCCAGTCGTGTTTGTGGGGACTAAGGCCACTAAGTCTTTAATCACAGCTGGTAAATTCCCATACTCGTGTCTGTTACGCAACATGGAAAGAGGGGCTCCAACTCTAACATTCTTCCACACAAACACCAGTCTACAATGCCGGCTTGACCATCCATTCTTTCGGAAATTTCAAATGGCATTAAATCAATACCTTCATCACGTTACTTTTAAAAGCCCAATTTCGTCAAAGAATACAAAACAGAGAGACAACACGAAGAGCGAATACACAGCAAAATATCCACAGTTGTTCTGTGTTGTGCTCTTATCATGCATTGTTCCCAATTATGCAATAGATCTCTATATGTGCGACAGCAATAACTATACAAGTGCTAAATTCGAGAGTAATTTGGACACAGTTCTGAACAATCTTGTGAACAATATATCAGCATCAAATGGTTTCAGTACTTCTATCTACGGCCAAAGTCCATACACAGTTTATGGTCTCCTACAATGTTGGGGAGACGTAACTGTGGAGGAATGGTTGAGCTTTTCACAGGACGCCAACACTAGCATTCGCCAACTTTGTGGGAACGCCATAGGCGGTAGAGCTTGGTGGAGGAAGTGCTTCATACGCTACGAGAGTTATTCCTTCGTGGGAGAACTAGATACCAACACAAGAATTGCTTTTAATACAGGGAAGGTTACAGATGAGCCTGACGTCTTTAGTGTTGCAGTTAAGGGCCTTTTCAGAAATCTTTCAGATGAAGCGCTTCGATCCCCAATTCGATATTCTTCTGGATCAACAACTACCTCTACATTGTATCCAATATACAGTCTGGTTCAGTGTTGGAGGGATTTAGCCTCTATTGAGGACTGCAAAATATGCTTAACAAATGCAATTCGTGATCTGTTAGATGTGACCGTCACAAACAATGGAACCTTTCAGGGAGGAGTGGCCGGCTCCGGAAGTTGTGTTGCTCGTTACGAAACGTACTCATTCTTTCATCACGCCTCTTCACCGCCTCTACCACATCTACTTTCCCCACACCCGATTAAACAGCCACCATCCCCCCCTCCAATAACGACTAATATGCATATCAGTGGTAGGTTTATTTGATGGAATCAGTTTTCAATAATGCACTGTTAAATTGTTTTTCGATAATAATTTGTGGTTTTGGTAGGTCGTTAATTATTGACGAAAACAGTTGGAGGAAATCATCTGTTTTGTAATTTATTGATGTGTTAAGATATGCTTACGTAATCATCGTGTCATACATTGAAATGAGAGACATCATATGGCTTAGAGTGAGATTCTCGCAAGATAAATACATGGTGATTTTATTGAGTCAATGGAGACTATTGGTGATTTTATTGAGTCAATGGAAACTATAGATCTTATAAATAAGATTTTGGTTATAGTATTTGATTTTGAGTTTGTTTCTTATGCAAATATTTATTGAGTACTATGATCAATTTATTTATTTTTGTAGTATAGAACATTCAAAGATTGATTAGTTGAGTTTGATTTTGATGGTCAATCGACTAGTAAAAGTGTTGATGTTTTCAATAGGCTCTTGGTCTATTGGTAAAGTTGAAAGGTCCTTAATAAGTTCACCAACGATCAAGTCTTGCTAAGTGTAAGACTTTGACATCAAAATAAGGGATGAGGGCAGGATCATGCACTTGACAAAATATCTTCATATTAGTACATAAAATAAAACTTATATGATCATAAGTTAAGAATAAATTGTGAAAGTTTTAATGATCATGATGGATATCAAGTATAATACATTATATTCATAATTTTTATAAGTAAATTTTTATCATCAAATACGTCAAACACCCATAAAGATCTTATGAGAAATAAAGTAAAAATATATTCATTTTTTTTTCACATATACACAATGCTCATAAAAATCTTGCAATCATTCAACCCTTAATAACTTTCAATATTTCTATTCTACCTTACTACATTTTCATCTATGTGAACATTCTCTATTTCCATAACATTGTATTCTCAACTAGTAAATTGGTCTCTTAATCATGAGAACCCTTGGATAACTAGTAAGTGCAATATTAGAAGTGGATGCAACACTTCTCTCTACTTCTTGTTCCAATGGTGAAAGGGTAAATTATGTAGATCTTTTCAGTACAACACTAGAATAGCTATTAAACTAGATAGTTGATTGATAAAAATTCAATAGAGTGCCTATAAAAATACCTTTCGAGATCACCATATCCCCTCTCATCATCTTGCACCCTACAATAAAAAATAGCATGCCACATGAATCATTAAGTTCACATACAAGTAAGTTTCATGCTAAAATAGGGATATATATAGTAGAGCATTGATCTCATTTATTCATCCAACAAATAATCAAATCAAGATTATGTTGCGAATAGGAAACCACACCACACAACTGAGAGGGGGGGAGAGGGGAGTGGTGAGAGGTTGAATTAGTTGTGTATAATAAATGTAAACTTTAAACTTCTAAAGCAAATCATTAATTAATTTAATTTAGTATTGCTAAACAAGATGAACAAGAAAGACAACAACACCATACAACATAGATTTTTGTTATTAGGCAACTGTCTTAAGGGAAAAACCTCGGTGGGGATGGAATCCAATAGATAGTGTACTAGTATAGAAATGTCCATCTTTGGATACCTAGCCTTGTTAGGAGCGAATACAATACATCTAGTACAACAGTCCATGTTAAAGGACATAACCCTTATTAAAAGGTCCTTCAACCTTGTTAGGAGTTGATGAGAACAAAAGGTACAGTGTCTGAGCACACTGCTCCAAGGAGAAGGTTAAACCCACCTTTAGGACTCATTGTCTAAATATAATGAAGTGAACTTACTGTTCGAAGGACTGAACTGACTAATGGAAAATTACTTTCTTTTATAGTTCAATTGAAGTGTACAAGGAATGATCATAGATTCTACTCATACCTCTTCACTTCAGCTCTTCTCTTATTACAATGCTCACATGCACATTCTTGCATACCTCTTATACACATTCCTCACATGACATTAGAGAAATTAATCTCCTCTATCCAAGGTACAAATATCAATTATCTCAGACTGTGACGACTTCCCCAATGCTAAAAAAATTACATTACCCGATTCTTAGGAACAAACAATACCTAATAGAAATATACAACAATTAAAAATATTAATTTATATGCAAACATACACAATTAGCACTTGCCAATCCACGAAACCCATTACACATTTTAGTCGACTCCCAAAAGCAATTATCTAAGATCATACACTTACACTGACATCATCATGAACCAATCAAGCTGCAAATCCCAAAATGTACTCTATCCAGTGTCTTCTTGCAGGCCAAGACATAAGGTCTAGACATACTCAACAAAATAAATGTGTGCCCGCATATAATGATATGACATACATTATTTGTTAATGTCTGTCCAACTACCAGTAGCAACCAGATACAAAGTTTGTCTGATAAAATCAACTCAAAACTGAAGTATATGTCATATGTTGTCGTCAATGACAAAACCTGAACATCAATAATTCTAACGAATATCTAACAATATTCCCTTTTGGAATTGATGGCAACATAAGAGTGAATAACCATCAACCCCAAATCTTTCAAGTCAATACAACCTTCTCAATATCTTCAACATGTCTCCCCCTAAGATGTAAATTTTCTCAAATCTTCATGCCTACAACATACCAGGTGCTCTATTAAAAAAAAATCATCATTTCAACCTCTACAACTACTCCCCCTGATGAGTAAGACCAAGCATCATGTCTAGAAGAATAATAAGTCTCTAATAATCAATGGATTTATGCATTCCTACATCATTTAATTATCACAAGGTGGTTCCATCACCCCAAGAATACCTCTAAGATACTCAAAAGTCTCTTTTGGCAATAGTTTTATAAAAATGTCTATAATCTATTCCTCTATGTTGCTGTACACCTATCTGATTTCCTTCTATGCAACCTTTTCTCTCAAAAAGTTTTATTTAATTGATATATGCTTTGTCTTAGAATGTAATACTAGATTCTTTGATATATTGACTCTACTTGTTTTATTATAGTGAATAACAGGAGGCTACTCAATGCTCACTTCAATAGCTTTCAACATATGTTTCATCCAAACAATCTGAGTGCAATTAATAGGAGAAAAAACATATTCATATTCAACACTAGATTGTGATAAACAATCGTGCTTCTTTCTCAACCAAGAAACCAATCTCTTTCCAATGAAAAAATCTCCCTCACTTGTTCTTTTTTGTCATCCACACTACCTACCTAGACTGCATTAGTAAATGCATGTAAAGTAAATTCATTAGATCTACCATACCATAAATCAAGTCCAAGGTTCCCTTAAGATATCTTAGTATTCTTTTCACAATAGAAAAATGAGTTTCCTTAGGTTCATCTTGGAATCTAGCAATAATTCCAACTACACTAGATATATCTAGCCTTGTTTGAGTCAAGTACTAGAATCCTCCAATCATTGACCTATACTTTTTCTGAAAAATATTTGGTGAATCATCATTAGTAATTAGTTTGCAACCAATGACTGTAGGTGTTCCTATTGGCTTACAATCCTCTATTCCAAAAAAAATTAATAATTCCTTAAGATACTTAGTTTGAGATATGGAATTGTATCCTTAATTTGTGTAATTTGCAAACCAAGAAAAAAATTCATTCCCCTATCATAGACATCTCAAATTCAGTTTTCATCTCTTTAGCAACTTTGTTACTCATAGCATCATTCCCACCAAATATGATATCATAAAAAAAAACAATAAAGTACCTTTCACTATAATATAACCTTGTTCTTGTAGGACCATAGAGATCCGTATGTACCAAATCCAATTTCCCTTTTTCTAAATAAGTCTTTCTCTGGAAGCTAATTTTTTTTTTCCCATAACACATTCTTTGCACAATATTTTAGTAGGCGTCACGATCTTAGGTAAATCTCTTACTGCATTAGTGTTACGGACCTCCATAATGTTATCAAAATTTATATGACAAAACCTCTTGTTCCATAACTAGTTGTCATCTAGCTTCCCAACAAAATATATATTTTTAGTTGAATTCAATTGAAACACATTACCTATAGTCTTAGTACTTGATGCAGTTATATTGTCTAATTGGTATCTGATAGTACATTTTCCATTCTTGAATCAAAGATTATAACCTTTATCCACAAGATGTCAAACACTCAATAGATTATGCTTTATCCCATCAACCAAAAAATTGATTAGTATAAGTTTTACCATCAAGAGTTATAGATCCTCTTCCTATGATCAAGCAAGGATCATTATCTACAAATATGACTACACCTCCATTGTACTTGATAAGCTGCATAAATTTATCTTTATCACTAGTCATGTGATGACAAAATCCACTATCTATAATCCATTCAGGTTTATTTTGTACATGTGAAACCAAATCTTTTTCTTCATGAATAAGATCTTCATTTTTAATAGAAACAAACTCAATCCCATCTTCTTCATTCACAGATTCATCATCTGAAGAACCCTCATTAGCAATATAACATTCCTTAGGATATTTGGGCTTGTATAGCTAAAGTTTATACTTTGGAACCTTAGTAGGACATCTAGAAACAAACTAACCTATCTTATTGCATGAAAAGCACTCCAAGGGTAATTTCCCTTCATACTTGTGATATTGCTATCAGGATTCAACTGTGTAGTTTTTGAGTCAAACTCATTGACCCAGAAGTCTCAGTGCTTCACCTCTGTGAGCATCACCTAGATCCAAGGAGTGCTAAGTGTTCCATTTATTCTCATGAGAGATGGGTTCATGTGAACCACTACTCATGAATCATGGGTCAATGAGTTTGACTCAAAACCTACACAGTTGAATCCTGATAGCAATATCACAATTTGACTTACTGTGGAAAATATCTCCTACTTATCAATTGATGAGCTTAAGGGGCTTTCTAATGAATGGTTCATAAGGCACAACACTTGGTGAAGGTTTTTCAAATGAGGATGCAAGCAGAGTGGGTTTAATCATGGAGGAAACTCTGTAGTTAAGCGCGCTCGAGCTGGAGTAGTACTAGGATGGGTGACCTCCCTGGAAGTCCCGGTGCTTCACTCTGTGAGCATCACCTAGATCCAATGAGTGCTAAGTGTTCCATTTATTCTCATGAGAGATGGGTTCATGTGAACCACTACTCATGAATCATGGGTCAATGAGTTTGACTCAAAAACTACACAATTGAATCCTGATAGCAATATCACAATTTGACTTGCTATGGAAAATATCCCCCTTCATACTTTATGTTATCTCTTTTTTCCCCTTTTGCAACTATGGCTACAAACTCATCCAATTTCCTTTCTTCCTCTTCTATTTCTTCCCATTCCTTAGAATATTATCCAATATTTTCATACTTATTACTTCTACTAGTACTTTCAGTATTTGCAGACATCTTCTTATCCTTACGAATAGTAGCCTTAAAAGTAGATTCAACTTTAGGTAAAGTGTCCTGTAATTTAGATGTTTCAAATGCAGATAAATTATCAATCAAAGTATCCATTGTAAATCCCTTTGTGAATGGTATAGTCTCTTCAATTAGCATGACCGTGGTGTCATATGCAGGTGTCATAGATCTTTGAATATTTGCAATGATTTCAACTTTTGTAATAGACCCTCATGTATTTATGATGCCAGTAAAAGTCTTTGTCACTCTCCAAACATATGCTCTAATTGACTCATCTTCTTGTACCTCATGTTCTCCAACTATGTTTTCCAACACTGCAACTTGAATTTTTTGGTATATTTTGTTAGAAACTGCAATTGAAGCAATTGTTGTATTGCCATTGATGTCAAACCTTAACTAGTAAGACTATTGCTATCTAAGAAAGTACTATATATATTTGATTGATGAGAAGGATGTGGGCAAGGTTGATAACAATAGCACCTAAGGAAAGGTTGAGTTATCTTGATACTTCAATGGGTACTTGATTATGTGGAACAATGATAAGATAATGTATTGCTTATATAAGTAAGAAGGAAGACCAAATAATTAGGCTTAACCGATAAAAAGTGAAGAAATCTAGTTTACGCCAAGTGATGTTAGTGTCGACCAAGTCAGTATATGTCAAGTAAATTTAGTGTTGACCAAACATAAGTTAATTGTCGAGGATGACAATATTACCCGAGGAAACAATTTTAGTGGTGACCAGGCTATCCAGTGAAGACCGAGGAGTTGAACATAGTATTGACCGAGCATCAATATTTTCCATTTGAGGAAGAATTTAGATTTCTAGCCATCATAGTTGAATTCTTGGTTTATGTAAATAGTGTTGACATTATTTATTGATTGTATGAAAGCATTTAATGCACTGTAAAATGTTCGATTATAAATCTATATTGAGATTTGAGGTGTTTCTAGAAGGATGAATGAAGAACATAATGTTGGAAGGATTCAGTGAATCTGACCCAACCCTAAGATCTATAGAGGATATTAAGCAGAAAAAGTTAGATTGACGTAATTGAGGAAGTATTAAGGAAACCTAAGCATGAGGTTGAAGATAGTAGAGGATGTTGGAGTTATTGTTGATGTTATTGACTGTATATGTAGAAAAGGCTGAAGGAGAAGGAGTTGTGATTGCTTGAAGGGATTTCTAAGCAGATTAGTGATGGAGATGGAAATGGTTCACAATCAGTAAGCTAGTATATGTGTACGGAATTGGATCTATTATTTGCAAAGTGAGTTGTATGTTTTTCAGATCAATACTACTGTTACTTTCTAACCATTGTATCAGTCAAAATCCTTTTAATAGAGGTTGACCTAACAGTCAATTTATAAGGTTGACCTAACAGTCGATTTATAAGGTTGACCTAACAATCATTTGTACAAATCCTTTGAACAAGGTTGCATTCTAATGGAATGTATGTAAGTTCTATAACAAGGCTCACTTCTAACAGAGTGATTGAAATCCTTTAACCGGGTCACACCTGATAGTGTGTTTGTAACCTTTGACAGGGTTGGATTTTCATAGAGCTCACTTTAGAAGAGTGAAAATATCAGTAACATGTTACAAAGTGGTTTTTCCCAAATTGGGTTTTCATGCTATAAATCCTGGTGTTAATGCTTGTGTGAATGTTTTGGTTTGAACATTTCTATGTTTTATAAGATTAATACTATTAGATAGCGGACTACACTTTTATATATTTATGTTATGTATTCAGTAATGATCGAGTAGCTTTTGGTTGTTAGATCTGATTTGTGGAAGAGTTTGAAAGTTTGTTTTATACATCTGGACCTAAGAACAACTGATTCAACCCCCCTCTTTGTTGTTCTAAATCATATTAACAATTGGTATCAAAGCTGTTGGTGCTTACAAAGAACAAGTTTAAAGGTACTTGAAGAAAATGATCAGGATGTATAGGAAGGAGTTACCGATGCTAAATAAGAACTTCCCTACATGGGAAAGTTTAATGGAGCTGCATCTGGCTGGTATTGGTGATTCTACAAAGTATTATGTTGAGCATGACTATGTTACACATGTTGCACCCTTGACTGTCGAGGAGATGAGAGCTAAGCAAGAGTACAATTAGGCAATGTTAGAGATTGCATCTTCCCTAAGCTATCCTGAATTTGAAGACATCAAAGACTACACAAATGCAAAGAAAATGTGGGACACTCTTGCAAACATCTATGGTGGTGACATAAATGTGTTGAGGGCTAAACTTGAGAGCCTAAGAGGTAAATTAGATGAAATAAAAATGCAAGAAGGTGAGAATATTGCTCAATATTGTGGTAGAATAAAAGAAGTTGTAAATTATATTAGAGGAGCTAATGGAACTATTGATGATGAGACTACCATTGGAAAAGTATTAAGAACTTTGTGTCCTATTTATGCCATTAAAATTTTAGCAATTCAAGAATCCATATGTAACCTTGTCAATGCTCTTACTTTGGAAAGTCTTGTTGGTAAGCTTACTTCTTTTGAGCTTTCTAACTATGATAACTTCACTGTTGCAAATGTTGAATTTTCTTTTAAGTCACAAATGGTTCTAAGTAAGTCAAAGAAGGAAAAAGAAAGATGCATCAGTGAGAGTGAAAGTGAAAGTGACACATCTGATGAAGAACTAGAGGATCTTGAAGCTCTTATGGTGAGAAGATTGAAAAGGGGAAAAAGAAAGTATAAAGGTAAACTCCCTATTATATATTTTTCATGTAATAAAATTGATCATATAGCTGGAAGATGTCCTGATAGGGATGACAAGGATGAAGAAAGAGATGGAAAGCATAAAGATAAAAGAGAAGAAAGAGGTTACTGATGGTACAAGGACTACAAAGGAAAAGGTAATAAATCATGCTATATTACTGAGGAAGAGACTGACACTGATAGTGATGATTTTGAAATTGAGGTTGTCTATGTTGCTATGAAAGATGAGTTTGATGAGGATGAGAAATCTGCATTGATATCCTATGTGAACAAAAATGATAAGTGGATTATTGATAGTGGTTGTTCACACCACATTACTGGTGATGAAAGTAAGTTTGATACCTTAGATCATTACAAAGGTAGAAGTGTAAAATTTGGTAATGATGCACCATGTCCTATTAGGGATAAAGGATTTATTAAGCTAACTGATAAGATTACTTGTGAAAATGCATATTGGGTTGAAGGTCTTAACAATAATCTACTAAGTGTTGCACAACTTAATAGAACTGGTTATAGAGTGGAATTTCATCACAAGAAGGCAAAAATATTTGATGCCACTGGTGAACTAATTGGAAGTTGAGAACAAACAAGAGGTAATTTGTTCTATCTAGACATATCTGAAGAGACATGTATGATTGCACAACTTGATGATATATGGTTATGGCATAAGCAGCTATGTCATGTTAACTTTGATAATCTGGTAGAAATTAGTAAAAAGGAGAAAGTGAGAGGACTATTGAGATTGAAGAAACTTGAGAATGTAATGTGCAAACAATGTCAGTTGGGTAAGATGAAAAAGTCTAGTTTCAAGAGAAAGACTTTTACTACTGAGAATGCTTTAGATTTGGTTCATACTGACCTTTGTGGACCTATGGGGGTAAAAACCTATTATGGTACTAGATATTTTATTTAGTTTGTTGATGATTACACCAGAATGATGACTGCAATGTTTCTAAAAGAAAAATTTTATGCTTTTCAAAATTTTATGTGGTATTTGGCTAAGGTTGAAAAGGAGATAGGAAGGAACTTGAAGTGGTTGAGATCTGATCGAAGTGGAGAATTAATATCCAATGAGTTTAATCTATTTTGCAATGATAGAGGGATGAAAAGATAGATGTCTGCACCTAGAACACCTCCACAGAATGCCATAGTAGAGAGAAGGAACATCTATCTATCATAGATTGTGCAAGAACACTGATGATCAAAAAGAATGTTGCACAAAAGTACTAGAGAGAAGCTATAAGTACAGCTGTTTATACTCTTAACCGAGTACAGATAAAAAAAGGTACAAATATCACACCTTATGAGTTGTGTCATGAGTATGCATCTAATGTAAAGTACTTTAGAATTTTTGGAAGAAAATTATATATACTAAAAGACAATAGGAATGGAAATTTTGATGCTAAAAGTGATGAGGGCATATACCTAGGCTATTCCACAAAACATAAAGCTTACAAGTGTTTGAACTCGAACACTAACAAAATTATGGAAATTGTAAATGTCAAAGTTGATGAGTATGCATAGAAAAATAAAGTTGAAAGCAAGAAAGAACCAGAAGATTATAGATCTTTTGTATATATAGAAGAAGGAGAGGCAAGTGACAAACCTGCACCTAATGCAGAGTCTCAGGTAAGAAATGTTGATCATCAGGGAAACAATGCCGAGAGACAAGATGAACATGTCAGGCGATAGGAGGAAGTTGTCAAGTATCAGGAAGAGATTACTGAGCATTCAGAAGCTGAATCTGACAATATTGTTGGTGAACCTGAAGATCAAGAAGAAAGGAGAGAAGAACCTATTTTGGCACAATATGTAAGGAGACATCACAAGCTTGAACAAATCATTGGAGATAAAGAAACTAGAGTTTTGACCAAAAGCAAGTTAAGAGACCCTACATGTTTAGTGTGTGAATTCAAGCCTAAGACAACAAGGGAGGCATTAACAAATGAAGACTGGATCCAAGCAATGAATGAGGAGATAAACCAAATAGAGAAGAATGATACTTGGACTCTGGTGCCGAGACTAGAAAACAAAAATGTCATTGGAACAAAATGGGTGTTCAGAAATAAGCTGAATAAACATGGACAAATCACAAGGAACAAAGCAAGGCTGGTATGCAAAGGTTGCACACAAGAAGAAGGAATAGATTATGGGGAGACTTGCATATGCTACCTAAAAATATTTCAAGGTATACCAAATGGATGTCAAGACTGCATTTTTAAAAGGTGTATTAGAAGAAAAAGTGCACATTGAATAGCCAAAAGGATTTTTTGATCCAAACAAGAGACACATGGTTTGCAAACTGAATACAACACTCTATGGATTAAAGCAAGCTCCCAGAGCATGGTATGAGAGGTTGCACAAGTACCTGATATAGATTGGATTCTTAAGGACAAATGACACCAGCAATTTGTATATGAAAGATGAAGGTAAAGGAATCTTGTTGGCTAAGATTTTTGTAGATGATATTATATTTGGTGGAAAAGATACCCTGTGTAAGAAATTCTCAAATGAAATGCAAATTGAATTTGAAATGAGTATGTTTGGGGAGATCAAATTCTTTGTTGGTTTACAAGTATATCAGATGGAGAAAGGTATTTTCATCACCCAATCTAAATATGTTCATGAGATACTAAAAACCCTTGGTATGGAGGATTTAAGGCCAGTAAGTACTCCCATGGCTATTGAACAAAAATTATCTAAGAATGATGATGCTACTGCTGAAGTAAACCAGACTTTGTATAGGTCCATGATTGAAAAACTAAGTATGATGTTCATAGTCGACCAACTATTGCTCTAGCAGTTGGGACTATGGCAAGATTCTCTACCAATCCTAAGGAAACTCACATGATGTCTGTCAAAAGGATAATGAGATATTTGAAAGGGACTATTGATTATGGATTGTATTATAAGAAGCTTGAAAGTTTTGAAATGAGAGTGTATATTGATGTTGATTGGGGAGGAAATGTGGACAACAGAAAGAGTACTAGTGGTGGAGCTTTATTTCTTGGACAAAGATTAGTTTTCAGGAATAGAAAGAAACAAAATTACATTTTCCAATCTACAGCTGAAGCTGAGTATGTGGCTACAGCAGTGAATTGTTCAAACTTGGTATGGATAAAGCAATTGTTGGTAGGCATGAAAGAAGAAATCACTAAACCATTTGTCATCTATTGTGACAACACAAGTGCTATCAATATATCTAAGAATCCAATGATGCACACAAAGACCAAATACATCGCCATCAAGTATCATTACTTGAGGGAATTGGTACAAGATAAAGAGGTCAGAATGGAATATGTGAACACAAAGCAACAACTAGCAGACATTTTGACTAAAGCCTTACCTAAGGAGGAACATGAGTATCTGAGAGGACAATTAGGGGTTATTCCCCTAACTGAGGCTGCCTAGTCAAGCTAGGAGAACTGCATTAAATGCGCTACAAAGAGCATCTGACAAATTTATGTAGAGATAGGTCACACTTTAGGAGTAGCCTAAAGTTGTGAAAAGTACTACAAAGCTAAGAATCAGTCATAAGAAAAGATGATAGAGGGAGAAATATTGTTACTGAACTGACAAGATGACATCTTCATCTAAAGGATGTATGTTTTAGTTGCTGATTTGGCATTATTGTCAAAGAAGGAGATGAACAAGATGAAAACACATGGTGAAATTTCATGGAAGATCAAGTAAGAGGGAGAGATTCAGAGGAAAGAATGTTGCTATGTGGACAGTCATATAAGTAAGGCTAATTGATTCTGAATCAGAATGAAGCTAAGGATATTATAAATATCTGAGATGCACAAATAATTTTTGGATTGGTTGGTGATTCATGTGTTATTCATATGGTGTTTCCATCAATGCCAAAGAGGGAAATTGTTGGAAATTGCAATTGAAGCAATTGTTTTATTTTCATTGATGTCAAACCTTAATTGGTAAGATTGTTGGTATTTAAGAAAGTAATATATCTATTTGATTGATGAGAAGGATGTGGGCAAGGTTGATAACAATAGAACCTAAGGAAAGGTTGAGGTATCTTGATACTTCAATGGGTACTTGGTTATGTGGCACAATGATAAGATGATGTATTTATTATCTAAGTAAGAAGGAAGACTAAACAAGTAGGCTTAACTGAGAAAAAGTGAATAAATCTAGTTTAAGCCGAGTGATGTTAGTGTTGACCGAGTCAGTATATATCGAGTAAATTTAGTGTTGACTGAATATCAGTTAATTATCGAGGAAGATAGAATTAGATGAGGAAATAGTTTTAGTGGTGATTGGGCTATCTAGTGAAGATGGAGGAGTTGAACATAGTATTGACCGAGCGTCAATATTTTACATTTGAGTAATACTTTAGATTCCTAGCTGACATAGTTGAATTCTTGGTTTATGCAAATTGTGTTGACTTTATTTATTGATTGTATGAAAGCATTTAATGCACTGTAAAACATTTTAATGTAAATCTATATAGAGATTTGAGATATTTCTAGAAGGATGGATGAAGAACATAATGTTGGAAGGATTCGATGAATCTGACCTAACCCTAAGATCTATGAAGGAGATTAAGTGGCAAAAGTTAGATCAACCTAATTGAGGAAGTATTAAGGAAACCTAAGCATGAGGTTGAAGATAGTAGAGGATGATGGAGTTATGATTGATGTTATTGACTGTATAAGGAGAAAAGGCTGAAGGAGAAGGAGTTGTGATTGCTTGAAGCAATTTTTGAGCAGATTAGTGATGGAGATGGAAATTGTTCACTGGGTCACATCTGATAGTGTGTTTGTAACCTTTGACAGGGTTAAATTTTCACAGAGCTCACTTCATAAGAGTGAAAATATCAGTAACATGTTACAAAGTAGTTTTTCCCAAATTGGGTTTCCACTATAAATCCTGGTGTTAATGCTTGTGTGAATGTTTTGGTTTGAACATTTCTGTGTTTTGCAATATTAATACTATTGAATAGTGGAGTGGACTATTATATGTTTCTGTTGTGTATTCAGTAATGATTGAGTAGCTGTTGGTTGTTAGATCTGATTTGTGGAAGAGTTTGAAAGTTTGTTTTATACATCTAGACCTGAGAACAAATGATTCACCCCCCCTCTTTGTTGTTCTAAATCATATTAACAATATTTGAGTCTTTCATATAGTTCTTCCAACTTTGTCTCATCTCATGTGCCAACTCAAGTTCCTTAACCTCTATAAATTCTTCTTTAGAAAGTACACTAATTAGGGATTCTATAGAAATCATATTGCAAGTGAATTTATTCCTTTCATCCTTTGTACTATTTTCCAATTTATCATTAGTCTCCACATCTTCTTTGTTTTTTGTAACCAACAACTATTCCATTCTCAAGCAGATCAAATGATTTCTTATCTTGTTTTTCTAACTACAAAAAATTTATCCATCAAATATAGAACCCTCCTTCTTACATCTTGTCATTGTGGATCTCCTCAGGTACTTAAGCTTTATCCAAGAGGACCAATAAATTAGATACATAATTTTTTAGCAATAGAAAGACAACACACAATAGAGGGGGGTTTGAATTAGTTTTGTATAATAATTATAAACTTTAAACTTCTGAACCACATCAATAATTAAGCATATAGTAGTGTTGAACAAGATGAACAAGAAAGATAACAACACCATAGCACATATATTTTTATTCTCTAGGAAAAACCTATTAAGGGAAAAACCCCAGTCGTGATGGAACCAACTAGATAGTGTACTAGTATAAAATGTCACTATTAGGAGACCTACTCCTATTAGGAGCTGATACAATACATCTAGTACAATAGTCCTCTATTAAAGGATAGAACCCCTATTGAAATTTCCTTCAACCATGTTAGGAGTTTATGATAAAAAAAGGCACCTTACCCTAGCACGCTACTACATGGAGAAGGTTAAACCCATGTTTAGGACTCATTGTCCAAATACAATGAAGTGAACTTACTATTCAAATGATTGAACTGACTGATAGAGACTTACCTTCTTTTAAAGTTCCATTGAAGTTCACAAGGAACTATCATAGATTCCAATCATAAGTATTCTCTTTCACTCTACTCTTATTACAATTCTCATATGCCCAATCATGTGTACCTCTTATACACATTCCTTGCATTAGATTAGATAAATTACTCTCCTTTATACAAGTTGCAAATATGAATTAGGTCAATGTGTTAGAACTTCCCCAATGCTTAAACAATTAAATTTCCCAATGCTAAGTCACACACCATACCTAATTCAAATATACAACAGTTATAAATATTAATTTATGCACTAAGATCCATAATTAACACTCACCAATCCATGAAACACATGACATCACCTAGTTGGCTTCCAAAAGTAATTATCCATGATCATTTGCTAGCCTTGTCATAATCATGACCCAATCAAGACAAAAATCCCAAAGTGCACTTTATCATGTATCTTCTTCTATTCCTTAAGGCTACATAACAAGATTCCAGCTCACAACCAACTTATTTTAAAAACTCAACAACTAACTCTATCAATTTCCTTGTCTTTTTCTTGTAACCAGGCTTCACAAAAAAATTGTAACTCTATCAAATCACAACATTATGCCATGTGACCTTATACATAAGGTCCACACATAATGAAGACAATAATTTTATTCTTGTATACAGTGATATGACTTTCACTATCCATGCATCTCTGTCCAACTTCCTATAGCAACCATATACATAGTTTATCTGATAAAACCAACTCAAAACTCACATATATGTCATATGTTTTCATCAATGAAAAAACCTAAACATAAACATTTCCAACCAATTAAACTAGTATGACAACTATATACAAAAGGAGGAAAAACATAAAATCTTGAGTAAAAGTGGTGACAACGAGTGAGTGGGAGGATGTTTGAATTTGAATTCAGATGCAGGTGGGACTCCAGGGCTACAAGCTAGATGTGCTACAAGTAATGGCATCCTTGCAAATCAGGGAGAGGAGAACTTAGAGAACAAGGAGGGTAACCCAAGGGTTAAGAAAAAAGACCCTGGTAAGGATTTAGGGGTGGGAGAAGGAAACCCCTCCTCTTCCCCCTCGGCCTTGAAGACTTAGACAAGGGATCAGGGTGGAAAATTTGTTCATCGTCGGTGGTCAACTCTTTTTGGAATCCAACCTACAGGCAAGCCTTTCTTCCCTTCTATTAAGGATCTTTCTGATAAAGAGAAAGGTAGCTTTATCTTAGAAATTCCTGATGAGTTGGTGGATCACAATATTGCCTCAATGGACCATACTCTTGTAGGAAAATTTATGGGGTCTAGACCCAACATAGATATAGTGAGAATCTTTGTGAAAAATAATTGGGAGCTAAAGGGGAAAGTCCTAGTCACGGCCATGGCTAAGGGATTTGTTTCCTTCGAGTTTTCCTGCAAAGAAGACCTAGATAGAATCCTCGATGAGGGTACCTGGTCTATAGGCAAGGCAACTCTTGTCCTGCAAAAATGGACTCTGAAGCTTGATCTCAATGACTCTTTCTTTTTCCAAGCCCTAGTCTAGGTCAGGCTCCCAGAACTCCCTTTGGAATTCTAGGTTAAAGATGTCTTTGATGGTATAGCCAAATCCTTTGGTAGTCTACTTTTGATAGACCCAGTGACTATGGCTAAAAGTTGCCTCAACTATGCTAGGATCTATATTGGGGTGGAAGAGGGTCAGGATATGCCAGAAATCATTGTTCTCCAATCCAAATTGGGAAAACACTTGCAAAAGTTGGACTATGAAAGTATCCCTTTTGCTTGCTTCCACTATAAGAAAGTGGGACATATAGGTAGATCATGTCCAGTGCACATGAATTTGGAAAAAGAAAGGAAAGCTTTCGCTATTAAAAAGATCAAGTTAGGAAAAGAAAAGGAATGCCTCCCAAGGAAGACAACAAACCCACAATCCGACCAAGAGGTCTTGAATCACAGAGTGTGGAAAAAGAAGGATATACCAGAGGAAACTTTAGTGACTCTTGACTCACCAAAAGTCAAGCATAACCCTCATGATGGGGAACAAAAGGATAAAACCAAACTAGGTCAAGAGATTTTGTATCTTAGTGAGGTGTCTCCATAGTCTAATGGCATAGACTTGGAAGTCAATAGCCTACAAGAACCCATTAAAGACTCCAATGACAATGGTTAGGGGGAGGGAGGTGACTCATTCCCTAGCTCTACCTTTGTCTCCTTCATCCCAGATTCCTTTGAATCCCCATTGGAAGAAAGCTTTTCAAGCCCGGCTAGGGGTACACCTGGTGGTCAACTAGACTCTTGCCACTACCCAGAGACATAGGATACTAACAAAGTCCAACAAATGGACTTCCTTTTGGGAACTATCTCTCCCAAACAACTCACCAAGATGGAGGAGCTCTTTGCTAAATATAAAGAGGAAAAAGAGGGTTGGACTAAGGTTCAAAGAAAAAAGAGAATCAAAAGCAGAGATCCCTCTCTAGTATCTCCAGCAGCTACAAGGAGTAGAAACAAAGTTGACATTGGGGAGAAACTCAAATCCCTAGGTAGAAAGTGAGCAAGTTAGATTAGGCAAGAGGAAGCTAGCAAAAATATTGCAAATGGAACCCAAAAAACTGTTGAGGCTGCCTGTACTCCCAGTAAGAAATGCTAGTTACTTCAAAGGACCCCAGTGAGCTCTTTAGCTCACACCATCTGATTGTCAAATGTATACCTCTTATCTCACTTTTTTGTTCTATAGTAAAAAAAAATATAGTGAAAGCCATGAATGATAGTTAATGGGAAAATAATTACTAGCTATCCCTTGGCCAAGATCGCGGATGTGGCTTCGGTCTCAGATTAGTCATCACTTTTTTTTCCACTTCGATCTATCTCCCTGAGGTTGACCTTCTCTTCACGTGCTCATCTCTATTGCCAACTAGGATGCTGACTTGATCACCTTATAGGATGCCAGCAAAGAGGCTTAAGAAATAAGGATCTATGAGGATACTTTCCATCAAGTTGAGCTGGATTTTCTGGATGGAGACGATCTTAAAAGTACTGATGCATTAACCAATAATAATTATAATTGCAAGAAGCTTGTTTAGAGAAGCAATTTAACTCATGTCAAGTTGAGGTGGATTTGTATGAGTTTTTATTACACATCACCTTCACATGCTTTAAGGGCCCCTTCCCCATATCTTGTAATCATTTAAAGAAACCTAATTTTAGAAAGAGCCATGTTGAAGTTAGTAAGAAGGCACGTTGCAAATTTCAGCTAGACCAAAGGCTTACCAGAGCTGTAATGAAAGCCATGGTTGGGGAAAGGTTCAAAAGGGAATTGGAGAGCGACAGTGAGAAATGGAAGAAGAGAACAAAATAATGGAACACTTTATAGAAAGGGGATGTTACCACTTTTATTGAATGACTCCATAGTTGCAGGAAGGATATCACCAAAATCTTTGTTGATACCTGGAAAGATGGGAAGGTGGAGATTGATGGAAATTCATTCATCATCACGGAGGAGGTTATATCAATAGTCACTGGTATCCCTATTGTCGAGAAAAAATTCTACAGAGACCAAAAAATTTGTGACATTGCTATCAAAAAGTTTGCAAGGGATGACAAGGAGATGAATGCCATTGTCAAAGCGGACACCTACTACCTTCCTTGGAGCTTGAAGATGCTCGGGCAGTATGTTGTTAGGGCCCTAATCTTCTATATCACCCTAGATACTAGGTTTGACAAAATTCAAACCTATCATTTCATCTTGCTTAAGCATTTTAGTCATGGTTTTAAGATTTCCATTCCGTATTACCTCTTCTCTTCTATGAATAAGAATATCATTGGTTTTAGAGATAAGAAAATTGCTAATCCTGCCCTTCATGAAGGCTTAATCCTTTTGTTATATGAATTCTTTAAAACCCAAACTGGTGGGAAATGAAATGAGGGATAGCAAGGCTATCAGTGAGGACTTTGGTTCAGATTATGTTCCTTCTGGCAATTCTAGGAGCATTCGCTCAAATGATAGTGAGGAAGTTGATTTCAAGAAATAGAACAAGGGCTCCCCATCCAAGAAATAGCCCCTGAAAGATGTCAAAATTGAAATACCTACAAAAAAAAAGGATAGGAAGAAGGTTAACTCGAAGGAAGAGTATAATGACAAGGAAGAAGATATGGATTTGGAAGAAGATGTGGGAATCCCCAATTTGGGTTCTATTGTTATGCAGGAACAAGACATGGCAAATAAACCCAAACCATTGCAGGACCTCTCTCGCCGCTTGTCGATTGATCTTACTATCAGTGAGGAAAAAATTGTTCCTCCTCAGTCCCCTACAAGCACTAACATAAATAATCAAGCCCCAGTGAATGAAGACAAAGAGGAGTAGGGAACTAACCAATCACCAATAAGGATTGATGAAACTAAGGAAGCCTCTGGGGGGGAGTATAACAGTTAGGATACCAGGAGAGGAAAAAAGGTATGGATAAATTTCAATATCAACATAGTGTGAATGGGAATAATTAGGGAGACCGTCTATCCCCAAATTTTGGAAGACAATGACGGTAAATTCCATAAGGAAGAATTGATTGACCCAACACTAGTTATACTTAGTGATAAAGTGAGGGAAATGGACATGAATTTCCTCAACAACACCAAAAATAGTATACTGGATTAGTTTCGATCCTTCAAATGGATCTACCACGAGATTGAGGACCTCAAGGAAAAAGTTCAGGGCTCGGACAACAAGGATAAGACCACAGAGAAAAAGCTAAGCCTGGAAACCAGGGTCTTGCACATGGAATCCAAAATGTTAAGTCTGGAAAAAAGCCTTAAGGGTGTGGCAAAGCAAAATTTTAAAATCCTAAAAATGTCTAATGAGAACTTGAAGTTGTTGATTAAAAAGATGGAAGAAAAAATGGATTCCAGGACTGAGTAGAACACTATGAAGGAGGACAAGGAGCCAACTAAAGGACTAGGTAAAAGAACCAGGGCTAAAACTAAGAAGAATAGGGAGAAAATTGACCCCCAAGGATCTCAAGTATAGAACGTCAAAGACACTGTCCAACTGATGGAGGCCCTTGAAAGCAATGTAGCTGTCATGCTCAGGAGAATGCCATAACTAGTCATGGTGCTCTTCAATTTTGGCATTGATTTAGTTTACTTTGTTTTTTCTTGTCCGGCCCTGTTGTGGCCTATTCCTTGCTACTCTGTACTACTTTTCTTTTCTTGGTTTTCTTATCTATCTTTCAATTTTATACTATTGTGGGCTTCAGGATCCCTGTAAACCTTTTTTACTTAATCAATAACAATTCCAACCAATATCTAACATATTATTCGATGGCCAACAATATTTAGATGAGAATTTGCCTTCTTTCTTAGCCTCAACATGAATAAAGCCGCATTATGAAGATGGCCAAGAGCTCAGTTAAAATTGAGCTTATAGAAACCAATCCTCTCTCCAATAAATGCAATGCTAGTGGTAAAAAGGTCAACCCCTCTAGGAAAAAGGCCAACCTCTCCATCTTGAGTTTCCAAAGTGAATAATATGTACTTGAACATTTTTCCTCTCTATTCTTTAACTGTGATTGTTATTTTTTCTACAATACGATCATTTTCTATGTACGATCCTACTCAATCTAAGATGAATAGATAGCACCCTTATCCGAAACACATAGAATCCAAGGTGATCATGCTTTGATACTAAATAAAATCAAACATTAATATCAGATATGCTTGGACTATAATAATTACGGGCAAGGTATTTCATATATGAAAAGAACTTATAAAACCCAAGGAAGATGATTCAAATGTTTTTGTCTCCTTATGTATTTTCATTATTATTGAATCTTCAAAAAATTGATTTATCCATATCAACTTTACAGTGCAATTTATTGCTTATTATTTTCCTGTTTATGAGATACTTGTAACTTACTTTTCCAGCTGATGATAGATAGATAACAATTCCTTGCTAATCATGTCAAAATCCTCATTCACTATCCATTGCTTAGAGTCTTCTTTATACTCTATAAAAATATATGCTTATGCAATACCTTCCATAGTAGAATCATGATTATCAGTTAGCAAGAAGTGCATAACCTAGTTCTAAATCTCTAGGCATCACACCTCATATTTTTCAACAAATCCCACATGATAGACATTCTAGAATGTCTTGCACTAGTGTCAATAATTCCTTGCAGACTGAGGACATACTTGAGTAGTTTGAGAAAGATTGTATCCAGTCATCAAAATATAAGCTACAGATCACACATTGAGCCTTGTATAAGTCTTTCCTAGGTTTACTAGAAACCTTAATCTAGCCATACCAACCAACTTCTAAATAAATGCATAGACAAACTCTACTCGAACACCCAATAGACCCAAAGAGAAGAAAAATTGAATAACAAAATCCTAGTGAGGAGACAAATCACCCAATAAATATTTCCAAAGAGCCTCTCCAAGAGCTAGCATCGTAGCGGGACATATACACACAAATTTGGGTACAACACCCTCAACTATCTCATAAATAGGAAAAATAGGTTAATTTCATTTTTTTCAAATTCATATTCACCATACCTAAAAAAACACTACCTCCAATCTTTCAAAATTATAAAAGTTAAACAACTAAGGGTGCCAAGATCAAACCCAAGCCTCCAATCACTTACTGACCAACACTGAGAATGAGGATTGGTCGATCCTCTTTTTGGCTAAAAGATCAGCAACCAAGTATTACCTTCTAGAAGTTGTTAATAGGAAGATACCAACAAATGATTTATTATAATGTCCTACATGCTATGAAAATAGACAATTGATCATGAATCAGAGATTGAATCCAATATAATCAGATGAACACAAAAATCATAGAGCCTTCTCACAATGAATATCTTCATTGTGAAGAACAAATAAAAAGATATACAAATCAATTGAATTGCAAGAAAATATATGTTCCTATAAAAGTATTGCAGATAATTGTGTAGAAGACAATTTTGATATTTTCTAAGGATACTGTATGTACCCTAGAATAACCCCAACAAAATGTATGCAAAATGCAAGCATCTATCAGAGCATAACTCACAAAAAGGATCTAATTTTTGTCAAATATTGGTACTACAAAGGACTGCCCTAGATATTTGTATTGAAAAAGGAATGTGTCAGCAATTATTATGTCCACGTAAGGTTTACATGTAGGACACTCGATGACATGTGTTTCCAAATGCAATTTACCAGATTGCATCGCATCTTTTTCCTAACTTTTGTCGTCGCACCTTATGAATTGTGTGTTCTCTTGTCTCAAAATATTGAAAGCAAGCCTTGACAACCTGCATCCACAAATAAATCCAATCAGAGCACGGTAAAATGATTCTTGCATAAAAGATCTGTAAAAAATGTGCAACTTTACAGCTCCAAATATTATAGATAGAAGTTATATATAAATTATGTGAGGCATTTGATTGGGCAATGGAGGGGACATTAATAGCTATTTAAAGGATTGAGCCAGTACCTCACAGGAACTAAAAATCTGACCTTTCTATAGTTCTATTGTATGTTTTTCCTTGGTCACAAATTTACTTATGCAAAAATGTGATTAATCTCTTTTTTCTACACTATAAGTTAGTGTTCAAATTGTAAAAGGTTTTCGTCTATTTTAGAGAAATAGGAAAAAAAAAGGTGATTTTGTTGTAGGGATTTAAATGATGTTTCCTTTTAATATAATATTTTATTATATATTTATATATTATATATTTAATATATGATATATTTAATATATGATATATTTAATATATGATATAGTTAAAATATTTATTATTTAATTATATATTTATTTTATATAAAACTATATTCTGGTTGAAGTTTAGTTTCTAATATATTTTTAATTCATATTATTTATATTAATTATCTATAAAATCATAGATTTTTCCTTTTATAATTTGTATTAATAATTGCATAATGTAATTTAAGACTCCTAAAGATGAGAAACAAATTTAAACAAAAGAAGTTAAAAAGAAGATGCAATAGAAAAAAATGGAGCAAAGTAAAACTAATAAATCTTTTTTGACATCATATAATTTCCATTAAAAATGACACCTCCTATGTAGTTTCTTAATAGCTTCCTCCTTAGACACTCTCTCTACAAAATTCCCTGAATGTATTTTATTAAAACTATTACTATTGGTTCAAAGATTTATCAAAGGTGTATTCATTATACTAGGTGCCAATTCTTATTAATTCTTTATTGTGACTATTGTCTCATAAATAATCTTGTGTACTACAAAAATGTATGCAAAAAAAGACCAAAAGTTATCCTAAATGACCTTCCTACCTCTTCGGTATACCCATTGCACACCAAGGTGCAATTGTTAGTATATAAAAGAATATATGTACAAGACTTAATATAATATCACAATTATAAGCATATAAATGCAAAACAATATACCACAATATAAATGACCTTTATAGAAACAACCCTTTTAAACAATAATATTTAAGCTTAAATAATCAAAATAAAGAACTTTAAAATTAATATCTCTAAATATCTCAATTTATTAATTTACATTTATACATTTTTATTAAAGAAACTCAAAATAAATAATCTAAATTTATACATTTTATGAAAGTAACTCAAAAAAAATTTGCATCTCTTGTAGATCTTACATAAGGTATTGAAACTGGCAATGGCTAAAAGTGCAAAAATTTGCACCTCGTTCCCCGTGTCCTTGCCGTTGCCATTACCTTCCCCCGTCAGCCCAGTCTCCCGCCCGTACTTTTCGCCATTGCCGATACTTTTCTCCAGCAGCGGCTAAATAGCCAAAAATTTGCACGCTTGGAATAAGCACCGCCGACCGTATTCCTGCAGAATCGTATTGCTGCTTGGACAGCACAACCGGGACTATCATTTTAATTAAAATTTACTTTTACTTAAAAAATGCAGTGCCATCTTTACGGTATTCGCCAAATCGTAAATTAAAACTAAAATACAAGGGAAGTTTGAAAAGGTAAATGATGGGGCTGGATTTTTTTTTAAATTAAAATTAATCCTTTACCAAGGGATACTTAGTATTTTTTAAAATTTTGTTTGAAATAATTTATTAATTTATAAATTAATTATTAAAGATATAGTAACTAGTTAATTTTATTATTAAAAATTAATATATGTTTATTAATTAACATATCTTTAGTAATTAATTTATAGATTAATAAATTAATTAGTAAAGATATATAATTTAGTTAATTTTACTATTAAAAAATTAATATACATGTTCAATATATATATGCAAATATATATTTATAATTAAAAAAATTTAAATTTAAATATTTTAAAATCTTAAATACTATATGTATATATTCATATATCAATATATAAGATTGAAAATACATCATTGTGAATCATAAATATGTACAATTAAACATTACTATACAAAGCAAAATACCAAAATGTTAAGAAATAATTAATTAAAATATTAAAACTTAAAAATAATTTTTAAAATAATAGTAAAAAATATTATATATAAAATTCTTTCCATAAGAACAAAATAAACTTAAAAATTACAAAAGCTTGAATATAATATAAATTTATAGTAATTTAATAAATATATTTATATTAATTTATAAATAAAAAAATCTATAAATATAAATATATTTATATTTATTAATATTTATTAACATATAACATGTGAGGGCATAAAATTGTGAGCTTTTAATTGTATGGATTGAAGAATGAAAACGAGACATTAATGAAATGTTGCACCATACCAAAGAAAACTTTTATTAGCCACAATTCTTAGAATTCAAAAGAATAGAATTCCAACAATCTATTTTAGAGGGACACAAATAATAATATACCACTAATTAAGTCTTTCTCTCCTCCCTATCCTAATGGCATCATGAAGCCTTCGGGACTCTAGCCATATTCCCAAGTAAGAACATTTATTATTAATTATAAATATAAATATAAATACATTTATAGATTTTTTATTTATATTATTAATATAAATATATTTATTAAGTAATAATCATAATGTATTTGGATTGATTAAATAGCTAATAAAGAGCCAATTACAAAATATAACATTCATTTTTATTTTTCCTAATAAAATAAAACATTGGATTAAAATCTACCTTATAAAACATTAGAAACATTAGATTCTCATGAAATATTTTAATTTAATAGTTATAATTTAACAAAAAAGGAAAAAATATTAAAATAAATATATTTTATTAAATAAATTTAATAGTTAAAATTTAACAAGAGAAGAAAATGATTATATTAAAATAAATATATAATATATAATATGTACTATAATAATCATTCTATTTACTTAATTTTTTAACCATTTTCTATATAATATTTAATCATTATATAAAACATATATACAGTTAGAAAATTAATAAGTCCATTGTAGCACTGTAAGTCATGTACATTTAGAGAAGTAATACATACTATCGGGATGGATATGGCATACATCCAACCATATGAAATGATATGGCTGGATAGTCGGTGCCATCATTTTTAGCTATATTGTTACTTCATTCCTAATATGCACCTAAAGATGTTACCTCTAAATTTGTGCAAAGGGAAGTTAACAATTAAACATACCCAAATTAGTAAAGTAGTATCACCACATCATGAAGAGGATAAAACAGAGAAGCACCAAAATGATCCTAACGTAATAATTTGCATTTTATTGATAGAAAATATCTTGACGAAGTAATTCAAAAAAACAAACTGGAGCAAATCTGAAAATAACAGTTTCAAATCAAACCCATTAGTTCTTGAAGACTAGGAAATCATTTTAAAATTATTGGAAACAAAAGCTTATATATAATATATGAAGTTGGGAAGCATGGATATAAGGAGAAATTGTTTAAGTTTGGGGGATGAATTTATATGTAGAAGTGAAAATTTAAAAATCACAAATTAAAATTGAAAGAGCAGCTTAAGGGAAGGGGAAGAGAGGAGGCTAGAAGTTAGAGAGACGAGTATAGGAAGCTTTCAAGACTTATTTTTGAGTTGTAGCTATTTTCTTAACTACTTTTAATTCACTTCCGACACATTTTGCTTCCACATCCTAGACTTTTACTCTATCTTTTGTAGCGACTTTACTCTATCTTTTGTAGTGAGAAGCTACCCAAGCGGTTTCGGGTGCATGAGACAATAATAGTTATTTTGGATAAATTTTCCTCCAACAGTTATTTTGTTAACTTTTCCTTAATTATATTCTCGGTAAATTATTGTTTGTTACATATTTGGGGTTCATACACCCTATTCTCCAATTCTTTACATTGAAAAAATGTCTTCTCAATTGATTTCATTAAATTATGTTGCCTTCTCATTTACAATTTTAAACACTTCTATTATGTTATGTTTCAATTATGCTTTCAAATTTAATGTCTATCCTCCATTGAGTGCAAGTGCTAGTAAGTTTTTATTAATATAAATATATTTATTAAATTACTATAAATTTATATTATATGCAAGTTTTTATGATTTTTAAGTTTATATATGTTCTTATAAAAAAATTTATATATAATATTTTCTATTATTATTTTTTTAAAGCAAATTTATATTATTAATATTTTAATTAATTACTTCTTATAAATTAACATTTTTTCTATTAGAAATAAGGTAATCAAAATACAATACAAAACGGAAGAGTCACATCGAGTAACAACAAGGAGGCCAAGCCTCACCATGGAGGAATCAACTGTACATCAGAACAAAAAGGGAGAGAAACAACAACTAGCTAAGAACATCATAATTGACATCCATCCAGGCAGTCCAACCTAAAGGACCCTCCATCCAGATGATATTCTTATGCTCTTGAATCTAAGACAGCATGAAGAGTTCTTCCTTTCTGGCATTCTCGTTCTTTCTGAATTCTTTGTTCAGCCTTATGCAGGCATGTTCAAAGGCCTTTAAATCATCCAAAGTTTTTCGCCACTGGTACCTATGGTTCAGCTCATAGAAGAAAAAAGTAGCATGCCCATCATGGAGGAGCCTTCGCAGCTTATCCCTTTCTATCCTCATAGTCGCATGGACCTGCAAATTTTTTTTAACATATGTGAGATTTCAAAAAAACTCTGTAAGAACCCTCAGCTTACCTTGGTACCTCTCCTCATTTCTGCACTTCCAGATCTGCCAGAGAATGTTAGAAGACAACATATTCCAGAATAGATTGGTATCTTTAGGAAGACCAATAATATGACTAGTAACAATACTAAGAATATTCACATTAAGAGGATAAATAATGCCAAACATGTTCCATATCTCTTTAGCAAAAATACATTCAAAAAGAATATGTCTGCCAGTTTCAGGAAGTCTGCACAGACTGCATATATCAGAGTTAGAAAAGTCTTTTTTAATAGGAAGTTTATCCAACAAAACTAACCATTTGAAACATCTAATCTTAGGCTCAACAGAATTTTTCCACAAAATGTCAAAGTATTTTTTCCAAACATCAGCATCAAAAGAAGAATACCCGACAGCATTAACATGGTCAATAATATCAATGTTTTGATCAATAATTTTGTAAATATTCTTAGCCTTAAGCTTAGTCGTAATAAGTCCATCAGGCCACTTACATTTTAAATGCCTATGAGAGTCAACATTACACAAAATAGGAAGATTACTAGAAGCTTGAGCAATCATGTTGTAGGTTTTCTTTTGAGAGTTCAGGATGTCAAATTTAGTTTTAAGCTCGTCCCAAGGGATAAGATGATTCTTCTCAAAGAGATCAATGAATTGCCTCAAACCCTTCTTGGCCCAAAGTCTGGCAGAGCATCCTTGGGAGAGGGCTAAAGGTTTACCATTAAGGTGAAGATTCCACCAAATGGATCTTTCACCATGGAGCTGACTGTTATTATGGAAGTCCTTGTTAGTGATGAAGTTTCTAACATGATCCCAAGCCTTCCAGATAGACTTGAACACCGTAGAATCCTGAACCAAGACAGGAAAATTGCCAATAATAAGGTCACAGAAGGGGAGGTTATTCCAAGATCTAGCTTTCTTAGGAACACCCCTCTCAATATTATGTCTAACCAGCACCTTCCAAGGACTATCACCCTCCATGGATTGAAAGATCCATTTAGCGAACAGGGCAATACCCTGAGTTTTAAGATCCTTTAACCCAAGCCCCCCAAGAACCTTGTCAGTATGGCACCAAGCCCTCTTGATAGAGTGAATCCTCTTGTTGCCTTTACCATCAGACCAGAGGAACTACCTGATGGCTTTTTGAATTTCCGCCACCTGATAGTTATTAAACAGCCAGGCAGAAGAATAATAAATGGTATAAGAAGACAAATTTTTTTGGCACACCTGAATCCTGCCAGCCAGAGACAAGGTCCTGTTATGCCATTTATTCATCTTTTTATCAATCTTCTCTTTAACCTAGGACCACATGTCTCTGAGGGTAGGCTCCACTGAAAAAGGAATACCGAGGTATCTAGTGATTCTTTTGGGGCCCCCCCATTGAAAATTGAATTGAGAGAACCAGCAAGGAGGTTTCTCATCCCATCCCAAGCAGATGGATTTCGCATCAGAAATCCAGGCACCAGAGATGGAACAAAAAAAATTAAGCTTATCATGCATGGCTTTAAGATTACTTTCTGAAAGCTCAAAGAAAAGGGCGGTATCATCTACAAATTGATAGTTTATGAGCTCATCATTATTGGGGAGGTAAATACCTCTAACTTCAGAAGACAAAGACTTATCCCTGAGGATATAGTAAAGAGCTTCTGAGGCAATCACAAACAGGGAGGGGGCCAAAGGGCACCCCTGTCTGATAGATCTACCAAGAGAAAAGGGGGCAGAGAGGGCACCATTAACTTCAACTTGAGCTGAAGCATCATTCAAAAGAACCTTAACCATGTTGCAAAAAAAGGGAGGAAAATCGAAAGCTTCCAGCATCATGATAATAAATTTCCACTCCACCCTGTCATAGGCCTTTTCAAAATCAAGAAGAAACATGGCAGAGTTTTGATGGGAACATTTAGACCACTCCATGGCTTCCCAACTAGTGATAAGGTTTTTGAGAATATATCTGCCTTTGATGAACCCAGTTTGGGTAGTATTAACAAACTTAGGAAGAATATTAGCCAATCCGAGAGCCATAATTTTGGCCAAAATCTTATAGGAAACATTAAGAAGCGTAATCGGTCTCCAGTTCTTGATGAGAGCCTTGTCACCATCCTTAGGGAGGAGCTTAATAATACCACTATTGATATCATGACCTAAGGTACCATTAGACAAAGCCTCAAAGTATATTTCATGAAGATCCTTACATATCCAACTAATATTAGCTCTATAAAATTCAACAGGAAAACCGTCCGGGCCAGGGGCCTTATCATTATTAAGGGCCTTGATAGTTTTCTCAATCTCATCAATAGTAATGTCTTTAGAAAGATCAGCAATATCCATTAAGTCCAACTTATTGGGAATCAAAGCTCTATAGGTGTCCCTAATAGCCTCGGCTTCAGTGGAGTCCTCAGAAGTAAAAAGCTTCTTATAATAATTAGCAAAAGCCTGGATAATAGTCTCAAGGTCAGAGATGTCCTAGTTCTCAATTGAGAGCTTATCAATGGAGTCTTTGTTGTGCTTATGCTTAAGGAGATTGAAGAAGAATTTTGAGCCCCTATCTCCATGTTGGAGCCAGTGAGCCCGTGCTCTAATTTTAGCACCATGAATCTTAACTTGCTGGTTCTTCCTAAGAGCATCCTTAGCAGCCATAACCCGAGACAGGAGATCAATGTTAGAAGAATCTTTTTGGATGTTATTCTCAAAAATTTGAAGGTCAAAGGATAAATGCTTTTCAACAAATCTATAATCCTTAGCCTTCTTTTGGCCAATGGTTTGAATAAAAATCCTCCAAGAGGAGAGATTAGTTTTCCATCTATCATGGTGGGACAGGTGCTGAAGATTACGCTTATTGATGCCCCTAATAATCTGGATGGCCACAAGGACATCCTCATCCAAGAGGAGACTAGAATTCAAGATGAATTTATTGCCTCCAAACTTAGGCTTAATAGGACCTCTACTGAGGTTAACTTTAGTGTAAATGGGGTGATGATCAGACAAAGTAGTAGCATTAACATGAACAATATTCCCATAGCTATCAGGCAGAAAAGAGAAGAAATGCTTGTCACCATAGAAACGGTTGAGTCTAGAATAAATTCTAGTGTTACCTTGTTGAAAATTGCACCAGGTGTGCCATATACCAGGGTTGATATCCTTACTACCAGCAAGAGGATCAAAGAGGTTTTTACAGTTTAACAGTCTATTCCACATGAATTTTTCATTATCCTTCCAGTGAAAGGGGTTACCCCCAAGTTTATCCTCCTGGGCTTCAACCATGTTGAAATCTCCACCGAAGAACCAAGGTATATCAAGGAGGTTAATTAACCAATTCCAAAGCTCAATTCTTTCCTTAGGGTCATTCAGGGCATAGATAGCACAAACACCAAAGACCTTATTATCATAATCAATAATAGCCCAAACAGCTTTTTGGCAGGGAGAACACCCATTGTTAGTTATGTAGTTTTCCCATTTATTATTAATGAGAAGGGAAGTTCCTCCTCGACCTCTAGTGTGATTAGTAAAAAATTTAATTGCATCCTTCCATATAAAGTTTAAATTGGACTCAAGAATGAATCCTATAGCTTTGATTTCTTGCATCATAAAGAAATCGATAGAATGCACAAAGTTAAGCAACCGCTTGATGAAAAATTTCCTATTAGGGGACTCTAAACCCCTCACATTCCATGATAGGCAGTTCATTGAGACATATTATTAGGGGTGGAGCACGCATTTCCAGCTTGTTCAGCCAAGGGGGAAAATTTATTCAAGGTCTCACCTATTTTTAACCCAGAGGGCTTGTTCTTTGAGCGAAGGGGCCTACCTCTACGCTTAGTGGCTGAAGGATCAATGTTGTGATCATTTTCAAATTCTGACTGGGAGTCTAATTCCATGGAAGGGATGCTTGGGGATTTATCATAAATGGGAATAGCTGGAATGACTTCTAGAGCATAATCCTCCCTGATCTCTTGGAAGACTTTCGGAGGAAACCTCCGATCACTTACCCTAACATGAGAGTTAGAAGTAAGACTATCATTTTGAGGCTTATTATTAGCTATAATAAGATCAGCTGAGGAAGAATTATGGTGGTCAGCACTATTAATGGGAACAGGAGCCATAGTTTTAGGCTGAGAGAAATTATTACCCTTCCTTTTCTTTTTGTTACGGATAACAACATAACCATCATCCGCATTTAGGTCAATGGCCTTGGCAGGATTAGAATACAGTTGGGAACTATCGATGGGCAGAGGTGGGGATGAAACCAAAATAGGAGGAGGTTCGCTAGTGGTACCTTTAGGCGAAGGGAAACTGGCAGGGGGAGGATTTGAAGCAGTATTATTTGAAGCTTGAGCAGGGTTAGGATTTTTTTTAGTTTTCTTCTTAACAATAGGACAATCTTTATGGAGATGTCCCTCCTTTCAACACAGGAAACATGCATTTATGTAAGGAAACTCAGGTGTGGAAACAACTTCCTACGCTAATCTCTATAGGAGAGAATTGTGCAAATTCTTATAAATCCTTACAATTTCAGATTCGTTAACTACTTTAACAAAGATATTGCAACCACATACCATACATACAAAAAAATAGAGAATGACACAATGATATACCCTGGGGAAAACCTTTCGGTAAAGAACCCCAGCACTCCAAAACCTGCACAATGTATTATCTTCAACACAAAGATTACAATACACTTGCAATGCAAGTTCTTTCAGAAAATGAGAGACAAAGCCAACAAGACTTAAATTTCTGTTATATCTCTCCCATAGGAGCAGCATCATGGATATAGACTCCTCTGGACCCAAAAATAGGCACAACCACCAAGACCCATGCACAAAGCCACATGTACACAATTGTTACATGCAATCCCAAGAATAGGTGTCCATCCCTAGAATAGACTATGACAGCTTGTCATAGAATCCGCCAAAAATAACGGTCACAAAAGAAGTGTAAGAGAATCTGTCATACCAACCTATTTTTGGCATATTCTCTTATACACACCAACCACTTCTTCTTGGGCACCCAAATAGGCCCAAGTCATAAGATGCTCTTACACCTGTCATAGCACATTCCTTAAATAGTTCTTACACATCATAGGAATCCGTCATGACCATTTCAGTCATGATCTCCTTACGCACAAGATACCGACACATCAAGTGGAGTGACACATTAACATGCCAACTAGACATGTACACTCACACTTAATTACATTATTTGCAAAAAAATACATTTACAAAATAAATAATAAGAATAGGAATTATCCAAGGTTGAGACACCTTATTCCTAACATTTTCCCACTTGTCGAACACCTTGTAAGAGTAACAGGAACATAACAGGAACTTTAACCACTATAGGCCAAAAGGCCCATAGACTCCGAACACCATCTGAACTTCTCAGTGCCCATTGGTTTCGTTAATGCATCTGCAACATTCTTCATAGTATCTACCTTCTCCAAATTTACCTTTCCATCTTCCACCATATCTCTCACAAAGTGAAACTGCACATCAATGTGCTTTGTTCTGGCATGGAAAGTTGGATTCTTTGCAAGGCAAATAGCGCTCTGACTGTCACACCAAATAGTAATTTGTTCTACATCAACACCAACATCAAAACACAATCTTCTAAGCCAAATGGCTTCTTTACAAGCATGAGTAGCAGCCATGTACTTAGCTTCTGTAGTGGACAAAGCAACCATAGGTTGTCGCTTACTCATCCAACTGATGGCACCACCAAACATAGTGAACACATAAGCACTGGTGGATCTCCTACTGTCAATATCACCTGCCCAATTTGAATCCACAAACCCATGAATACAAACTGAATGCGGAGATCTAGAAGAGTTACCATGATAACATATGGAGTAATCTGATGTACCCCTCAAATATCTGAATACTCACTTAACTGCATCCCAATGTACCCATCTAGGATTAGCCATAAACCGACTCAAGACTCCCACTGCTTGGGCAATGTCTGGTCTAGTACAGACCATAGCATACATAAGACTACCAACTACACTAGCATAAGGTACTCTACTCATGTCCTCCACCTCACTAGGAGATTTTGGACAATCATCTACAGATAACTTTGTTCCCATAGAAATAGGAACACATAGTGGTCTACAATCTTCCATGCTGAACTTATCCAACACAAACTTCACATACTTACTCTAACTCAACCAAAGTTTTCTGTTAGACCTGTCTCTACTGATTTCCATACCCAAGATGTACTTAGCTACCCCAAGATCTTTCATCTCAAACTGTGTTGACAACTGAGATTTAAAATCAAAAATCATACCCTTACCCTTCCCAAACAGCAACATATCATCAACATATAATGCAACAATAAGAAGGTGATCATTTTCAACTCTGAAATAAACACAATGATCTGATTTTGATCTTACAAATCCAATTGACAACACAAAGGCATCAAACTTAAGGTACCACATCCCTAGGAGATTGCTTCAAACCATATAGAGATTTCTTTAATCTGCAAACTAAGGATTCTTTACCTTTAACAATGTAGTGCTCAGGTTGTGACATATAAATCTCTTCCTCCAAATCACCATGAAGGAAAGCTATCCTCACATCCATCTGTTCTATCTCTAAATCATATGATGCAGCAAGAGATAATAGAAATCTAATGGATGTCAACTTTGCAACAGGAGAGAATATTTCACCATAATCTATTCCCTCTACCTGTGAATACCCCTTTGCAACCAATCTAGCTTTATACCTTTCAACACTGCCATCTGCACAGAATTTCTTCTTGAACACCCATTTATAGCCAATAGATTTTCTCCCTTTAGGCAAAGGTACAAGGTCCCAAGTTTTTTTTTTCTCCAATGAAGCCATCTCATCATCCATAGCCTCAATCCAAGAACCTACATCTTCAATGCCCAAAGCCTCTTTCACAGATCTAGGCTCATTAGTGTTAGTAATCAAAGCAAAGGAACAACTGGAATCTAACATAGAATAACCAAACCTTTCTGGTTGCTTTCTTTCTCTCGTGGATCTCCTCAAGGGTTGTGGTTGAGGTTGTTCTTCCTCTTCTTACTGAACTATCAGAGCTGCTAGAGCTCTCCTCATCATTAGACCAACATGGTCTCTCTATTCAGTCTTCTCAGGGGTAGGAGGCAACTGAACAACATCTTTTTCCTTTTCTTTTTCATCTGGTTGTAGCACAATAGGAGAAGATGTTAGCTCTCTAAAAATAACATTTCTATTATACAACACCTTACTAGTCACGGGATCCCAAAGCTTGTATCCTTTCACACCAGCACTGTATCCGATGAAAATACATTTAACAGCTTTTTTTTCCAACTTAGATCTTTTCTCCTTTGGAACATGTGCATAAGCTTCACAACCAAAAACATGAAGATGTCTAATTGAAGGCTTCTTACCAGACCACACCTCCATGGGTGTCTTACCAATAAGGGCTGATGTAGGAGATCTGTTAACCAGATAGCAAGTAGTGGCCACAGCTTTGGCCCAAAACCTTTGTTCTAAACTAGCTCCACCAAGCATACTCCTAGCCTTCTCCATCAGTGTCCTGTTCATTCTCTTTGCAACTCCTTTTTGCTGTGGGGTATAAGGAGTTGTCTTATGCCTCTTGATACCTTGTTCTTTACAGAACTGTTCAAACTCTGCTAAGCAAAACTCACCACCATTGTCAGTTCTCACACACTTAATCTTCTTACTAGTCTGATTCTCTACAAGAGCTTTAAATTCCTTGAGCTGACTAAAGACTTGTGTCTTACTTTTAAGGAAATAAATCCACATCCTTCTACTGTAATCATCTATGAAAGATACAAAAAATACAGACTTGGAGATTGAAGGAACTTTTACAGGACCAAATACATCAGAATGAATAAGATCCAAAACATTAGAAGATTTGTGAGAACTAGAGTAAAACTAAACACAATTTTGTTTACCATAGACACAGTGTTCGCAGAAGTTAAAATCAAGATTGAAATCATTTAAACCCCTCAATGAGATTTTTATTTTTCAGGGTTCTGAGACCCTTTTCACCAATGTGGCCAAATCTCATATGCCACAAACATTGTCTTTTCTGCAGGAAGCTTACCTTCCAAAGTGTTTGCACTACCATCGGAACCAATAGCCATAGACTTCTTCACTACTTGTTCAGATGGTGAGGATGAAGAATTATTACATAGAGGAATACATGCATCTAGCTGAAATAAGGTACCTCTCCTAGTACCCCTTGCAAGCACTATCGATCCTCTCATCATCTTGCATCCTTCTTTCGAAAAACACAACTTGCACACCTACATCATTTAGTATACTTACAGATAATAGGTTTTGTGCCAAACCCAAATGTGCATAACTCTGTTGATTCCCTTTACTCATCCATTAGGAAATTTGATAGTGACCCTTCTGCATCCAACTATCTTTAGGTGAGAATCATCACCCAAGTACACCTTTCCACCATCGAACTCTTCATATTTTGAGAACTAGTTTTGATGAGAGGTCATGTGAAAAGATGCACCCGAGTCAACCAACCACACATCATCAGATGCATGGGCTGCCAAAGCTGCGATGAATGCATTGTCCATCCTTCTTGAAATTTTTCTGAAGCTGAATCTAAACCTTTCTTCTTCTTCTTCGGCTCTTTGCAGTCTTTACGAAAGTGCCTAGATTTATCACAGTTCCAACATTTTGCCTTGGACTTATTGGAAGTCTTTGACTTCCCATGGGATTTGGATCTACCCTTATTGTTAGACTTATTGTCATTTTTCTTCCCTCTTTTAGTGGATCTCCCACGAACAGTAAGGGCTTCTTTTTCTGAAATGGAAGCCTTTCTCTGCATCTCTTCTAATAGTAGCGAAGACACCACATCATCCATTTTGAAGGTGACTAAAGTTCTTCTGAGAGCCATCACAAGATGGTCCCATGAATCCGGTAAAGAACACAAAAGTGTGTAGCAACAATCCTCCTCCTCTAACTTGACACCAGCTGATGTCAATTATGCAACCAGAAGATTAAATACATTTAGATGATCTGTTAAGGATCCACCTTCCTCCATTCACAGAGAGTAAAACTTCTTCCTCAGGAACAACTTGTTCACTAGAGATTTGGCCTAATACACGACCACAAGTCTTTCCCACAAACTATTTGCGGTTTTCTCATCTAGAACATTTAGAAGGATTGCATCAGTTAAACAGTCTTATGAGACCCTTAGCTTTACGGTCTTTGATATCCCAATCTGCTTGAGCTATAGTTGCTGGTCTTGTAGCACTTGAAGTCGCTTCCCATAGGTCACGATCTTCCAACATGTCTTCCATCTTGAGTTTCCACAACTCAAAATTAGTGCCATTAAATTTCTCCACCTCCATTCTTCCATATGATGAACTTGCCATCTCAATCTGCAAATAAGATTCAGAATGCTTTGCAAAAAACTCCCACTCAAACTTGAGATTAGCTCAAAAAACCCTACCCAACAACTAGGATCAAAAGTTGATCAAGCTCTGATACCACTTGTAAGGAAATTCAGGTGTGGAAACAACTTCCTATGCTAATCTCTATAGGAGAGTATTGTGTAAATTCTTATAAATCCTTACAATTTCAGATTCGTTAACTACTTTAATAGAGACATTGTAACCACATACCATACATACAGAAAAATAGAGAATGACACAATGATATACCCTGGGGAAAACCTTTCGGTAAAAAACCCCAGCACTCCAAAACCTGCACAATGTATTATCTTCAACACAAAGATTACAATACACTTGCAATGCAAGTTCTTTTAGGAAATGAGAGACAAAGCCAACAAGACTTAAATTTCTGTTATATCTCTCCCATAGGAGCAGCATCATAGATATAGACTCCTCTGGACCCAAAAATAGGCACAACCACCAAGACCCATACACAAAGCCACATGTACACAGTTGTTACATGCAATCCCAAGAATAGGCATCCATCCCTAGAATAGACTATGACAGCTTGTCATAGAATCCGCCAAAAATAATGGTCACAAAAGAAGTGTAAGAGAATCTGTCATACCAACCTATTTTTGGCATATTCTCTTACACACACCAACCACTTCTTCTTGGGGGCCCAAATAGGCCCAAGTCATAAGATGCTCTTACACCTGTCATAGCACATTCCTTAAATAGTTCTTACGCGTCATAGGAATCCGTCATGACATTTCAGTCATGATCTCCTTACACATAAGATGCCGACACATCAAGTGGAGTGACACATCAACATGCCAACTAGACATGTACACTCACACTTAATTACATTATTTGCAAAAAAATACATTTACAAAACAAATAATAAGAATAGGAATTATCCAAGGTTGAGACACCTTATTCCTAACAGTTTAAACCCCCCAGAACTTCAATAGGACAAGTATACATTTCTCCTAAGATAATAACAGAGATATCTGTAGGTATATCCTTACCAAGAAGGAGTGATACCAAGACTCTGGCGTCCATATGAGGGACAAGTCTCACTGTATCATCCATTTTGATAATATTGCCAATAGGTTCAAGCAGTTGTGGTAAAAAATGCCATAGAAATGGTGGAATATTTTTGACAAGGATCCACCTAGGTGCCGACAGGGCAAGGACCTCATCATGGATGACTTCTGGTGACCATGCGAGCGCCCTAAAGGAAGTAGTTCCCACATTCCAATATTGTTTTTTAAGAACCTCTTTCTGAGCATCAATATTAACAAAGAAAATCACATACAATCCCTTCTGGATTTGTCTACAGAATGATATGTGAAGCCCTAATTTCAAATTCCAATAATTGTGAAACCAATCATCCATAAATTTCCTTGGTGGACATTTATCAATTTCTAAAGCTGAGAAAAAAATAGCAGTACTTCTTAATCTATCTTTTTCCTTAACAATCTCCTCTAACATTTCAGGATTAGGAATAATGGAAAAGGGGGAAAGGGAAGCCGAAGAGTCCTTACCACATACGGGGGTTTCATTGGTGCCAGAAGAAGCACATTCAAACCTTGCCTTCGCGTTAATGGTGGTTGTTCGAGCCACAGCCTCAAAAAATGATTTAGGTCGATCGCTGGTGGGAGGATTAGAAGTACCATTATCATTTATGGGAGCAGATTTAGAGATTATTAGTGGCACCTTACCTGGTACAAGCTAGGTAGACTTGGGGTTGGCAATTACCTCGGCCATGGTAATGTCATTAAGAGGAGCAGACTAAGGTGGCTCTCACAGATCGAGGGCATGCACAGAGACGCCCATCTGTCTCCCACCACCCTCAAACACATCACTGGAGTTCGCCACCGCGATGGAAACCTTACGCCGCTGGCAAGCCAAAAATGCAGTCGCAGTTAATCGCAGCAAATCAGCGAAAAAAGCAGAGCCTCTAAATGTAACAGATTAATTTTTTTCTAAATTAACATTTTGATAAAAACATATATAAATTAATAAGAACATATATAAATTAATTTATAAGAAGTAATTAATTAAAATATTAATAATATAAATTTCCTTAAAAAAAAATAATAGAAAATATTATATATAAATTTTTTTATTATTATTAATAATAATAAATAATAATATAAATGTATTTATATTTATATTTATAATATAAATTTTTTTATATTTATTATTTATATTTTATTTATTATAAAATAATAATATAATGTATTTATATTTATATTTATAGTGTATTTATATTTATTATTTATATTTTATTTATAATAAAATAATAATATAAATTTTTTTATTATTATTTATATTAATAATATAAATAAAAAATCTATAAATGTATTTATATTTATATTTATAATTAATAATAAATGTTCTTACTCGGGAATATGGCTAGAGTCCCGAAGGCTTCATGATGCCATTAGGGTAGGGAGGAGAGAAAGACTTAATTAGTGGTATATTATTATTTGTGTCCCTCTAAAATAGATTGTTGGAATTCTATTCTTTTGAATTCTAAGAATTGTGGCTAATAAAAGTTTTCTTTGGTATGGTGCAACATTTCATTAATGTCTCGTTTTCATTCTTCAATCCATACAATTAAAAGCTCACAATTTTATGCCCTCACATGTTATATGTTAATAAATATTAATAAATATAAATATATTTATATTTATAGATTTTTTTATTTATTAAATTACTATAAATTTATATTATATTCAAGCTTTTGTAATTTTTAAGTTTATTTTGTTCTTATGGAAAGAATTTTATATATAATATTTTTTACTATTATTTTAAAAATTATTTTTAAGTTTTAATATTTTAATTAATTATTTCTTAACATTTTGGTATTTTGCTTTGTATAGAAATGTTTAATTGTACATATTTATAATTCACAATGATGTATTTTCAATCTTATATATATATATATATATATATATATATATATATATATATATATATATATATATATATATATATATATATATATATATATATATATATATATATATATATATATATATATATATATATATATATATATATATATATATATATATATATATATATATATATATATATATATATATATATATATATATATATATATATATATATATATATATATATATATAGTATTTAAGATTTTAAAATATTTAAATTTAAATTTTTTTTAATTATAAATATATATTTGCATATATATATTGAACATGTATATTAATTTTTTAATAGTAAAATTAACTAAATTATATATCTTTAATAATTAATTTATTAATCTATAAATTAATTACTAAAGATATGTTAATTAATAAACATATATTAATTTTTAATAGTAAAATTAACTAGTTACTATATCTTTAATAATTAATTTATAAATTAATAAATTATTTCAAATAGAATTTAAAAAATACTAAGTATCCCTTGGTAAAAGATTAATTTTAATTTAAAAAAAATCCAGCCCCATTGTTTACCTTTTCAAACTTCCCTAGTATTTTAGTTTTAATTTATGATTTAGCGAATACCGTAAAGATGGCACTGCATTTTTTAAGTGCAAGTAAATTTTAATTAAAATGATATTCCCGGTCGTGCTGTCCAAGAATATCTATAGCAATACGATTCTGCAGGAATACGGTCGTGCTGTCCAAGGATATCTGCAACAATATGATTCTGCAGGAATATGGTCGCGGTGCTTATTCCAAGGGTGCAATTTTTTGGCTATTTAGCCGCTGCCGGAGAAAAGTATCGGCAATGGTGAAAAGTACGGGCGGGAGACTGGGCTGATGGGGGAAGGTAATGACAATGATGAGGACACGGGAAACGAGGTGCAAATTTTTGCACTTTTAGCCATTGCCATTTCAGTGAGCTATATTTCTCTTTACAATTAAGATCTAAGATCGACTTTTAGACAATCCCAAGCTATGATTCACACTGATATTCTTCAGTAAACGTTGCCATCACGGTTGGTCAATCGAAATATCTAAGTGAAATGCACTCCAGATGTACATTGAACCTTCATGTCCTTAAAAAAAAGTTAGTACAGAAATCAAACCCATCCTAAAGTTGACTGAGATTGTGAAATGTTGTCGGTTGACAGCATAGTTGAATATCGCTGGAAAGAGAAGAATTTTGGGCGTTGAAAGGGTAGCGTCTAGACAGCACCTCGAATGCCTCATTTATTGTAACTAGTAATCGCATCTAGGTGTGCAATGGGTACGCCATATTAATGTTGGAGTAACCAAGAATGCATTCATTTATTTGGTGGCAATATTGTATTTAAAATTAACCTATTTGAATAGAAACATTGTATAAATGTATTGTAATTTGTTTATTTTTACAGTAAATGTAAGTTTATGGTTAATTATAATTAATTATAATCTTACAAGTTGACATATAACTATAGTTATGATTGATTGTGTTGTGCAATTTTAAGATTATATCCAAGCTGCAATGTGCGCAACTACATACATTGACTTGTCAAAACCTATTAAGTATGCAATGTCCTTTGGGACACGTGGATGGCCTCGATGTAGTGCATTTTTTACAATAAGTGTAGAAATAAGCACACTAGATTATCTAAATTTAAAGTTTTGATTATGCTTTTTCATAATAATTTCCTCTCTATATTTTTTCTCTTTTTATCTATCCATTTCCTTATCTTTGTACCCATCTCCTCCATATCTCTTGTACACAACTGTGCTCTTTCCCTTTCTATATTTCCCTCTCTTCCTATTGCAAACATAACATAAATCTATTTGTAAGGAATCATGCTTATCTTCCTAATTGATAGGTATTTTAAAGTTTTTTTTTGCATCCTTATAAGTGGGTATTTCCACTCTTATCTATGAGAACATTGTGTGAAGAGTATCTTTACATGAGGATTAGCCTACTGTGCTAGATGAATGACATGACACCTACAAAGTCCCTGACAAACTAAGGAAACAAATGTTATTTTCACATTGAAAATACATGTAGTTACCCAAAGTGTATGTGAGTGCAAAATTTTGGAGTGAATTTGCATACAACAAAGTGGCCTTCGTGACAATGAAGAAATATAGAAAGGTCTTTTCAAGCATGATGCAAATAGATTCATCTACTTTCTTGCAAATGTGGAAATCAGGAAAAAAAAAAATAGTAGCTAGAGCATTGCTTCCCCACAAAATCATTGAACAAGAGCTTTAGTGAAAGGGTATTAATAAGATAGCAGAGCTCTAATCGCTTTGATTGGTGGAAGACATGAAGAGGGAAGGGTAGTTGTTTGATAGCTTGGTAGTGCATGAAATGTCAGGCAGCATAAGTGAACTTCCCATGCAAGTTTGCATTGCTCTTTGTTTTCTCATTTTGAGAATGAGCACCCAACCCTAGAAAGGGCATGTAGTTTCTTTTGTAAAAGAACCAAAACTACTCCTAGTCAAGGGTAACATGCTAGTGGAGAAATATGTAAGTTTACCCAAAATATGTAGTGAGACATAAATATTGATTTTCACAAAATACACGTCCACAAGATTTGCACCATGTGCCTAGCATTTTGTTGGGGCCTCCTCAATGTCTTCTTTTGGAAAATATATGGAGGGGTCACATGGTGGGGAAATTTTAAAACCCATCTGGAAAGGCACATTAGTTGGGTACCCCAGCAATGCATTGGAATCTATCCTCGTGGATTTTGGTCAAACTGAAGAGTGCATAGAGATCTCCCTCCTAGACACTTTTATGGACCAGATTGTCTCAGAGATGAACCTGGCCTTGGTTGGAAGGTTCTTTTCATTATGCCCCTCCATTGATATGGTCCATACATGGGATGCTTTGCACTAGAAGCTGAAAGGAAGTGTCATTATCTTTGCAATGTCTGGTGGCTTATTCCTATTTAAGTTTACTGTTCAAGATGACCTGATCTTTACCCTTTCATGCTCTTGGACGTATGGTTAAAACTTCCTAACTTTATCTAAATGGAAGCCAGGCTTCGACCCATTTGCAGAACTTAACAAGTTGGCACATGTATGGGTTAGAATGTTGGGTCTCCACCTTGAGTTCTAGGATGAGAAGTTGTTCAAACGGGTTGGCAACTCATTTGAGCACTATGTTACAGTTGATGTGGTTACTTGGCCAAATCCAAGTTAGTTTACACCAAATTCTATGTCAATGTTGCTATCAATAAGTCACTTTTGAATTTTGTAACACTAACATCCAAATGGGGAAAGTGGACCCAGGTCTTGGACTATGAGAATGCCACTTTGTATTGTCAAAGATGTGCCAAGAAGGGACATATCATGGCTGAATGTAAAACTCACCTCCAAAAAGAGCTTAAAATGGAAGATAACTAAAATACTCAATAGCATTAAGCACAATATATGATGGAGTCCAATAAAATCATCCTGATAACCTAATCAATAGTCTTGAATGCAAAATACAGTAGATGTCATCATAAGGCATCATGTCACATCACTGGCATCATCATGCAGATATGATCAAACTATAAACAATAATATAATCTAACCATCTAAAACAACCAAGATACTAACAACCAAAACAATAATTGTCATCAATGCATCTCATCATGAAAATAATTACAATATTCTAATAAGAGTATATCTCAGATCAAAATAACATGGAATGAAATGCAAACATGGGAGGCAATACTGAAGTAATCTACCCATTTGCATTTCTTCCATTTTCTTACCTTACATATAATAATCTTATGAGTTATAAACTGAAAATAAATCACCTGTATTTTATCTTTCATACTCATAAAACCATTCCATGTCCAAGAGTCATATGAGAGGAACAACTTGAGTTGGTCAATCCCCCATCATAAAATTTATGGGTACTTGAAGATGTCAAGTATATATCGGGTTTCTTCTTTAATGGAAGTACTCATTTCTATACAAGGGACATCATTAGGTGTACCTAAGATTTGTTAGATTGTTTGAATTTGTACAACTTCAAAAATTCCTAATTTCACCCCATATCAGAGCTTTATTCACATGTCCCTAAATAATTAAATCCACGTCTTGACTAAAACAATTTCATCAACTTATTTGTATTTCTCTTTTGAAATGACATTTTATATATAAGATGTTGGAACCTCCATGGATTTCCATCTCATTTTTTCTTATACTAATGAGTTAAATCTTCTAGCTTTAATTTTAGAAGATTTACTATTAACATCAATAACAAGAGTATCTCATGAATATTATAATGAATATATAATGACCTCACATTTATCTTCTTCATTCATTTCAACAAATCAACTGAGGCTAACTAGCTCGCATGTAAATATTTTATCATCATCATCCATCCTTTGATACTATACCCTCGCTCATCCCATATTAGCATTGTAGAGGCTTCTACCATGTCTCCTTACCTTTTATCTAATTTTGTCCTTGTATCCATTAGCTAACTTAACTTAATAATCAACTAGTTTCCATAAAAAGATAATCCATTTTAGATTCCCATGACTCAAAGTTCTAGCTATTAGATTTTTTTTTGTATTTTAATTTCCTTTCCACAATACATAAATACTTTTGTAAAACTCCCACTTAATGAAACCTTTATCATAGACTCAAAATTCTCTCCCAAACAACTTCTTAAACCCTATCTCTAATAAGAGATGAAGATAAAATGCTAGTAAGTTTGTGTGACAGAAACAAGGTCATTTATAATGCACTTGAGACTATTCTCTAGGAAACCCTATTTAAAAATTAGTATTGTATTAATTCAGCCTTACAAAATACAATAAACCTAACCTGCATGCATAAAAAATTATTTAACATTATTACAATATAATAAATACACAATAATACATTAAAAATCACTTGTAAAATTCTTTTAATTCTATAAAATACAAAAACGTATAACATACAAATTATAAAACACATATTTGACATTCTAACATAACAAAATTAATAAATGATCAAAGAGAAAACATAGACTTGATCTCATTCTTAGTAGGTAGTTTAGGTAGGTAGTTGATGTAAGGAGTTGGCATAGGTAGTTTAGTAGGTATATGATTCTTCAGTTATTGTAAAGTTATTTCAAATTATATCAAATAATACTTGATCTCTCTCAACTTCTACATGGATATGTTCTCATGGTGAAAGTTTCCAAACATATTCAAAATCTCTCATAAGATAGTTCCCCTCTCTTGATTTGTTTATACTATTTCATTGATATGTCTTCCCATTTGTAGTTCTATCTTTAAGAATCCAACCCATCTTTGTCTAGGCACAATGTTGTCAATTGTTATTATCACGAGGTTATTTTCTCCATTGTGTATAATGATTGAAACTAATAGTTCATAGTAGATAGAGTTCCAAACCAATACACAATAGAAGCTTTGTTCAAATAGAGTTTGTTCATATGTGGGTAGATTAGAGAAGAGCATGATAAGATTAGACATTTTCTCTATCTAGAGTTATTTAATATGAAGAGGCCAACAATTATTGATTAGAACCAAGCTATTGGGAATCCCCACAATGAAACTACTACACCTTTAATCCTACAGTGTACATGGGATTATGAGCAGTCATGTTGTGGCTACCTTAACTCTTAATTAAGTTATCTAATCATCATTATATTCTCCAAATAATTAAGTTGTCCTAAATTTTATATTTATATATTTATTTCAATTTGTGTGTGGGGTATATATAGGAGATAGTGGTTAGTTAATTATCATCATATTAAAAATTGTATTCTTATCAAAGACAATTGAAGGCAGTCCTCTCAAAATGAGTTAAGAGGTTGCTCCCTCAAAATGTAATATTATTATCAAGTATTTGTAACACATTTTCTATTATACAAATTATTTTATCATTAAAACATGAACTATTAACCAAAAGCAAGTTTACTAACAAAATAATCAGCTCCGAGTTTCAGGTACCCATCAAAACCTATTTTACTTAATCAAAAACAAAATAATCAGCTTTACAAACTAAAGAAAACAATGTCATTTTATATTAGTTACATAACTGACTTCAACAATCAACTTTAAAAACAATTTACAACTAATTATATATACTTGGAAGTGAGATATAGCCAAACACAAAAACTATATATTAAAACAAACAACACTTGTATATAAAATAAAATGAAGAAATCTTTTTTGGTTCCCCAAATCAATAAGGCACAATTGCCTAACAAATCTGGATTGTAAAATTTTATAGCATTAAAACTTTCAAGTCATAGGTGTACAATTCCCTTCGAACTATTCACAGGGTGTAGCATTTTGGCTAACAATTTTAGCCTTAAATATGCAATACATTAAGGAATTTTTTCAAACTTGACTCTAACATAAATCTATACAAAGTTTGATAGACAAATGTTTGTCTATTCATCATTGATTGTGGCTGCAGCAACTATAGAAACCATGGTGTTGATTCCACAAACATTGTATCCTCTGCACAATTTGTAGTAACCCTGTTCACCCCAGTTAGGACCTCATGAATTCTTGATGATCCGGTATGGTTTCTCCTTCATTCTACTAGGGGCATAACCTGCTTGGCCATATCCTACAAGTAGTACTCCATGATCTAGATTTCTTTTGCTACAAACATAGGGGCGGGACACCCCTCCTACATAAGTTTGTATGTAAGTAGCATTGATACCCACTGCATCAATCAAAAGGATTTATCAGCACAGAGTATGACTCACCTTTGTAGTTATAAAAGAAGGAAGTAGGCTTGTTAGTTCTCACTTGCTAATGGACCATTCTTGACCAAATTGGCTGCAATTTGATATTCATCAATGGAGACAGTACTAAAGTTAGCAACCTTGGCTGCAACTTTTGTTTTGTCAAACTTGCAGGTCCCATCGACTTTAGTGTATGGATAGTCTTCTACTTTTTGTAGCCCACCAGCTTTCAGGGCATATTCATAGGAAGTTGTCATAAGCCCACCATTGCAACCCGAGTCACACTCATCTGGTTCTGAAGGATCACACTGCCAACCCCAAAAGGAAAAATCTAAATTAACTACCACTGTCTGTTTTAAAGATAAAAGTCTGAAATCATCAAGCTTTTATGAATCAATATCTGGTTCTGAAGGATCACACTACCAACCCCCAAAAGAAAATCTAGATCAACTACAACAATCTATTTTAAAGATAATAGTCTGAAATCATCATGTTTTATGAATCAATCTTTAACCAACCCAAAATTTATATCTCAGAGCCAATGCTCATACATTTAAGTCCACATCAGAAACCTAATACATGACAAACTAGCTTTTACTTGCACCTTGCAATGTACCATGGGATTGTGTGTGTGAAAATTGTACCTGATCTGTAGACACAACACTCAGTAAAACATTAGAGGTTAGTGATAATCAAAATCGTGCAAAATTGAAAGCTAAACTAACCAAGCAATTTACTGCCTTCTAGTAGGTGCGAAATTGATGTTCTCAGATTGTAATCGAGATCAGTAACCTAGATGACACCTAAATGAAGGATTTGAATGCAATTGATCTAGATATGAGATTGAATGCAATTAAGCTAGTTTTTTAGATTTTCTATGCAATAAGAATGATAAAAACTTGATATGAATCTATGCTAGATGAAATTGATATGCTATGAATTGATCTATCTAACAATGATATGCAAAGCTATGAAATTCTATGCTATGATATGAAAAATATGCAATTGAAATTGATCTCACAAAGATGTCAATTCACAAGAGCTTTGATTCTTCAATTCTAATTCTCCAGCATAAGTTTGCACAATTATGAGATCCTGTGGATGCAAATTTGAGAGATGAATTATGAAGAGCTGAGCCTTGTTTTTATAGAAATCTAGGGCTTTGGAGGTGCATGAGAAAAAAAGCCATAAATCACTCAACTAACTCAGGTTGATTTTTGAGTTATTTTTAAATAAAGGATAATTAACTCACAAAAACATGCAAAAGCTAAGTTTTAACTCAAAATAGAGTTTAGCTTTAATTGATAATTGATAGTTGTCTGCTTTTATGATTGTGCATGTTTTATTTATGAATTAATTTAATAATAAAGTGATTTATTTCCAACTTAACTGCTTTTAAAAATAAAACAATTGATTTATGGGTTAATCAATTATTTAGTCAAATTTTTATTAAAACTATATTATTAAATAATGACAACTTGCTTTAATTAATTAAATAAAAATTTAATCAATTATTCATAGGATATTTGGATTTATTGTCAAAATTAAATAATACAATTAATAATAGATAGAATTAAATTTAATTACACAATTAAGTGGCAAAATATTAAATCTAATTAATTAAATATGAAAATATTCAATTAATCAAACTTTAGGATAAATGTGATTTATTGCCAAATAATTATAAAATTAAAGATAATTATGATGATTAGGAATATTACTAAGAATATTCGCCGATGCAGAATTTAAGATAATCAATTATGATTCGATGATGTTTAGATGTGCCTTAGATTAGGACTTTGATGTCGATTTTAGTCGAATTGAAGATGTAGAAGATTAATGAGCTTAAAGCCCATTTTTGGGGTATTACATTTTGCGCCTCTTTGAATTACTGTGCGAAGCGCAGTGGTTCAAAGATAGGCTGTGTTTGATAAAGCTATTAAACTGATGTTTGAAATTGATAATTGATACGAGAGAAAAGCTTATTGATATTGATTTGATATGGAGATAATAGGTCTTGAGTGACCAAAGATAATGTTTACTATAATAGAAAATGAACCTATGATTGCGAAAAAGTGTCAAAACGCCTGATTCCAAACCTTAGGATTGCAAAGAAGTGAGTGACCCATTCTAGACTCGATTGTCTTAGTAGAACTAGCAGGTATCAATGCAAACCCTTCAGTTGTCGAAGAACCAAGGAAAGAACACTATGATCTCATGGTTGCAAAAACTGATACAGTTTACAAGATTAGGAGAATACCAGATTGATATGGATCTTGATGAATCTGATATGCCCCAAGTGATGATAGATTTTCCCCGAGCGATGAGGACTTTTGATGAATTAGTAACTAGATGTGATTGTTTGTCTTGATCACTGATGAAAGATATTGATAGATTTGATCGATAGAATTTGATTTCCAGACTTTGAATGATGTGCAATACCATGCCCCCTTCGGGATTAAAATTGAAATCTGACAAGAAAAGTCAGCGTTGAGAGCTTAGAAGCATGTTGATTGATGGGAAAAGTGGTTATACACGTTCAAGAGCGCATTCTACATCGTTTAGAGGTCCTGGAGACCAACGTTGACTAGGTTTGACCATGAGTTGACCATGGTTGACCATGTTGAAATTTTGATAGTTTGATGTTAGATAATCAGTTGAGTTGAATACTGGATTTCTGTGATGATTGAAGGTTGAATATGCAAGTAGTTAATAATATGAATGATCTTAGATTTGAATTTTGATCCCGAAAAAGGATTCTACTTGCTGCTTCGTTGGAGGAACCTTCGTGTGAGATTCAACTCTTGTTAGATTTGAAGAATTGATATGAAGAATTATTTAAGCTTTGAAGTTCGTTTAGCCATTGTGAGATCATGCAACATGCAAAATGTAAAGAGACATGCAAAATGAAATGCAACCTAAGACCTAGGACCTAGTCACTAATCATATGGCGATTTGTTATCATCATTAAACTTTTAGGTAATCGGATAAATCAATACAATGCCCACTAGCTATGAAACCATAGACATATGAATATCGATTTGTAACGCTCAAGAACCAATACAACACCCACTGGTCCAAAACAACCATGGACATATGAATATTGATTTTGTTTTCAGAATGTCAGATTAGATATAAGCACCAAGGCACAAACACCAGGATGACCTGAATATCATGTCCATTTTGATATAGCAATTTGTATAAGCATCAAAACATAAACATCATGATGACCTGAATACGCCTTGCATTGCAAACACATCAAAGAGTCAAGAGATCATTCTAAATCCAATGTGAATTACCCATAGTGACCCTTTATCGTTCACATCCTTAGGCAAGATCACGTTCCACAGTAGGAGAAAGAACTTACTCAAAAAGACAATAGTTAGATCAAACTTCCTTGAATTATCTGGGTATCAATGGTCGAGGTACGCATGGCCATCCAATTCGAGATAGAGGCTCTTACAGTCAAACACCATTTCAATCCAAAATTTCCAAAGACGTTAGATTTTCACATACAAGCAAAAGACAAAGAAAAGATTATGCCCCTAGTCATCACTCTCTAAATCCTATAAAGGACATCATTGAAGAGCTTGAAGGGACACAATATGCAAAAATCTCAATGCGAATCAGTAAGCATACAAGGAGATAAAAGCATGTAAAAAACATAGATTGTTTTTAGTTGAGTTTTGATGTTTGATTGCGTTATTGTAGATGCAAAATCCTTTCTGGAGACAAGATAGACTGACTAACTCACATGAAGCTTCAAAGGACTCTGACTAGATATGATCTGTCTAAGATACATGGGAGACCATAGGATATGACATTGATTGCCCCCAAGTGTTAAACATTGATAGGATACAGACGCTTGAGCTGATTGGTGTATCGATCGACTTATTGAAAATAGGAAATGCAGAAACAAACCGGGAGATATGTACAAACTAAAGCAAGACTGAAAGCTGGGAAAGACAGGGATTGTGCTGATAGATGGAGCATTTTGAACAAGTGGCACCCGTTTGCCAAGTTTTCACCATCTTGGCAGAGATTCTATTTTTGCTACCAAGGTGCCTGTTTCCAGGTTTTCACCAAGGCACCTTTTTTTTTTTTTTTTTTTAGTATTTTTGATTTTTTTATTTTATTTTTATTTTTTTGATATTTTCTATTTTTTTCAATTTTTTTCAATTTTTTATTTTTTTTTTATTTTTTTGTGAATTTTGATATTTTTTGATGTTTTTGCGAATCATCAAGGCACCTATTGCTAAGTTTTCACCAAGATGTTCATTTTTTTTAGGACTTTTTCTGATTTTTAGGATTTTTTCAGGACATTTTACCAAGCACTGAATACCTTAGGCATAGAATTTCTTCAGATGGAGAACGTTGATTGGTTCTTAGAGCTGTTCTCCTTCAGTCGTTGAGAGTTGATAGGCACTAGAGCCAAAAGTAGTAGTGATAACAAAGGGACCCAGCCAATTGGGTTCGAACTTCCCCTTGCGTTCTCGATGGGATTGATTTTTAGGATTTTCTCTCAAGACTAGATCACCAACTTGAAATTCTCTGTGTCTGACTTTCTTGTTGTAGCCTCTAGACATTCTCTTCTAATATACTCTGAGATGATCATACGCTACTTGTCTGCGCTCATCTAGTAGTTCCAGTTCTTGTGACCTAGATGCTCTGTAGTCATCATCAGTTGCTAGACCATGCATTCTGATTCTTAGTGATGAGATTTCAACCTTAATAGGTAGTACCACTTCATACCCATAAACTAAAGTGAAAGGTGTAGCCCCTATAGGCATTCTGATACTTGTTCTGATACTGATTCTGATACTAGTTCTGATACTTTCTCTTATACTTGTTCTGATACTGATTTTGATACTGGTTCTGATATTTGTTCTGATACTAGTTTTGATAGTGGTTCTAATACTGGTTCTGATAGTGGTTCTAATACTTGGTTTTGATACTGGTTCTGATAATCATTCTGATACTTATTCTGATACTTGGTATACTTGATAGCATCTTTTTCCATTGCAAACTCCCAAGCAAGATCATATTGTGCAGTCCCAATGTGTAGCAAGGTGGAGAACAAGAGGGATTGGCAAGCTGGTGGAAGAGATGGAAGACGAGCGAATGAAGGAGAGTGAAGGGAAGAAATCCTCAAGGCAAAACTCCTCAAGAATACCCAAGTTAGGGAAAAATTGTCATGTGAAGCACATTTGGACAAGCAATGAAAGGCCAGCATAGGATAAGTCATAAAAGTGTAATGCAAGAGTAGGAAAGGATGCATTCCAAAGGAGTAGACATGTCAAGAGACTTCATAGCACCGTGTTTTACTCTTTCTTTCTTAGATCAAGACCAAAGGGGAAAATGATAGCGACAGGTGAAAATGAATGGAGGAAAATAAATATGAAGGCTAAAAAGGAAGGGATTGAAAGCAAGATCATCATCAGACAACTCACAAAATAGCCAAATGTTCGTGTATAGATCAACATTGTCAAGATCAAAGAGAGAAGATGAAATGGATGAAATATGTAGAAGAACTACGCATGATGCCTGATTGTCAGGTTTTCATCATGGTACTTATCCAAGGCGCCACAACGGAGTGGTTTTCACCTTAGGATGAAATTTTTTTTCTCTTTACTTTTGCTACCAAGGTGCCTGTTTCCAAGTTTTCACCAAGGCACATTTTTAATTTTTTTTAATTTTTTATTTCTTTTTTTGGAAGAAGGCAAGCTTTTTAGATAATGCTCCTTGAAAGGATAAACCATGATATGCCAAGGATTCAAAATGACATGCTCAAAGATGCTGATAGGGAAAGGAATATGGAAGAGAAAAATGGAGGATAGGGTTTTATGTAAAGCGAGTGAGGTTGGAAGATAGGAGGAATAGGCAAATGAGGAAAAAGGATAGAAGGTAGAAGGATAATGCATGGAAGGATTGTGAAAGCGTAAGTGGAAAGGAAGGCAAGATCAACGTAAACACACACCTTGAAGGGTGGCGAGAGGGTGGAGAAAATGTGAATGAAGGAATACGTGAAGGAATATGGCGAATGGATAGCAGAGGTTGAGGTTTAGGCGCATGGAATGAAAGAATATTTTTGGAGGGAAATGAAGTGGAAGCCTTTGGAAGCTTGAATGTCAATTTCACTTTTTGCTCAACACTAGACTCTTTCAAGAGAGACTTTGGAATCCATATAGCCGTAGGCTTTTTATTTCTTTTTGATGATCTAGAGGGAATATCTTCAATGATGGATTTTGGAACACATACTTGTCTTGTAATTTTTTTCTTAGATATCTCTTTTGACTTTATGTTTCCATGTCTATTAGAGGAGACATGGTGATCTTCTTTTTTTGATGGATTCTTGTATTGCTTCTTTTTCTTGTATTGAACATTCAAGTTACTTCCAAAAGACTTGGGACTTGTGGAACAAGGAGGATATGACTGGTTTAGATGGGTGGGTGGATAAAAAGGATTCAAGGGTATGCATCTATGTTGATCTTGAGGAAAGATAGGAGATGGAGGTATGTAAGGACCTAAGATGGATGGCAAATTAAGAGAGTTAGGAGGGGAAAGTGAAGGGACATAAGGACCCAAGATGGAAGGTAGACATGAAGCCCTTAGTATTGGTGGAAGAGGTCTGAGGATGGAAGTGGAAGATGCAAAAGGATAATCAATAAGTTCATTAGCATCTATATGACAACCAAGGATATCAGCATTTTTAGAGTGAGCATTAAAATTTTCAATAGAATTGTGGACATGTTGAATAGGAGAACCTTCTTTGATAGGATTGTTCAAAGCTTGCAAAGACTCAGAAAGAGTAGAAAGTGGAAATGAGCATGGAGTGGTAGAACAAGAAGATGGAAGACTTTGATCTTGACAAAGATCTTTGGAAAGCATAAGCATATAATTTTTATCTTGATTTTCAATAGGCTCAACATTGGAAGTAACAACACCATTTTTAACAACCTTAATGGAAGTATCATCTTTGGAAAGCACAAGTGTAGTAAGGTTATTTTGATTGTCAATAAGCTCAACAGTGTAAGTAGTAGCTTGATCTTGCTTAGGAGAAGACTTAAGACATGGTGGAATGCATGAAAAAGGGTCTATAGGATCAAAAGAACCCTGAGGCAGATAAGAGACATCAGAAAAAGGAGTGGATGACATGGAGGGTTCTTGATCTTGATCTTTCTTTATGTTCTTTTCTTCATCATTTTTAGAATCCTCTTGACATGGAGCCACTTCTAAGGACAAGGAAGCATGTTGGGATTGTATGGATGACTTTGGAAGAGATGGTGGAGGACTAGCTGAAGTAAGGATTATAGCATATGAAGGCTTAGGCTCTTTAGGTTTATCATTATTGAAAGTCTTTGCAACCAAGTGAAGGTTAGCTTGAGTTTCTTTAAGAGGTAGCCCTAGAGGATAACTATAGGGAACCACATGAAAAGTATCAAGGCTTGTGTCGGATGAAGGTTCTGTGAAATATTTGAAAGACTCAGAAGCTTTAAGAAATGTACGGGTATTGGAGGAAGTAGGGGATGGAAGGGAACTATCACTAGACAAAGGTTCAACATTAACATGACCTTGCTTGAGAAGATAATCTTTATTTTCAGTAGGAGAGTCTTTAGGAGAAGGATTCTTATAGTTTTGACATTTTAAGCTAGCACGATGCATTTTATAGTCCTCTGCAGTAGTAGATGGATCATCATCAAGGTATTGTCCAAAAAAGCCATCAAAATCTCTTTCAAAATCAGAATCATATGGATCACCATCACGATCTATCCAATGTGACGGCCCATTTTTAGTGAGTAGGAACGAACGATGAGGAGGACTCTTAGGAACAGAGGTGTCATAGGTATCATTACATTGCCTGTCGTCATAGTCATCATAGTCTCCAAAGCTAGATGTGTCACTCTCTGTGGAAGAGGTATCATAAGGATTGTCATGTTGCTCACATTTTTTCCAGAGGCATGGTGACATGTACAAGTCTTTATCAAATGGAAAAGAGCATAGAGTTTCCATGGAGAACTCTTTAGGTTCCTTTTCTTTCTCAAGTTTGTGAAGCTGGACTTGTATAGCATGTATCTATTTCATTATAGTGGTGATCAGAGCTTCTTCCTCTTGTTTACTGATTCTTTGAGACATGTGTACTGATTCTCAATAGCTACTGCTCTGTTCTTGACACAGTGATTTGTTCGACAGATTCTGGAATTAGGCTGAAAAAGCTAAGTATCTAACAATTTTGACAATTTCTGACAACTCTCTCAAATTTTTCCAAATGACACTCTGCAGACTCGTACGACACTGGGTAGTCTATGAAATGACAGTTGCTAAACTCGTATGACTTTTGGGTAGAAATGAAATGACAGCTGACAAAACTCGTACGACAATTGCTAACAGGGTTTTGACTTCTTGAATTTGCTGGTTTGAAAACTTGTACAACACTATGTTCTCAATCATACGACAGATGGGCAATACTGAAATGACACTTGACAAAACTCGTATGACTTTTAACTTCCTGAAATAACATTTGACTCTAGAAAAGATTTTACGTCAATTTTTGCAAAATTTAAGGTCTTCAGTTTTGGATTGTTCGCAAATTGTACTGTCCAGATTTTGAAGGTTATACTAGATTTGATCATTTTTAATAGCCAAGTAGATAAACAAGCACGCAGAATAGCAAGCAAGTGATTCCAAGCATGTCTGAAAACAATGAACAAGGGCAAAAGAAACCTTGCACATGAACAATCAAGTGACCAAATTGTGATAATCCCTAAGAGTACTAATTGTGTATGTTCTAAAAAGTTTTGCAATAACACACATATACCTGAGAATGAAAAATTGGCCTCTCTAGGGTTTTTAGTAATGGTTTGACTCTGCAAATTTTATGATTCAAAGAGGTGAACTCCAATCTTGGCGCACCAGGGTTTTCACATAATCTGAGAACTTAATCTTCAAGAGCTGCTAGGGAGATTTGACAACCCAACAATGAACCATACCCATGGAGATTTCTTCCACAAGGACATTTATATAGCGGGTGTCACTACCATGGCAAAAATGGCTATTACTGCTTGAGGTTCCGTCAATGCCATTTGCCCTGTGAAGGGATTTTCCGCTATGGTTAACCCTCTCTAAAGGTGACTCACAGATTTATACCACAAGGGGACTTGGATCCAGATCTAAGGTTTTTGACACCTTTTCACTTTTAACCCAAACAAAGCAAGCAGATTAATCCGACATGCTAAGACAAAGTTTTGTTCCACCAAGGTCTGTGATATCAACTCCACGTGATCTATCAACCTCTCTGAGGAGAGAATGTATCAATCAATAAGAGAAGATGCACTAACCAATTTTGATTCACCAAAGCTCATGATATCAACCCCACGTGATCTATCAACCTCTCCGGAGAGAGAATGTGTCGATCAATAAGAGAAGACACACTAACTAAGTTGAATGTGAAATGCACTAAGTATCCTCCCTACCTACAAGGATTCCGTCATCAAGGAAGGATTTTTCTAGGAATCCAATCGCTCAAGAATCATGAATAGTGTTCATAGGGCCTAATTACTATGTGAGCACAGATATATTCCCGAAAGCAAATCTACCAAAAGTACCCAAAAAGTAGAAAGAGGAACACTTAACACTTAAAGCGAATATGAGATGAGTCCACAAGGTGGAACACTTAACACCTCACACAAGCTGAAAATAAGTCCCCAACTTAGAAAACAAGTGAGTTCCTAAAAGCACAAAAGGGTTGCCAAGTGGAACACTTAATGCTTCTATCCTGTTGACCCCTCCCCTTTATGGTGCTGAGATTGCAACCACGGGGTGAAAATGAGGGGCCGGTGGATTAGCGAGTCCAATAACCCAAGATAGAAATCAAGATCAATCACAACTATTCTAAGACTACTTAATGAATCCTTAAGGGGTCACAACCTAGTATCAATTATGCAAGTGTGTAGAAATAGACAAAAGCATGAAAAAATGCACACAAGCCAAACACATAAGAGATTTATTTTAAGTCCAAATTGAAATGTTTTCAGAACAAGGAGAATACCTTATGATCCTCACAACACGCTTAGTAGATTCTACCTAATTTTTAGCAATTTTTTGTTGAGCTTTTCCATGCAAGCAAGCTACGAACTTTCCAACAAGCCAACAAGCAAACAAGATATGCAAGGTATATTCAACTTATGAAAACCCTAGGGTTAGATCTAAAAATCAATTGTTAGGAGCAATAATAACTAGAAATTAATCCAAATGACAACTCATATCATGCATTGAATCATATGAAAAATAAGTGCATACCCATCACAAAATTTTAATTTTTTTGCACTGCATTTGACCTAGTCAACAAAATCTAATTTTTTTGATATGATTTTGGCCACAAAAATAGAAATTTAGAATAGATAACCCTATTTAAAAATAGAGAGCTTTCCAAAAATGTAAAAATTTTAGAAAAATCTCTTCATTTGTGCCCTAGAGACCCATTTTATCAAAACAGACTAGTTTTTGCAAATTGACTATTTGAGCTATTAAATTGCATTTAAATTTAAAATACAAATAATAGACCCCCTGTAGAATTTGAAGAGCTTTCCGAAAATGTAAAAACTTCAAACAAATATTCTAATTTGTGCCAAAAATTAATTTTTTAGGAAAAATAAAAAAAATTATTAAAAATTCAAAAAATTATAGAAAATTCTGAATTTTTTTTTGAAGCTTTCCTGATATGTCACCAATCTGCAAAACAAATTTTAGACCAAAAATCCAAGCTGTTTGGGAGATAAAATTAAATCTTTGAAACTTTGGGGTTTTAGCTCTCCAAAAAAATCAAAACCAGCATGCAAAGGTGGGTTGCCCCACGGTGGGCGCCAGAAATGTGTGTGTGAAAATTGTACCTAATCTGTAGACACAACACTCAGTAAAACATTAGAGGTTAGTGATAATCAAAATCATGCAAAATTGAAAGCTAAACTAACCAAGCGATTTACTGCCTTCTAGTAGGTGCAAGATTGATGTTCTCAGATTGTAATCGAGATCAGTAACCTAGATGACACCTAAATGCAGGATTTGAATTCAATTGATCTAGATATGAGATTGAATATAATTAAGCTATTTTTTTGGATTTTCTATGCAATAAGAATGATAAAAACTTGATATGAATCTATGCTAGATGAAATTGATATGCTATGAATTGATCTATCTAACAATGATATGCAAAGCTATGAAATTTTATGCTATGATATGAAAAATATGCAATTGAAATTGATCTCACAAAGATGTCGATTCGCAAGAGCTTTGATTCTTCAATTCCAATTCTCCAGCATAAGTTTGCACAATTATGAGAACCTGTGGATGCAAATTTGAGAGATGAATTATGAAGAGCTGAGCCTTGTTTTTATAGAAATCTAGGGCTTTGGAGGTGCATGGGAAAAAAATCCATAAATCACTCAAATAACTCAGGTTGATTTTTGAGTTATTTTTAAATAAAAGACAATTAACTCACAAAAACATGCAAAAGCTAAGTTTTAACTCAAAATAGAGTTTAGCTTTAATTGATAATTGATAGTTGTCTGCTTTTATGATTGTGCATGTTTTATTTATGAATTAATTTAATAATAAAGTGATTTATTTTCAACTTAACTGCTTTTAAAAATAAAACAATTGATTTATGGGTTAATCAATTATTTAATCAAATTTTTATTAAAAACTATATTATTAAATAATGACAACTTGCTTTAATTAATTAAATAAAAATTTAATCAATTATTCATAGGATATTTGGATTTATTGTCAAAATTAAATAATACAATTAATAATAGATAGAATTAAATTTAATTACATAATTAAGTGGCAAGATATTAAATCTAATTAATTAAATATGAAAATACTCAATTAATCAAACTTTAGGATAAATGTGATTTATTGCCAAATAATTATAAAATTAAAGATAATTATGATGATTAGGAATATTACTAAGAATATTCCCTGATGCAGAATTTAAGATAATCAATTATGATTCGATGATGTTTAGATGTGCCTTAGATTAGGACTTTGATGTCGATTTCGTTCGAATTGAAGATATAGGAGATTAATGAACTTATAGCCCATTTTTGGGGTATTACAGGGATAAGAAAATTTTATTAAAAAATATATCAACTACTTTACAAGAGAAACATACCTTGTGGTCACAATCAACAAGCTGTTGCTCACTGAGGCTAACTAGCTTTCGAGTATTCAAGAAATTGGCTCCTGTTGTGCTAAATGTCCAGCAAGATCCACAGCTACCCTGCACAAATTATATCAAGATCTTCTGAATAACCTTACATCACAGGTATACATGTATAAGGGAGAGACAGGAAGCCCCTTTTGGTTAATATCTTTTGATACAAATCACTTGAAATGTTTGGCAACTATAATACAAATTGATTGTAGAGAAATCTAATTCAGATTCAAGGTAAAATCAATGAACCATAAAAAGATCTTATTCAGCAATAAACCCAACATGCCACTTCTTCAAAATTATCTAAACAGGGATGATTGGTAATCTCTCATGCTGCTTTTTCATTGTTAATCTATCAGGGAAATTAAAAAAAGGGGCAAAAGTTTGTTGAAAAAAATACATTAAATCAATAAAAGGGGGGAAAAAGATTGTTTGAGAAAATACTTGATTTTTGACAGGAGTGACAGCTGCATGCTCTCTCCAATCGAAGTACTCAGGTAAATCATCAGTGGGTAGGACAAGGGCAGGGGAGTTAATGGAGGGGGGTCTCCTGAGACCCAGATAATGGTGATGAAATTCCTCCTTTGTTAAATCTAAAAATTTGGTAATACCATGAACAACCGAGCGATCTAATTTCTGATGGCGCATAGCCTTTCTTAGAGTGTACTTGAATATGGAGAGGCGGTAAGCATACTCTTCCTCCCCTGAATATTTCTTACTGAATTTCTTCATAAAATGGGCAAAATGGGTTTCTGCATTGAACAACCATTTTTCAAATTCATGGTCTGTTACTAGGCTGACCTTGTGCAATGACATCACGGCCCCGTGACCTTACGGAACATGCTTATTCTAGTTTGAGAATTATATAACAAGCAGAGCCTTTCTGCAAGAAAATTATTTTTCTAGCTGAATTCATTGAATAAATTTTGGTCATATTATCAAAATCTATAATACCCAGCTTGAATGCAGTTTATTTTAAGATCCATTATTGAATTAATTTGCAGGTTTGGTCTTCCTAAGAAATCAATTCCAAAGGAGGCTGCATATCAGATCATCAGTGATGACGGCTCTCTACTGAATGGCAGAGGGCTTTTCAAAGCCATATTGAGCCTTGCATGCTTTCGCTGTCTGGTACACCAATACGACTGAAATCCCCACAATAATGTGGATTGCCAAAAAAGATCAACCCATTAATGGAAGGAAATCCCATCTCCACCTACAAAAAGATGGTGACTTGGTCCTAATTGATGCCGATGGAACTGCCATAAGGAGGACTGGTACCAGAGCTCTCTCTGTCAATGCTGTTGTGTTTCTTGACACAGGCAGTCTTGTTCTATGCAGCTCTTCTGGCTGAATCCTTTGGAAAAGCTTTGATTCCCCTACTGATACGCTCCTTCTAGGCTAGACTTTCACTAAGGATACATAACTGGTCTCCAGAATGGATGATGCCACATACAAATCTGGGTATCATAGTTTCTTCTTCAACGATGACAACTATCTTGCCCTAATCTATCGAAGTTCTACTATTTCCAGCAAGTACCGGCCAAGGCAATGAACAACTATCAAGAGTAATTCCCTTTCTATAAGATGGATGGTGGAGAAGCTCCCAATGTCTGTCATTGGGCTCTCCACAACTTGCAACCCTCGATTGACCAAAATCAGCCGGGTGTTTCGCAGATGAAAATGCCTACGGTGTAACTAGTAATACACCTCATTATTGAATAATTTTACTTGGTTCATTGTAATACACCTCTCATAGAGGTGGACCGTAATGAGTTTTACCTATCAATTCATATGATGCGTAATAGACACTTCCAGACTTTACGGGTCCAAGTTTTATTTTTGAGGCTTGAGGGGAGACCATTCATATGGGAGGTAAGAAGAATATTAATTTTAGTCTTTCATAAATTGTGTAAATAACAATAGTAAATCATTTCATAATTAGTTGATTATAATTGGTAACGACAATGAAATTGTTATTTTATCAAGATATAAATTATTGAAGAGTACAATTATAAGAAATGATAATTTTAATTATATATAAGTTTCAAGTAAGTCAATTTGAATCATCTTCATTAATGACTTTAGTTGATAAGAATAGACATTCAAAAATCATTTCAAAAGTTCCATAAACACAACAAAACTTTCATCAAGATAAACAAAAACTCTTCAAATCATGTTGATACATAAGTGGCAGTCGCAACATTAGGTGTGACCCTTTTATCATCAATTTACACATCATAATTTTACTCATCTTTCTAAATGATTACATAGTATCATGTTTAAATTCATTAATGCTAATGAGATAAATTTTCCTCACATCAAACCAATAGATACTTCCAAGCCCTTGCGATATTCCTTTGATCCAAAAGCCTTTTGTCAATACCATCATCAAGTCGGGCATATACTAACTTGTCATGATATTGAGAAGTGTTTTAGGTTGAAACATATGTTCCAAGACCTTAAATTTGAACACTATAATTGTGGAGGGTGTGAATGGAAACTAAAAAAATCCTTAGCACCTCTTAATCAAAAATTTGTAAATCTTTACTAATCCATTTCCTAGCATAATCAATCATTGTATTTATAAGCTATTAGAAAGATGTGTTATGATATTGCTATCAAATCCAACTATGTAGTTTTTTTAGTCAAACTTATTGACCCATGTTTCATGAGTAGTGGTTCACAAGAACTCATTTCTCATGAAAATGAATGGAACACTTAGCACACATTGCATCTACATGATGCTCATAGAGGTGAAGCATCAGGACTTCTTGGGAGGTCACCCATCCCAATACTACTCTAGCCTAAGCAGGCTTAAATATAGACTTTCCTCTATGGTTAAGCGCACTTTGCTTAAAAACTCATTTGCAAGAAAGATGTGAAAACTTTAGTCTTGGCTTATTTTGGCCACAAAAACTTGGACGTTTGAAACCTCAAAAAGATGTCCTTTTCTTATCTTATTAAAATTTCAAATATGAAAAGAATATCTTCTTTAACTAAACCTAAAGATATTTCACCTCCTCATCCTAGACCTAGAATTCTTACCACATATTATATTCCTCCTGTATATGTTGTAGTGCCACCTCCTACAACTTATAAATGCCCAAGATTCTACATCTCTCAACCTAGATAGGTTTTTTCCATTCCTCCTCTTGGACAGGAAGAAAATGAGTTGAGTTTGATTGATCACAAACCTTTTACAAGTCTCTATTCAAACTAAGAAAAAATATAGTACAAGAGAATGCCAATGAAAACACTATGCTAAGGCCTATGAAGTTTCATCCTACATCATTTCCTCTCCTAAGACACAAAAGCTTAACTTGGCCCCATTTTACCAAGCTTTTGGTATCCCAAAGAAAGAATGTCATCTTAAAAGGTTAAAATTTTCTAAATAAAATGATTGTTAATTTCTTAGTAAAGAAGCTTTTGTGATTAATTTAGATGATGATATATAAGATAAATTTTTTTACCCTAACAACATTAAGGCTAATAGTTTTGATGATATGTATGAGGTTATTTAGATCAATCATGATATTTCTTCACGATTTTCAAAAGCATTAATCTTAACCCCTAGTAACAAATAAAGTTTTATGGTTTTAAGGAAAATTGTAGAAATAGATAATATCAAAATATAATATACAATAAGAAAGGAAAAATACAAAGCATAATAATAAAGTGATTTAACATGGTTCACCCAATGTGAGATACATTCACCAGAATGAAGTTATCCACTTCTTTATATTATCCAACAAAGAGAAAATTATAATATGATGTCTTTCACTATACACATCCACTTAATTGTAGGCCTTCAAAGCAGCTTACAAGGTTGGTTTAAATTCCAAAATAATAGATGAATCCATTAATTTATTTAAGAGGAAAATGTGGCTAGCAAAGTCACCAACATTTAATCCCATAAATATGACCTTACCAAATACCATCAATCTCCCACTTAGAGGTTGATCAGGCTCCACACTAAATAATCTCCTACTTGGAGATTAATTTTGGACAAACACCACTATATTTGTAGCTCCCACTAGCCTGACACACCTAGAATTGACTTGTTCCTCACTTCCACTAGATCATGCATGAAGGTCAACATTAACTTAGAAGTAAGTTAGTTTTTCTTGAGTTACTACCTTCGTCAACATATTTTTAGAATTCTTGGTAGTGTTTATCTTCACTAACTTGAACTATCCATCCTCTAAAACTAAGTGTATTAAATCAAACCAAATTTCTATGTGTGATATTAGATTTTTTGAAAGATGCACTATGTAAACCAAATATTGTTGTGCTCATTTTCCTACTATCTAAGGGGTCAAATAAATAAATTATGTCCTTAATTTTAGACCATTATAATTTCTCAATTTTCTTCCAATCTAACTTATTTGAACCTCTTTTATCCTCATACCTCTCTTACCATATTGAAGCCATTACCCAAAATCCATGAGACCTCTTTAAGGTTGAAAAGAGTTTTGCATAGTTCAGTCTTGTCTTTATATTCATTTGGTGCATATGTAGAACATAGATCAATGTATGAGTCATCAATATCTACAATGACCAGGATCAATTAGTTGCAAGGATAGGTGCTCCATTCCTTGACTTTAGGGGCCCACTTAAATGGAAAGAAGGAAGGTAGATATACCTATTATAGGCTAAGTTTGCACCCTTGTTTCAAGCTCTCGTAGTCTTGATAACCTAGTATAACATGGGAATCATCTCCAGGTTGTGGGACCTATGCTAACTGAGATGAGACCTCCAGGTTCTAAGCTGGTTCCTCTTGGATAATCACCTTAATTTGCTTCTAGACATGAAAAGTAAACTTTTGAGGGAAAGGGATAGAAGGAATGCTTGAAAAGGGAAATGACTGAAAGCAAGCTACCTACTAGGTGATACACTGAAATTAGGGTTTGGATCTTAGTATAGAGGAATGGAATCAATGAAAGGCTTAGGTCTAGTAGGTCACAACTTACTGAATAGGCTTGCATAAGTGTTTCATAGGAGGGTCTGAACATAAGACACAATCTATGACCTGCAAGAAGACATTCACTTCTGCAACTCGGTGTAGGAATGAGACAAGACTGTTAGGGGGCTGAAGTATGCCCACAAAAACATCTAAATCAGATCAAACATAGTAACACACAAAATTATAGAAAAGAAAGAGGGATCAGGAACCCTAAGATATCACTGAAAAATATCATATACTTAAATCCAATAAGAGATACTTCAAACAAGGAAGCACGGGGACATGAAGAATTGTCACAAAATACCTCTATAATGTTTGAATTACCAATGATAGAAATACAACTATCAAAGCCAGAGGGCAGGAAAAATGCCACAGATAACCCTTAAGAAAGATGAATTTCTTTTTACAATTGTCTAACTCCGAACTCAAAAGCTCAAAAAATATAATATATACAACCCCCTCCTGCACACAAGCAAGAGTCAAAACCTAACTAGGGTTGCAAGATTAAACAATGATATCAAACCCTAAGGTACTGGTCACCTATTAATGAAAATCTCTGAGAACCGGTGATCAAATCATATCTTTCTTTGCGTGTTGATCCTTCTGAACTGAAAACACCTGCAAACACAACAACCTTGACCTACCAACCCACCTGCAACTCCACTAAGCCATGAAGGCTCACAATCTAATCATAATTCCCTAGATAACAGTACCACTTGAATGATGGTGCCAATTCTTTCTAGCACCACCTGGCATGGAAATGTAGCAAAGGACCCTGCAGACGCTAGCCAATAGTCATCTCCATCATCTTCACAACCACAACTATCTTGAGAAATCAATTCCTGAGCTACCCGATATCGTGCATGGCTGAAAGAGCAAAAGAATAGCAAAACCCTTGCAAAGATATTCAAATTTGAATTGCAATGACTAGCCAGTCATTTTAAAACACAAATGCTAATCCCCTCTAACTCCCAGCAAATGAACTACTCAGATCTATCCTAAAATGGTCGCGAAACCCTTTTGAAAAGTTCAAATCCATCTCAACACACCAATGCCAATGAAGATCAAGCACATTGGCATATAAGAAAGTTTAGAACCACCACAAACCTTCCCTCTTTTAAGTCATTCAATGACTACGTGATTGAAGACTTCTTTCTAATTCACGAAATCCTTTTCGTAACCCTGGTCTGGTTAAGCGATTCAGCGAACAAGGCTTTTTGCTAAATCACTGGATCTTTCTAATAACCCTAGTTACATTAAGTGAACATGGAAAAACCTTTTGGTTGTTGATTTGCAAGATCTTTAACTAACCTTGGGCCCAGGCTGACACATACCACTCTTTTATTCACCCTTGACTGCTCTGTAGACATACAGCTCGGCAAGCCCCCAGATGGCGGACCCACTAAAGATAAGATTTTGATCCAATGGAAGCTGCATGATCTCGTGGCTACTGAATATTCCTTGCGCCTTTATGCCAGTTGTAGATCTATATTAGACTGGGATCTCTTTGACAAATGGAACCACCTATAACCTTGTCAGCACTTGGCAACCAATTGTGAACCTCCAAATCACTTTGACCTGGCATCAAACCCACCTGACAAAGGCTTGAACACTTAGCAAAATGGATGGTTAGCGCATAATCTCATGGCTTTGACACCATTCATGAGAACACATGCCAGCCGTCGATCTCTATCCTTCTGATATTTTTGTAGGCATTCCAACATGGCCCCACTGACATATGCCTAATCACCATTATGTCGACCAATCAGAAGCTACCATTTGTATACACATAGCAGTGGACTTGCCTGAATGAAGAGTTATGTCACCAGGAGAAATCAAGGGTTCTCCTAAGTTCACAAACTTCTGACACTTTTCATGAGAAAATATGCCAGCCGTTAGATCAAAAGAGGACTGATAATCGGGCCCTCTGACAAATTACAAGTCATCTCCTTCTGACCAATGAAATACCTCCACATAGGACACCATGGTAATGGACCCACAAAGGCATGAAGCGCTGAGAAAAAGGGAAGATTGACGGTTGTTGTAAGATCGCAAGCCTCTGACACATGCTATGAGATCTTACGACAACCATTGATCTCATCAACTGGGACCCCACTCAAAATCTTTTAACCCTAGAAGTCTTAGTGAATATGTGACCAAAGGAAAATCAATCAGTTGCTGAATAGAAATCTTAACCTTAGTTAAGTTTAGAGAATACGCGAACAAGGCATTCACAGAATCGCTGGGTCTAAAGTCCAACCAGGGGTTATAGTTAGTGAATGCCTGACTGAAAGGTAATCTGCGAAGTCACTGAATACTTTAGGGCACCACCATTTTATCTCACGACCAAGAGAAACACTGTAGTCACCAGTTCTCCAAGAGGATAAGGTAACCATCGGAAGACTTAGCGAATAGGCGACCGAAAGGAAATATTACGCACATGGGTTTTGAAGACACTTAAGTTTCCGATAAAGGTAACTGCAAAAATAGAATGAGGGCTTAGGGTTTGTAGGGTTAATTTAGCACCAATGGCTACTTTTATGAATTTTTGACCTATAGACTAGAGAGTTAAAAAGATTGCATAGGCCAAGAAGCAAGAGATAAATTCATGAAAATTCTATGGATGCCTGGTAGGGGAAGTTCAGAGACCCTGGAGTAGATTTTGGCCAAATTTGTATGGATATGAAAATTAGGGTAACATATTGGTGATTTCTGCTAGATGTTAGCTTGCTAGACATGGATCAGTGGCCTTGACATATCCATTGGGTATGGGGCTATCAAAACTCAAAAATTCTCACAGGGAGATAGAATTGGAACTAGAGAGAGAAACTTGTGCTTAGGCACTTCTTGAAAAGTAGGAAACCAACCTAGAAAATAGGGAAAGAAAGCAGAAAAACACATTTAAAATAAATTATAGAGAGGGATTAACCTCAAAGTAGGGCTTCAAGTGGAAACCATTTACTGAGATTGGTAAGGCATCTCCTTCAAGAGTTGAAAGCTGAAAAGAATTGGATCCCTTGCACTCTATTATAACAAATGGTCCACCCCAAAATGAATCAAATTTGGTATGTCTTCCAGGCTTGGATCTGAACTCATCCCATTTGAGGACCACATCCCCAACCTTGAAATTTCTAATCCTGGCTCTTTTATCGAAGCTTCTCTTTGTCTGAATCTAGTGAAACTCCATATCCTACATTGATTTGTCTCTAATTTCCTCTAGCTCCATCAACTAAGAATATCTGGTCTACAAAGGATCTCCTCCTTCAAATAGGGCATACTAAGTGGCCAAGTCGAAAGCTGGTAATTCAACTGAGATGGACAACCTAGCCTCTCTGCCATACACTAGCACATAAGGAGAATTACCAATGATTCTTTTTAGAGTAATTCTATCCAGGCATAAGGAAAACCTAAGCTTTGTATGCCAATCCATCTGATTATCTAGTAGGGTCTTCTTGATTATCCTAATCAAGTTCTTATTGGTGGATTCTGCCAAGCCATTGCCTTGGGGGTAGTAATTGGAACTGGTATTCAAATAGATGCCATTCTTGACTACCCACTCTAAGACCCTAAGGCCTATGAATGCCAATGCATTATCTAAAATTATGGAATCTGGAATGCCAAACCTATGAACTATATCATCATAAAAACTTAGGACAACACTCTCATTGGATTCTTTTAAAGAAATTGCTTCTATCCATGTAGTGAAATAATCTATTGTAGTATCCATCTATGGCCTGCACTAGATGGAGGGTTGATCATACCAATGAAGTCTATACCGCACTTCATGAAAGGTTGCTCTGTTCTGATTGGCTATAGGGGCAAGGCTGCAAGCCTTTCTTTTCCTGCAAACATAGCACACTTGATGCATTTTCTTACATAATCATGACTATCTTTGAAGATAGATGGCCAATAGTATCCAGCCCTCATGATTTTAAAAGTAGTAGTCCTAGGAGAAAAGTGACCTCTAGAAGGTCCATCATGAAATTCAAATAGGACATTAGCTATTTTTCTGAATCTATGCATCTTAAAAGGACACCATTGTGATCCTTTTTGAAAAGAACTTCATCTATCAGCACAAAAGGAACAGATTGCAATCTATAATACCTCCTTTTTGCTGAGTCTAGATCTATAGGACATTGTCCTGTCTTCAAGTAATTGATCATATTAGGCAACCAACTTGCTGCCTTGGCTTGTTCTTCTATAGACTGGACCACCAAAGATGCATCTATTGTTTCTGATTTCTTTGAACCTTCATCTTCTGCCAAATGCTCACAAAGACCTCTTCCTCTAACCAACTTGGTAGTTTGAATATCAATGTCATATTCCATCACCTTAGTGATCCAACCAGCTCTTTTCTCATTTAGGTCCTTGGAAAGAAAAACTTCTTTGACACTTGGATGAGTAACCTTCAAGTGTACCTTGCTATGGGTCAATAGATATCTAAACTTTTTAAGGCTCTTTACCAGAGCAAGTACATGTTTCTCTACAAAAGAGTTTCTCTATTCATACTCTTCTAAACCTTAACTAAAGAAAGCAATAGGCTACTCCAATCCATCTGAATTTTCTTGGGTCAACATTGTAGATATAGCATCATGACCTCCATAAGCATAAAGGATAAAATCCTTACTAAAATTTGGGTTTAGGAGAACAGGAGCTTCTGTTAAGGCCTCTTTGATAGTTTGGAAATTGACTCTCCTTTCTTGGGTCCAACTGAAAGCTAAACTCTTCTTTAACATGGCTGCCAAGGGCTTTAGTAAATCTGCAATGTTAGGCAGGAACCTCCTAACAAAATTAATCTTTCCTATGAAAGATTGGAGACTTTTCTTGTTATGTGGTAGGGGTAGCTCTAAGATGGCTACAATTCTCTTAGGATCTACCATGATCCCTTCTTTGGATACTACATATCCTAGCAATTTTCATTCATGAACTACAAACACACACTTCTTGGGATTAAGAGATATCCCAAATTCTCTACACCTTTCAAAAATCTTCCTCAAATGTTTAATGTGATCTAATGCATGCTTTGAATAGACAGTTATGTCATCCAGAGAGACCAGCACAAACTTGTACATTAGGCTCTTAAAGACCATATCCATTGCATTTTGAAATGTAGCACCTGCATTTGACAAACCAAAGGGCATCTTTTGATATGCCATGGTTCCCCACTTGGTTGTAAATGTAGTCTTATATTGATCTTCTTCATTTACTAAGATCTGATTGTATCCTGAATAGCCATCCAATAATGAAAATCTCTCAGATCTAGAGACACATTGTAAGATCTGTTCCATTGAGGGTAATGGAAGGCAGTCTTTTAATGAGGCCCTGTTAAGATCCCTGAAGTCAACACATAACCTTAGTTCCCCATTCTTCTTCCTGACAGGAACAAGGTTGGAAACCCAACTAGTATGCTTAATGGGGTAGATGATACCACTTTCTATCAATTTGAGTACTTCTTTATGCATAAGTGGTTCAAGCTTAGGATTAATAGGCCTTTGCTTCTGCCTCATTGGCTTGGCATTAGGTTCTAATTCAATGGTGTGTTGAGCAAGGGCTGGATCAAAACCCTTGAGATCCTCATATTGCCATGCAAAAACATCACTGAATTATTTAAATAATTGTGTATAATCTTGCCTTTCCAAATCAGTGTTCACTTTTCCAAATTGTAGGCTATTACCTGGTTCCAACTCTAATTTAACACAATGTTCTTGTTGGACTACCAGGCCAGCTTTGTTTTTCTTAACTTCATCATCCTTGTTGAAGACAGGCTCTAAGGTAACAAGACCTCTAGGCATCTTATTGGACTCCAGTTGTATCACTTGATCACCATAGTTTCGTGATAGCTTATCTTGATTATGTTCTGAAAAAACATCTTCTTCAAACAAGAACTGCATAATTTGTTCATCATTGTCAAACACTTTCCAATTAACATCATTATCAAGAATAGAGGGTCTGACAATCACTTTGATATGCTGTTGATCTATTTCTTTTGAAATTCTATTGGGAATATCATATTGGGATCCAATAGTAGCTAACCTATCTGCATTTTGATTTAGCTTTCTAGGGAGGGCAACAATATTGAAAGCATGGAAATCTTCAATTACATCCCAAACTCTATGTTTGTATGCTTTCAAAGTGTCATTATTGGTTGCACTTACCCCTCTCACTTGGCTGAGAACTAACTCACTATCACCATAAACTTTTAAGGCCTTAAGCCCTCTTTTTCTAGCCCATTCTAGTCCATTAACTAGACTTTCATACTCTGCAGTATTGCTAGTGCAGGAGAAACTAAATCTAAAGGTAGTATAATACCTTTCTCCTTTTGGGGACACTATCAGAGCACCACCACTAGAGCCATGTCTACTTCTAGCTCCATCAAAAAATAGTTCCCAAACCTGATTATTCTAATCCTCTAAATCAGTGTCTTCTTTGAGAAGGCTTGGCTCTATGGATCCACTTTCTTGTATTAAATAACTTCCCAAACCAAAATCCCAAATAAGACTTTCTTGGGCCTCTGAAGCTCTTTCATCTAGAAAAATATTAGGGATGCTTTCTATCTTGGTGCTTACTTCACTAAGGGTTTGGAAGTCACTGTTATCAAATATAGGCAAATTTACATTGATGGTATTGGACACATATGATTCAATATGGTGTGCTGCTAATGGTTCTGACTTAATGGTGACCTTGGTCCCATACCTTGTAAGAAATAGCATGTGAGACCAGTCAGAAGATAGGTAGCCTCCTATCTTGGCTGTAAACTCCCTTGAAAAACATATAGAAAATAATGCAGGGAGATCTATGATATATATATCAAGGAGGATGGAGAAATTAGGACTAGCATGAAGGATTATACTGGTATCCTTAGCCACACCTATAGTATTGACTGAGGATCCATCAAGCTATGTAACCTTCTTTTGGAAGGGCTCATATTTTAGTCCTAATTGGTCAGCTACCTTCTTAGGCATTACAGTGCTAGTAGCTCCACTATCTACCATACAATTATGCACTAAAGATTTTCCAATAATTAAAGATACATAAAAGGGAGGTGGCTTTGAGTTCCTACCTTGAATGGCATTGCCTTTGGAGTTGCTACTTGGAGCCTCCTTTTCTTGATTAGTGTTAACCAACACTGGCTTTGCAGCCTCTTTTGCAAGTTGAGGAGTTGCTAATTCTATCATGGCCTTCTTCAAAATTTTAGGCTATCCTGGAAGAGCCAAAGAGTCCCACATGGACATGGTGACATTCACCTTCTTCATGTTGTCTACAATATTAAATGGTGTCACAGTGTGTACTCTTTGTTGTGTCTTTACTATAATGGGCTCCACCTCTTCAAGAGCCTGGCTCTCTTTGCTTGGTATGATAGGGACCTCCTTAGGTGTGATGGGGGTAGCTTGCTATAGTGGCTCTGTAGATGTGGTGGATTTGGCATTGGAATCTACTCTCTCCATGTCTTGAGCTCTTCTCTTTGCTCTTGTATAAGCAACAAAAGAAACTTCATCATTGACTCCATTGAAGTCTGGTTGCTCCCAATTGAAGAGAGCAGTCTCATTCTCTTGTGATTCTTGTCGAGGCACTGACCCACTAGATGAAACCTTTGATTAATTTTTGGATGCATTTTGAACCATTAGAGCTTGGTTCATCCATCCATTTGAACATGTAGCCTAATTGTGAGGCTTATTACAAGGAAAGCACCATTCATTCTCCATAGCCATATTATTTTGACTAGGAACCATATCCCTCACTGGATTTGTAGAATTTAGAGGTGCAGGGTTATATGGTTGGAATGGTCTCTGATTAAAACTTTGTCTTTGTCCTTGATACCCTCCTTGGTATGGTGGCCTATTTTGGTGATAAGGCTATCCTTGATTTTGATATTGCTGATTAGGACCTTGGCCTTGTGGCTGAAATGGTGGTCTGATTCCTTGACCTTGCTTCTTTAGATTTGTGACCTCTTTAGTCAAGGTCTACAATAAATTGGTCATTTCTTGCATACTAGTTTGTTGACTACTCTTTATTTCTTGTAACTCTTGAGAGAAACTAGCTGTTGGCTCCTGACCACTAGTACTAGCCTGAGGTGCTAATATGGTGGGAATAGGGGTAAATGGGGGTACTTGTGTAGGTGAAATGGGTTGAAGGCTAGGAAAAATGGGCATTGGAGGTCTTCTAGAAATCATGCCTGCTTGGATTAAACAATTTTCATCCCTGACAGCTATGTCAAAAGCCTGGGGTAAAGAAGTGTCACCCATAGACTGAATCATGATAGAAATTTGACCATTCAGACTTTGTAAGTAGTATATAAAAGCATGGTCAGCTGATGGCCTCACTAAGATTGGGATTCTATTCTATGTTTTAAGGAATCTACTATTGTAATCTGTCATTTTCTCTTGAGGGTCTCTCTTAATAGTTGTTAACTATTCAACTAGAGACAAGTTATGTGATTTATCCTCAAAATGCTTACTTAATGCATCCCCTAACTCATCCCATGAGGTAATAGAACCAATAGTTAGAATTCTAAACCATTCTAAAGCCTTAGCTTTTAGAGAGGCTGCTAATAATTTTGTGGCCACATCTTCTTGGGTTATGTTGTGTATGTTGCAGATGGTGGTCACATCTCTTATGTGTTCAAAAGCAATTGTCTGCCCTTCACCTATAAAATAAGGTATACTCTTAAGTACCACCAAAGGAACATCATGATGTTGAGAAAAGTTAAATGGACTACCCTGATTGAAAGGTGCAAAGGCAAATGGCCTAGCCATTGTAGGAGCTGGAATCTGAAGATTAACAACTAAATGAGCTATATTTATTGCTAGATTTGAAACTTCTTCTAGATCTCTGGTTAGAGATTTGCCTCTTCTTCAAGAATGAAAGGAAAAAGGTCTCCTTTCTGAAGTATCAAGTGGTGTTGATTGAACTCTCCTTGTAGGGGATGTTCTTTGAGTTGACCTGCCTTTATGACTTCTTCTTGAGGGTAACTCTAAACATTTAGTGGGCTTTGAGCTCCTAGTCTCAATCTTTCTCATAAACCTCAAACAAGGCTGGCCTGGATCTTTGAAATTAGTGGAGTCACCAGATATACTTGGTAGAACAACCTCTAAAGGTCTATTGTATGCAATCTGTATATCAGGGATGACATAATCTTTCAAACAATGAACTTCTTTTGTGGTCCCACTGGGCGTGCCAGAATTGTTATAAACTAAGTTTGCACACTTTTTTCAAGCTCTCGTAGTCTTGATAACCTAGTATAACATGGGAATCATCTCCAGGTTGTGGGACCTATGCTAACTGAGATGGGACCTCTAGGTTCTAGGCTGGTTCCTCTTGGATAATCACCTTAATTTGCTTCTAGACATGAAAAGTAAACTTTTGAGGGAAAGGGATAGAAGGAATCCTTGAAAAGGGAAATGATTGAAAGTAAGTTACCTACTAGGTGATACATTGAATTAGGGTTTGGATCTCAGTATAGAGGAATGGAATCAATGAAAGGCTTAGGTCTAGTAGGTCACAAATTACTGAATAGGCTTTCATAAGTGTTTCATAGGAGGGTCTGAACAGAAGACACAATCTATGACCTGGAAGCAGACATTCACTTCTGCAACTTGGTGTAGGAATGAGACAAGACTATTAGGGGGCTGAAGTATGCCCATAAAAAAATCTAAATTAGATCAAATATAGTAACACACAAAATTACAGAAAAGCAAGAGGGATCAGGAACCCTAAGATATCATTGAAAAACATCATATACTTAAATCTAATGAGAGATACTTCAAAGAAGGAAGCATGGGTACATGAAGAATTGTCACAAAATACCTCTCCAATGTTTGAATTACCAATGAAAGAAATGTAACTATAGAAGATAGAGGGCAGGAAAAATGCCACAGATAACCCTTAAGAAAGATGAATTTCTTTTTACAATTGTCTAACTCTGAGCTCAAAAGCTCCAAAAATAGAATATATACAACCCCCTCCCTCATGCAGGCAAGAGTCAAAATCTAACTAGGGTTGCAAGATTAAAAAATGATATCAAACCCTAAGGTACTCATCACCTATTAATGAAAATCTCTGAGAACCGCTGATCAAATCATATCTTTCTTTGCATGCTAATCCTTCTAAACTGAAAACACCTACAGACACAACAACCTTGACCTACCAACCCACTTGCAACTCCACTAAGCCATGAAGGCTCACAATCTGATCATAATTCCCTGGATAATAGTACCACTTGAATGATGGCGCCAACTCTTTCTAGCACCACCTTGTGTGGAAACATGGAAAAGGACCCTACAGACGCTAGCCAAAAGTCATCTCCATCATCTTCACAACCACAACCGTCTTGAGAAATCAATTCCTAAGCTACCCAATGTTGTGCATGGCCAAAACAACAAAATAATAGAAAAACCCAAGCAGAGATATTCAAATTTGAACTGCAATGGCTAGCCAGTCATTTTAAAACACAAACACTAATCCCCTCTAACTCCTAGAAAATGAACAGCTCAGATCTATCCTAAAAGGGTCACAAATCCCCTTTGAAAAGTTCAAATCCATCTTAGCACACCAATGGCAATGAAGATCGAGCACGTCAGCATATAAGAAAGTTCAGACCCACCACAAACCTTCCCTCTTTTAAGTCATTCAGTGACTACATGATTGAAGACTTCTTTCTAATTTGTGAAATCGTTTTCATAACCCTGGTCTGGTTAAGTGATTCAGTGAACAAGGCTTTTCACTGAATCGCTAGGTCTTTCTAATAACCCTAGTTACATTAAGCGAAAACGGGAAAACCTTTTGATCGCTAATTTGTAAGATCTTTAACTAACCCTAGGCCTAGGCTGACACATGTCACTCTTTTATTCACCCTTGACTTCTCTGTAGACATACACCTTGGCAAGCCCCCAGATGATGGACCCACTAAAGATAAGATTTTGATCGAATGATGGGCACATGATCTCATGGCCACTGAATATTCCTTGCAACTTTACACCAGTCATAGATCTATATTAGACTAAGACCCCTCTAACAAATGGACCCACCTATAACCTTGTCAGCACTTAGCAACCAATCGTGAACCTCTAAATCACTTTGACCTGGCATCAAACTCACCTAACAGAGGCTTGAACACTTAGCAAAATGGACGACCGACACATAATCTCATGGCTCTGACACCATTCATGTGAACACACGCCAGCCATCGATCTCTATCCTTCTGACATTTTTGCAGGTGTTCCGACATGGCCCCACTAACATATGCCTAATCACCATTATGTGGACCAATTAGAAACTGCCATTTGTATACACATAGCAGTGGACCCACCTGAATGAAGAGTTACGTCACGAGGAGAAATCAACAGTTGTCCTAAGTTTGCAAACTTCTGACACTTTTCATGAGAAAACATGCCAGCTGTTAGATCAAAAGAGGACTAACAACTAGGCCCACTGACAAATTACAAGTCATCTCCTTCTGACCAATGAAATACCTCCACATAGGACATCATGGCAATGGACCCACAAAGGCATGAAGCGCTGAGAAAAAGGGAAGATCGACGGTTGTCATAAGATTGCAAGCCTCTGACACATGCTATGAGATCTTAGGACAACTGTTGATCTCATCAACTGGGACCCCACTCAAAATCTCTTAACCCTGGAAGTCTTAGTGAATACGCGACCAAAGGAAAATCGCTCAGTCGCTGAATAGAAATCTTAACCTCGGTTAAGTCTAGAGAAGACGCGAACAAGCCATTCACATAATCGCTGGGTCTAAAGTCCAACCAAGGGTTATAGTTAGTGAATGCCTGACTAAAAGGCAATTCACGGAGTCACTAAATACTTTAGGGCACCACCATTTTATCTCGCAACCAAGAGAAACATTGCAGTCACCAGTTCGTCGAGAGGAAAAGGTAACCGTCGGAAGACTTAGCGAATAGGTGACTAAAAGGAAATATTACGCACATGGGTTTTGAAGACACTTAAGTTTTCGATAAAGATAACTGCAAAAGTAGAATGAGGGCTTAGGGTTTGTAGGGTTAATTTAGCACCAATGGCTACTTTTATGAATTTTTGACCTGTAGACCAGAGAATTAAAAAGATTGCAAAGGCCAGGAAGCAAGAGATAAATTCATGAAAATTCTAGGGATGCTTGGCAGGGGAAGAATAGAGACCCTGGAGTAGATTTTGGCCAAATTTGCATGGATATGAAAATTAGGGTAACATTACCTTTACTTTTATTATACTTTCTAGTGAAATCAATGGTATCTCTCTAGATGCATTTTAGGCTAATGTTAAGCATTAACTAAGTATCCTTAATGTCTTTGTGGATTATTGTTGGCATTGTGATTGATTTTTCTGAGCGATCATAGGTAGTTGTGATTTTGGTTGTCTTTGAACAAAACACAATCATATTAGATGATTGGGGTAATTATTAACGCCATGGTTCCATTGGTAAGAAGAAATTAGTTAACTGCAATCAACGGTGTACAAGAAGAACAACTACTAATGCATATTTTGGTATCAGTAATATTTGAGAAGGAAATAAGTGGAACAATCTTCAAGATAGCATGGATATACTCATAACACTTTATGGTTGTGACTAAAACTCATTTGGATGATCGGTGTGCAAGAATCATAATGGCAGAAGAGGATATAGGTTAAAGAGACTATGTTCTTGAGCTACAGGTAGTAGATTTTAGATCCATGATTAGTATGGAAAGTGTGGTGAATATAGTTGTTATAATGACCTACCTTAGATGATAGGATTCAATGATCTCTTATTTATATGCTCGAGGCAAGCAAGGAGGGAAGATTCCAAAAGATGCTTGGGATAGTCAAAAGTCTTTGATTGTTCTTGGGAATATGACATGTAAATCTTATTATGGATCAAAGGGGTGCTAGAAAACATTTTACAACATCAAGATATATGTTTTGGTGAGATGTATTTGAGCGAGAAGATTGAAAGTTAAATTTTGGTGAAGGTTAAGGTGGTGATAGTTAAGTATTTATTAGGTACTTCTCTTATTGAAAAAGATGATGAAGTAAAATTGATTGTATGAAGTAAAAAAAAATATTGCTAGGGTTGCAATCAAGATTCTAAGAAGAGGCATATTAGAGAGAAGTAACAAGGAGAACATAGAAGATTGGATCTGACATGAAAGGAGTTCTACATCTAGATCATTACTTGGTATTCCCTAATAGTTGCAGCAAGAAAAATCCTTTAGATGGGTGGACTTTAATAGTTCTTCTATTGTAAATCCCTTAATCGGGTGGAATCACATAAATAGTCTTAAATCTTATAGTGAGGTAGATCTTAATAAATCATATAGTACTCCTATATCATCTTAAAATGGAAGCACTTCCATGATAAGAGCATTTAGCCCTCTGATTAAGTGGTCTAGGGTCATGTTAAGCACCTTGATCAGGTCTTTGCATGTATCTAGCTTTTCCCTCTATTCTACTTTCATCTGCACCTGATTTTCACTCCATATTTGCATTTCCTAGCATTTTGGGTCAAGATCTTAAGGTTTTTGACCAAAAGGTCAAAGTCTACCTTTATGGGTTAGAGTCAACCTCAACCCTGACCTAGGTTAGATTTGAGCTCGTCCTTGACACCCTGTCCAAATTTCAAATCTCCAACATTTTCGAGTGTCAGGTTTTGGGGATATTTATTTTCTCGCCTCCGGGTCGGCCATTTTTAGTTTTGAAATGGTAAGATTGTGCCCTAGTTCACTATAAAAGGAGGCCTTCCTCTCTCATTTTCACATCCCACAATCAAGCAATTGACATCTCATCTCAAGCAATTTTCATGATCAAGCTCTCAAGTGCAAGCAAGCATTCAAGCATTCAAGTGTTCAAGTATTCATCCATCAAGGAGATCCATTGTTAGCCATTGAAGCATTCAATCTCTTTGGAGCCCCCTTGAAGATCCATCCTTCTACATTCATCCAAGCCTCCTCATTTGCAAAGATCGATTCAAGATTGGTGTTGAAGATCAAATGCCATTGATTGGAGACATCCTACATTCATTCTACATCCATTGAAGCATTCCTACTTATGGATTTGAGGATTCAAATCCTCTACAAGGACTTAAACATAAGCAAGGTGAATTGTTCTAATTGCTTTGTTTATGCATACTACATTTCAATTCAATTTCAAGGTTATTTCCTAAATTGGGGTTTGACCAAGGCAAACCCCCCATACAAACAAAACCCCCATTTTCTTGCAGGTACAAGTGCAAAATTTTAGATCTAAGAGTAGATTTGGATACCCTTTCCGGAGAACTTCCGAAATCTACAAACAAAGTCAGAATCAACCTTCAAATAAATATTGTAGCCTTTAACCTTTTATGAGGGTCAAAGACTACCTACCGTTGGAAAGACAAAAGATTTTTGGGTTTTCTTTGTCTCGGCATTTCCAGTCTGAAACAGGTTGTAGAATTGCCCAAAAGTACACACAAACATTAGAAATTGGTATTTTCTAGATTTTCCCTAATTTGAGGTTAGTACTTGTATTTCAATTATTTCAAATTCCAAGCACATCTCCTTTATAGGGAAATATAGTATTTTTCTCTCTCCTTCATATTCTCCATAGATTGATTCAATTGTGTATTAACCTTTTGGTTGATCAAGTTGGATCTCTCCTTTGGGAATTTGGATTTAGGAGTAGATATAATATTTCCCCCATACATTTACATTGAATAGGTGTGATTCCATTTTAACACTATTCATTTTGGTGAACCCGACATACTTACTCTCTTTCTTTTTGGTGTTAGATATCCCTTTGTCTTATTGTGCATGTGTTAGATTTCCTTTTATCTTGTTAGTATTAGATTTCTCCTTTGTGTTAGATCTTGCATGCTAATTATATTTCAAAAATATAAAATTATTCATGCTTTATGTGTTCTTAGTCTAGTTCATTCGCATTACATTGGTTATGAGCTTTACTACTACTAGTCCTACTTATAACATTATGGTTAGAAGAAGTCATAGACTCATGGGTGCCTTTGATCCTGAATCTTCCTCTCCTTTCCTTAGGGTTCTGGAGGATAACTTGATTCTTCGTGATTCCAATCCTATAATGGAGAAAAACTCTTCTCACTCATCTCATGATGACGATGACACTTTAAGAGTTCCTCTTGAGCAAGTTCAAAAACTTTCAACTGAACTTGATAAAATGGGTAATTGGCTTAGTCAAGAGAACCATAATCAAGATTCTATTCAAGCTATAGAGGCTCTTAAGAAATTTCTTTGTGATAGTGATCAAGGTCTTAACCTCTTGCGTGGTATTACTCACCTCATGCATTCAAATGTTATACCTTTAGCTCAAGAAGCTCAAGATTTAGGGTTGATTCCTCCTATCACTAGTGTTGAACCTCCTTCTAATTATTTACCTAGTATTCCTACCTATACTCCCTTCTTTGGTGACTTTGATGGTTCCCTCTATTCCTATGAGTGTTCCTCTTGTGTCCCTTCCTACATCACAACCCTCATACCATAATGTTCCTTTTAATTATTCTAATCCACTTCCAACTATAGTTCCTAATGTTCCTCTAGTTGTGTCTTCTATTCTTGCAGCTTCTTACACTTTACCTATTGTGTCTAATGTTGCTCCTCCTATTTCCTCTAATGATTCAACAATCATCAATTTGTCTCAAACTATGTCATCCTTACAACAACAACTAGCTTCCTTAACTCAAAACAAGTTTAGTATCCCTACATATTACATGGGAAGTCATTTGTCCTTGGATATTATATGTACTCTTGTTCCTCAACAAGGTGATATGCCTCACCTTGAGAATTATAATGGAAAAGGAGATCTCATTCATCATGTTAAAACATTCCAAATCCTTTGTAGTGATTATGCTCATGACCATAGGATTTTAGCCAAATTGTTTGCTAGAACCTTCCATGACAATGCCTTACAATGGTATTTTTCCTTGCCTCCTTACTCCATTGATTCCTTTCCACAACTTGCTAATGCCTTTATTCAACAATTTCAAAACAACATTGGCCCGCAAGTGTCTTTGACTAATTTGATGCATTGTGCTAAGGAAAAATTAATTGAATTTATTGGTAGATTTAAGCATTTGCATCCTCAAATATCCTATCTTGTTCCTGATATTGATATTCAACATATGTTTATTTCAAATTTGCAAAAGGATATTAGAGATAAGATTCAACTTACTAAATTTACCTCTTTTCAACAACTTTGTGCAGTGCTTCATCATTATCAATTACAAGTGAGTCAATTTGAGAGCAACACTCCAATGGCTCCTATTCCAGTTGATAAGAGTGATACTTCTCCTAATCCAAACAAATTTAAAAAATTCAACAACTATGTCAAGATAAACAAAAAAGTGAATGCAGTTGCTGATCAAGTTGTTGTTGCATCTCACAATGCCACTTCTGCATCCACTGCTTTTTGATTAAATTATATGTTTACTCCTCTTTTAGAATATTTACATACTATTATGAATAGGTTGTTAATTGCTAATATGATTACTTTACCTCCTATTCGATATCTTTTACCTGCTAAAATTGCATCTAAATCTTTTGATCAAAATGTTTTTTGTCAATATCATCATCAAAATGGTCATGATATTGAGAAGTGTTATTCTTTAAAACATAAGGTTCAAGACTTAATTGACTCTAATGCCTTATCTATTGATAATCTTGATGGTAGTGGGAACAAATTTGTCTCACCTCCTAATCAAAACCTTCAAATCTATACGAATCCTTTACCTATGCATGATACTAATACCATTGCTCAACCATTTGTTATAGAAATTGTGTATGATTCAAAGATGGATGATCTCAATCATGTTGTTAATCAAGTGGAGCATGTTGGTCAATCAATATCTCCACCTCAACCTCAACCTCAAATTCTATCTCAAGATCAATCTCAATCTCGACAAAAACTTAAACCTCGACAACAACATAAGAATAAAATACCTCAGGAACTTTTGATTACCTTCGATGACTCTGAGATTATTAAATCTCCTGATGGTCCCCTTTACATTTCTACTAGGATTTCTCAGAAACCTACTCGTGGTTGTCTTGTTGATCCTACATCCTTAGTTAATGTGATCACTGAAGAAAATATTTTTATGAAAAGCTCACAACACAATTCTTATGATACATCAGATATGTGGATTCAAACTTGTAATGGTTTTCTTTATCCATCATTTTGTTCTATTAACTTATTGGTTGAACTTTGTGGAAAAATTGTGAATACTACCTTTGTTGTTATTCCTACTTCTGATCAATTTCAAGTTAAGCTAGGTTTTCCTTGGTTGAATGGCATGCATACTGTTGCTTCACCTATCCATAAGTGTCTTAAGTTCATTCATGATGAAGAAGTGAAGATGATTAATCATAGCTTATATCAACCTTCTAGGCCCAGAGATTGCGCTGCTCTTGATTTCTTTTGGCCTTCATTACCTAATTCATTGCCTCCTCGACCTGATAATCTTTTTCAATCATATCAAGACTATAAACATCGTAAGATTCTTGAATTAAGCCTACCTCCTATGGATCTTAATCGTGGTCTTTTGTCTACACCTTCTATACCTCCTTTAACTATGACTTCTAGTTCTGTTAATCAAGTTCCTTCTATCAATCTTCCTAAAGAACCTATCAAAGATCTTGTGATTGTTCCTCCTATGGTTAATAATCCTATTGATCTTCCTAAAGAACCTATGAAGGATCCTATGATTATTCCTCCTATTTCTCAACCTATTTCAAATAAATCAAAATATAATTGATCTTCTAATGAACGTTGTAAGAAGTGGCGTGCTCATGCTAAAGCTCGTAATTCTATTCTTCAAAGATCTCTACCTTCTTTGGATAAATCTATACAAGATGTGTTAGAAGAAGTTGTTACTAATAATGATGTTAGGATGCATGATTATGATGATTCTATTCGTATCTTAGACCCTATTTTGATTAATTTGGATGAAGAAGATACTCTTGATGATACTAATGATGTTAATAATGAATATGAGACTATTGACATTGACATTGACATTGATTTACCTAATATTCTTTCATCACAATTAACTTTTACACCTAGCATCGAACATTGTGATTCTCAAGAGGATACTTGTTTGGAACTGACTATCATTTCTACTATGTTGGATATAGGGGTATGTGCAAGATCATGAGGGGCCAAAAAGTGGCGATGTCAATTCAAAACTTTGACAATGTAGCTGATGACTTTTTTTTCACCCGAATTTGATAAAATGAAAAGCGTATCCTAAGGAGATTATCATCTTTCTATCGATATAATTGTTGTCAAATTTTGAATTCGGTAAGTAATTATTAGTTATTTTCTAATTGAGCTACCTCTAAAGTGTTGATTTATATACTGATTGAAAAATGACTATAACTTTCAAATGGTATAACATTTTTGAAATTCAAAAAATGCATCACATTCTATGCTTCACCTACTATAAGGAAAAATAAATAAAATTGAATTTTGTAAAGTTTTGAATGAGTTAAGGTGGTCAGACACGAGATTTTTTTTATTCTAAAAATGTTGTAGCAAAAAATTCATAATTAATTATTTTTTTGGAATAAAATTACAAAAAAATATGCATCACATCTGGGCATGAGTCTACTACTTGTATATAAAATCTTATAATAAAATATTATCATTTGATTATGATTAAGGTGGTCAGACATACACCTACTTATTTTTTTCCTAAAATTTTTGTATTGCTACATTGAAATCTATACTTTTCACCAATCATACTAACATTTTCTCAAAAAATGCCTAGTAGTTTAGAAACTACATTGAATTTTCTATATATTCTATTCTTACAACTTTTTGATATTAGGTTCATAGCTAGTTGAAATTTTCATGTCAAGTTGACTAACCCTAATTTGCTGATTTTTCATTGCCACTTAAGGGCATAGTTTGGCCCGTCATGATCTTGCACATACCCATAGTCCCTCTTGCAAGTTACCCACCTTCCCTAAATGATATACAATGAGATGGGGAGAGTAGGTGGTATGCTTGATCAACTTGTCCTTTGTGGTAGCTTTGTTGTGTGTTTCCATGTTGTACTATGTTTCTCCCGTAATGTGTTTGCTAAATGTTGTTAGATTCTTTTATACAATCCTTGTTACTTAGTTGATGCAAGGTGATGAAGGAATCAAAACTATTTTTCAAATTCCTCTATATGTATCTCTATTCTTCTATGCATTGTTCAATAATTGTGATATTATTCATAAATGTTTCCTTGTGTAATTTGCTTGGATTCGAGATATGATAGCACTAATTCTTTTTGGTCTCCATGTCATGGTCTGAAAAGATTCTCCTTCATATATCTTATGTGATCTTTCCTCCTTTGTGATCATAGTTCTACTTTCTTTGGGGAATGATGTCAATTCATTTGCAATAATATCATACATATATTATCTTATGATCATACTGACCCCATGGTAGGAAGATCCCTTCTTTGTTCTTTGTATGTTTATGTGATATTTCCCTTGATTTGTCTTCATCTGGGGGCATCTCGATGTGGAAACATAATCAGTGGAGTTGTTTATGTTTCCGTTAAAGCCATTGCTCCTATTAAAGTGTCAGAAATGACTTTAACATGGGGGCATACACTCTGCTCACCTATTGTACACACACACTTTTTGATACGCACATGTTTTTCAAGATACTTTTCTCCCTTTTTTGATTAGTAACTAATCCTTAAAGCATAGATTTATATCTTAGGATCTCTTGATCCCCCCAGTTTCAAATATACATATATTTTGATCCCTTAAGGTTGGAGGTGTCCTTAAGACTAGATCTCTTTTATTTTTGGTTTTATTCTTATGGAATAGAATATTCCTAAGGCTGAATCCTTGATGGGTTGACTAGTGAGTAGCCACATTCACTAGGCAGTTCAATTCCATCTTTCTAGTTGCACCATTTTCTTGTGTTGTTCACAATGGGACATAAGTTCTCATTGGGTGAGATAATCACACCTTTTCTTTATCTCTCTAGAAATGTCTCTCTTATTGTGATCTGGGAGTCGATGAAGACTTGAGTCCCTAGGGGCTTGAAGTGTCTCTTTGTCCCTTGGATTACAATGAGATTATAATTTCATTCTGATCTCCTTTACCAAGAATTTGCATCGAGTCCATACTCTTGCTAAAGTGGGGGCTTAATGTATCATCTTAAAATGGAAGGACTTCCATGATAAGAGAGTTTAGCCCTCTGAGTAAGTGGTATAGGGTCATGTTAAGCACCTTAATCAGGTCTTTTCATGTATCTAGCTTTTCCCCCTATTTTGCCTTCCTCTACACCTGATTTTCACTCCATATCTGCATTTCCTTGCATTCTAGGTCAGGATCTTGAGGTTTTTGACCAAAAGGGAAAATTCAACCTTTATGGGTCAAAGTCAACCTCAACCTTGACCTAGATCAGAGTTGAGCTCATCCTTGACCCCCTTTCCAAATTTCAAATCTCCAAGATTTCTAGGTGTCGGGTTTCAGAGATATTTGTTTTCCCACTTCCGAGTCGGCCATTTCAGGTTTCAGAATGGTAAATCCTTAAATTTTATTTAATCTAGGTATATTTTCTAAAGGTTAGGACCTAATTGGGATTTAATCCTCCAAGATGGCCCCTCTAGAAGATTGTACCCTAGTTCACTATAAAAGGAGGCCTTCCTTTCTCATTTTCACATCCTACAATCAAGCAATTGACATCTCATCTCAAGCAATTTTCATGATCAAGCTCTCAAGTTTAAGCAAGTATTCAAGTGTTCAAGAATTCATCCATCAAGGAGATCCATTGTTAGCCATTGAAGGATTCAATCTCTTTGGAGCCCCCTTGAAAATCCATCCTTCTACATTCATCCAAGCCTCCTCATATGCAAAGATCAATTCAAGATTGGTGTTGAAGATCAAATGGCATTGATTGGAGACATCCTACATTCATTCTACATCCATTGAAGCATTCCTACTTATGGATTTGAGGATTTGAATCCTCTACAAGGACTTCAACATAAGAAAGCTAAATTGTTCCAATTGCTTTGTTTATGCATACTACATTTCAATTCAATTTCAAGTCTAATTCCTAAATTGGGGTTTGACCAAGGCAAACCCACCATACAAACAAAACCCCCCATTTTCTTACAAGTACAGGTGTAGAATTTTGGATTTGAGAGCAAATTTGGATACCCTTTTTGGTGAACTTCTGAGATTTGCAAACAAAGTCAGAATCGACCTTCAAATAAAGAATGTAGCCTTTGACCTTTTATAAGGGTCAAAGACTACCTACTATCAGAAAGACAAAAGATTTCTGGGTTTTCTTCGTATCGGCATTTCCAGTTCAAAATGGGTTGCAGAATTGCCTGAAAGTACACACAGACATCAAAAATTGGCATTTTCTAGATTTGCCCTAATTTGAGGTTAGTACTTGTATTTCAATTATTTAAGATTCCAAGCACATCTCCTTTATAGGGAAATATAGGGTATTTCTCTTTCCATATTCTCCATAGATTGATTCAATTGTGTGTTAACCTTTTGGTTGATCAAGTTGGATCTCTCCTTTGGGAATTTGGATTTAGGAGTAGATCTAATATTTCCCCCATACATTTACATTGAATAAGTGTGATTCCATTTTAACACTATTCAACTCCTAATAGTTTACTAGTCACTCCTAGCATGGTCAACCCTCAGAAAGGGTATTTCTAGCTCCTAATAGGTTAAACCAGGGCTTATGGCTTTCATCCCCCTATGGTTTTCTCCCTCTAGCCAAGTTTTTCACAAGAAAAATTAGTGTCTTATATGTGATGAATGTATGGATGTTTGATTTTATTTTATTTTATTTTATTGCATCAATTATATGTTTTTTTATTTGGAATTTGTTATTAAAATTAATTAGACTGGTGGTTGAAGTAGTAGGTTACCTATTTGTATTGATTTACTCCTCCCTCTTAGTACCATTCAATACTAACAATTGGTATCATTGCACTAGTCCTCTTGGTGATAATCCTAATATCTTGAGGAAAAGATCCACAATCATGGATAATTATAGGTATGAGAAGTAACTTGAGAGTACAAACAAGATGATCAATGAGCTATAAGAAAAGATGAAAAAGTCACTTGCAAAAAGAAGATAACTTAATAATAAATTTAGTGAAATACAAGACTACATTGAGAAACTGTGTGAAGGTAGTATGTATGAAGAATTTGAGGAAGAAATTGAGAGTTTGATGGATAAGAACCAAAGACTTAAAGAAGAAGTGCAAAATTTGAAAAGAGATCTTGAAAGTCAATCTATCAAGATGTGTGCACATCTTGAAGGAAAAAGAAAACTCAAAAATACAAGGAATATTACAGAAGATGCCAAGAAAGTTGCTCAAGATGCATTAAAGGAAAGGGAGAAATAATTCTTTATGATATCTCAAGAGAATTATATCAGGAATGAGCACCTTAATGACACAAATGAGGATAACCAACAAATTATGAGTGAAAATGAAATACTTAGAGAGCAGAATGAGAAATTGAAGAAGGAATTGCAAACTAAGAAATAATCAAATGAAAAGTTGAAGAAATACAATGAAAGCTTGCAAAATCTTGATGAACAATTGAAGAGCCAAATAAGACACAAAGACACAACCAGTCTTGGTTACACAAGTCAAGGAACATTTAAAATCAACGAGTCATCTAAGTCTGAACCTAAAGGGCCATAGAAATATCACAAGGTAAATCCAAGAATTTCAGGTAAGGAACATAATAGACCTACTTTTTATAACCATGGAAATCTTGGTCATACTAGAAATGTGTGTAGGAGAAAACAAGTGAATAAACCTTACTCTTTTGATGGTTATTTCTATAATTGTCATAAATATGGTCATACTGCATATGAGTATAGATCTATGTCTAGTAGTAGATCCAATGGTGGTGTCTTTTATTGATATTGTTATGCATGTAACATATATGGACATAACGATGTAGAGTTTAGGTCTAAATTGTATGTTCCTAGGTCACTAGTCAAACCAGTTAGCCCTCATGGAGGAAAAATGCAATTCAATGTCACAGTTAGGTATGTGGTAACTATGGTCATCTAGCTATGAATTGCAGAATGAGAATAAATATATGAAATGTTGGACCTTGGATTTCAACTAGTATGGCTTATTTCCACTGCCATAGGATTGGTCATCTTGCAAGATATTGTTGCTTCAAGAACCACGGGAAGGGTAAGAAAATTTTTGATATTGAGGAAGTCATACATGAGATCAAGAATATTTGGAGAAAGACATGACATAAATGGGAAGAGTTCAAGTCATCTTAAGGGAACTCACCATCCTCTAGTACAAATGATTCATCTTCAAACTAAGCATATTATTTTCTTGTAGGGAGAGCTTAAAGGAAAATATTTTACTAATCCCCTTAATTCAAGAGTGGTAAGATCTATCTACATATTGATATGTATATTGGTATTTTGGATAGATCTAATGAAGTGTTGAGGTTATATATGTTTTTGTGATGATTAGATTGATTTTTAGCTATTGGAACTAGTCATAATCGATAGAAAAGCACAAACCCATTATACAACCATTGGAATGTATTGGTTTTACCATTAAACTATAATGACTACTTTCTAAAGCATAAATAAGGATAAAGTTAGTTCATTTGGCACTTTACTTTCTTATGCATACTTGTGAAGTTTCTAAAGGTGATCTAAGATGACCATTGTGATTTGCAAATTGAGAAGTGAGAAATTATTCATGAACCACCAACCGGTGAAGAAAGAGGTATTTTTTTGGTTTGTGAAAAGATTTTTTTTTACTATTTGAATTTCAAATAATTGAGAGAGTTGTGACCACCCATGTTTTAGTTGATATTACTAAGAACCACAACCCATATCTACGTTAAATCCAATGAAAGCGAGTAAGAGCAATAAGATGGGTTCATTATCTTCCATAGCACTTGGATTTCTATTGATTAAGGACATCTAATCATATTCATTGAAAAATTGATGAACTAGGATCAGATGCTATTAACATGAATATGATGGATTGTGTGATAATTATTTTTTTAAGGAAGAACACAAGCATTTAAAGATGAAGGGTTTTTCCTACACTATTGATATACCTAATATATTTCATGAAGAGTGGATTCAATATTTTTTGAGCCATGTATACATTAAATCTGGATAAACCACACAAGATCACCAAGGAGATCATTCATAGAGTAACTGGATTATGTGCTATCGGTGAGTCATCTAGCCTAAGGATGATTGATTCTAGTTTGGTTACTTAATTAACCAAATCTAAACTTGATTACTGATCTATCACAATCAATAATATTGAAGATAAGGAGGTTAGATTCATATCTATGGCTATTAGATATAGAGTTTACCAATCTAGTCATCTAAATAGTGTTCTCAATGGAGTAATTCAGGCTTCCTATAGAATGGTAAAGGAGGTTGTGATATATGATCTATGAGAGGTGATAAGGAGTAAATTCATGGTAAATATGGATAAGATGACTTAGAAGGAAAAGAAACTATCATTTAATTATTGAGCTATCTTTGTATTTATCTTCTTCTATCTGCAAAATCATTTCCATGGTAAAGGTGGAGTTCAATGGGATACAGATAGACTGGTAGTAGTACCAATAATTGAATTCATAAAGGATTTAGGAAATAACTTTGATAATTCTACATGGGGTTCCTTTAAGGATTTTTAGATAAGAATGCATAAGCATAAAATAATCCCAACCAGTATTGTAGAAGAATATAATGAACATATTTATTTTCTTGTTGATACTAACACTTTTATTTTGTAAGAGGTGCAACCAAGAACATCTTGGGTTCCTTCCATTGGCTATGTGGTGCACAAAACTCTAGTAATAATTCATGTAGATGTACTATTGTCTAAAACTATCAATGTTACCATGCCTAGGTTTAGAGCATATGAAGTTGTTCAAAAGATTAAAAAGGAACTAAAAAAATTGGTAATACAGAGAAAGAAAAGAGAATGATTGAGAAGATTTTAGAGATTGTTGAAAATATAGAGGGTTTTACTTATACTAAAGAAATTGATGTTGATAATCTAACAAAGGTTACTTCCACTACATCTAAAAAGGAAGAAGAGAAACCAATAGTAAAGAAGACCTATCAGAGGAAGAAAGGGAAATCTAGTGAGAATAGTAAGGTCAATAATTAGAAAGACACAACAGAAGATGAAGAAGCCAAAATTGAATCAGACAAGGATGTGAAGAAGTTAAAGGTAAGCGGTAAGGGGAAACCCCTACTATTGATTTCATTGTCAAGATCATAATGGAGACTAGTGGATTGGGTGGTGTTTCAAGAATATATGAACTCTATAGTGATGAAGACTAAAGATAGTTAGAGAAGGAAATTATATGGAGCCTATACAAATTCTATAGAACTCCAAGAGAACTATACTAGGTCCTACCTAAAGAACCCTTTAAATCAATTGATGGAGGGTGGAGAACAACACTTAAGTTGGATAGAGAGATCATGGAGATATAACTTATCCAAATAATTTATGAGTTGAATCTTGAAGAATAAAAGATAATGGTTGAAGCTTAAAAATTATGATTTCAAGATCACAAAAAGAGTTGTAAGAATACTCTTAGGTGACTTACAAAGTGTTCATGATTAAACCATGGAGATATGGAATAAAAAGTTGTAAATAGAAAAGGAAGCATAACAAGATCCGAAGGAACAAAAAGATGCTAGTGAACAACATAATTTTGATGAGCCATTTACTCAGAAAATTGATGACACATCTACTCCTGAAGAGATAATAAGTGAGTTCTTGACTTATATTACTAAGAAAGTGCATGACATTGAAGAATAATATATTGGTCAAGCAGGTGGAGATGAAGTACTAATTGAAGATGGTCCTATAGAGGTAAATGTACACAAATGGTACAAATATAAATTGAAGAGCTAATGACAAGGTAAAAAGAAGAAAATATCAAAGAAGATGAGGATATAGTATTGATGCAAAGCAAGTTGAGTTTAGGAGAAAAAATCGAAAAGAAGAAACTCAAACTGGTGACTGAAGAAGTAGAGGAAGAAGAAGATAAAGATGAAGATATTCAGACTCCTATTGATATAACCAAATTGTGCACTAAGGAATTACTTAAGTTTTATAAAAATATGATGTCAAAGGCACAAATAGACAAGGCTAAAGAGAAGAAGAAGGCCAGAGTACCAAAGGTAGCTAGAGATATTCTAGTAGGCCTAATTCTAGATGTAGAGTATGATAGAGATGGAACAATGATTGATCATATAGACACATTGACAAAGTCCACAGTTGATCAAAATACTAATAGTGAGACTACAGTAATGAAGTTGGAAGAGTCTCATTATAAGAACAAAAGGATGGTTAAGTTGGTGGAGAAGATTGCAAAGACAAGGAGACACTTTTAAAACTAGTGGATGACACTAAGGTCACACTAAATGACATCCGTTTGTTACTAAATAATGTGTCAAAACTTTCAAATTTCACCAAGGATTTGGAGAAGAGTAGAGAAGAAGCACAAAAGGAGCTTGACAAGTTAGTTGAGAAGATTGACCCTATCACAAACTCTACAACAGAACATAGTGCCAAAGTAAAAATGATCACATACAAGGTGAAGTAGATATAGGAAAAATAAGACAAAATGGTAGGAATGATAAAAGTGATAAGAAGGACAACTGATACTAAAGATTTAGAGACTACAAATAAAAAGCAAAGAAATCATGCTACCTAGCTGAGGAAGGTGTAACTAATGATGAATCTAATCATATAGATGAATGATATGAAGTTGTCTATGTTGTTGTGAAGGATGATTCAGAACAAGAAAAGTGTGAAGATGAAAATTCCCTTATTTCTCATGTAAGTAAAAATGACCAAAGGATAATTGATAGTGGATGTTCACATCATATGACTGGTGATATTGATAATTTTGAGAACCTAGAAAATTATGATGGAGGATTTTTTAGATTTCGCAATGATGCTCCATGTTCTCTAAAAGGAAGAGGATCCATCATATTGAATAAAAATATGATCTAGGTGATGATGCTTATTGGGTTCAAAGAATTAATTATAATTTTTGAGTGTTTCACAATTGAACAACCCTAGCCACCGACTAGAATTTCAAAATAGAAAAGTAAGTATTTATGGTAGTCATGGAGATCTTAGTGGAACAGGTGAAAAATCTAACTTGGTAACCTAATTTATCTTGATAATACTACAAAGAGTTTCTTATTTATTAAAGTTGAAGATGTATGGCTATGGCATAAAAGACTCTATCATGTAAATTTGACAACATGATTAATGTGAGAAAAAAGAATACAGTTAGAGGTCTATTGAAATTAAGATAACTTGATAAAGTGATGTTACCTATTTGTACTGATTCACCGCCCTTGAGTGTTTCAGAATTGAACTACACTAGCCACCGACTAGAATTTCAAAATAGAAAAGTAAATATTTATGGTACTTATGGAGATCTGATTGGAACTGGTGAAAAATCTAACTTGGTAACGTATTTTATCTTGATACTACTACAAAGAGTTTATTATTTATTAAAGTTGAAGATGTATGGCTATGGCATAAAAGACTCTATCATGTAACTTTTGATAACATGATTAATGTGAGAAAAAATAATAATTTAGAGTGTTAGAAATAGGGAATACTGAGAGGGGGGGGGGGGGGGGTGAATCAATATTGCACAAACTTTTACTTTTGCCCAATTATGGATATAACAGGTTGTCTTTACACATGCATAACATAAGAAGCTAAACAACATGCATAGCAATAAAATTAAAGAACTCATAACACATTATTTGTTCTCAAGGAAACCCTGGCCAAGGGAAAACCCCGGTGGGGATGGTACCCACAAAGATCCACTAATAAAAAGTATCCTATTAAGGATGTTGACCCTATTAGGAGTCTATTACAAGCATATAGTGTATCATTCCTGATTAAGGGACTATAGGCCTTGTTAGAAGCCTGAACCTTGTTAGGAGTTGGCAGTAAAAAATGTGATTACTAGATGAGCCCACTGCCCAAACAAGTAATGTACAATATACACTGATTACAAAAGAAGTTTAAGGTACATAACCTTATACTACTTGCATCAATATCTCTTCACTGCTCTTTCACTATCACTATTACATATGCATCATATATTTCGCATCATGTCACTGCTTCATTACATTTCATTACTACTCTTTCTTACAATTTACAATTACATTTATACAAATAACTTTATCCAAGGTTTAACATCTAGGATGTTGTCCCTTTATATTGTTAAGTCATTATTTTGATAAACAAAATAATCCCTTAACTCTTTACCAATTCTGTCTTCATATTCTGTCTTGTCGGCTTGACATTGTCTTTAGTAAAATTGTCATAACTCCTTCCGTACATGCCATATTGGCTTGTGCTCTGAGATGGGTCTTCAATAGTCATCATAGAGTCTATTTTCAAGTGCACAAGCACTAAACTTACTCCAATGAACATCACAAAGAAAAAATGTGTCTAGGTTCACTGGTAAAAACACTATCTCATACTTAGACAATTTCGCATTACACTCTATCATACTAGATCTCTGACCTGTGTGATCTTCATGTAGATCATATGTTTCCATAATGACAACATCTATGTAATCAACTCAGCCAAATTGCCAACAATCTCCCCCTTTGTTATTGGTGGCAACATATGAGAAAATTGGCTAAGTCTTACAACTTCAAAATCTCAAAATTGTGGCCATAGTATAAAATGTATACTATCCTTATAAATCCTCAAAAATATTATCTCTAATATAGTATTCCCCCTAAGAGTATCAATCCTTATCATATTCTTATCAATTTTATGCTATATACTTCTCCCCCTTTGACAATAATGACAAAATAAAGGTAAGGAGGGTTACAAAACTGTATCCAAAAAGATTATACCTTAAATCATTATTGCAAAGCCGGTAGGCTTGCAACACAATCTGCAAAATCAATCTTTATAACTTCTAACTCCTTCTCCCATTATTTCTTAATGGAATCTACCACATTGAGTAGTGCGCTCAGTCCATAAGATTCTATCTCACATGCTTGGAGATTCTCAAAGCTAAATTTTTGAAAAGATGCCTTAGCTGAAAGACATTCTTCCAATTGTCCTTCAATAATGCTTAACTTCATAGAAGTGTGCTCTCTTAAAAGAGTGAATCTTTTCATTTTCATGTCCCTTTCATCTTGCAAAACTCTGATTTCATCATATAACTTACAAATTTTCTTCTCAACATCAAATACTTTCACATTGGGGCTAGAAAGAAAGTTAGTTTCATTTTGAATTTCTGCTTCCTTCATCTTCATCTTCTGATCTTCTTCTATTGTCAAGGTCGCTAATTTTGTACACTAGATGTACAAAGATTTTCCTATTTCCAAATTCTTCCTCAAGTCCTTTATACAAATATCAAGATTGTTGATACCATTCCTGATATTCTGGCTGATGTTCAAATCATTTTAGCCTCATAGGCTGCTTGAGCTTTCACTTTTGCTATATCAGATAGATTTGTGAATTCATTGTCAAAAGTGTTCATTATTTTCTTTGCTTTCTCCAGAGGGTTTTCTTCTGCAATTTGTGTAGTTACAATGCTTTGTAACTTCTTAGTAAGATCCTTTAGACATCCTTGAAGACTTTTAACTTTCTTGTTCTTTCCAATGATTTTGTTCAAAGATGTGATCAATTCCAATTGATCATCATCCTCTACTTCCTTTCCCAAGTGCTCAATCATAGATCCAATATGATTCTTCTTTCCAGTCTCAGGAGTAAGACTGATATCTTCTTTCATGGGAATGGGTACTTTTTTCTCTATCACTGAGGGTTCTGCAACTGTGGTCTCTGTTGTCTCTACTCCTTTGGTAGTTTCCTGCTCTTCAAAAGCTGAATTGTCAACAATGTTTTCCAAATTCTTGAATACATTACCATCAGTATCAAAGGTGATCTTTCTTCCTTCTACATTCATGACTTCATCTTCAATGTTAATGGTTGGAGGAGAAGGAATGTCCTCTTGTTCTACTTCACCTGCTTGCTCTGTTGCAACTGATGGTTCTCCAACATTCTCTGACATAACCTTGATAATTGCTTGCTCTATTTCAGAATTAACTTCTTCATATCTGCCTCCCATAATATGAATGGTTCTCTTCTTGGTTCTCAAATGGGTGCTTAAGGCTTTCATGATCTATCTAAAATGAGCTTCATCTTTTACTATACAAAGCTTTCTTACAAGTTTTTCTCTAATAGTTGTGTCTTCCTCTGATGCTCTCTTCTTCCTATTTACAAGTTTATTGTACAAATCATCAAGTATCTTACCCTGAATTGTATCAAACTTCTTATTAGATAGAATCATATGCTTTACTACTACATTTTCTAGATTTAGTCTCTCTGCATAATCATAAAGTTCATAATACTTATTCATTCTTGTAAAGTCTCCATCCTCAATGATCTGCTCATTAAGCTTCTCAACTTTAGGTTTCCAAGATTTCTTTTTAATAGAAGTGTCATCATCTTTAATCTCTATAATTTTCCTAGGAGTTGGCTGCACTAATGTTTTCTATCTCTTTCCTTGTCCAGTAGCACTCTCTTTTACTCTTTTTCTAGGTGTGGAGGAAGTGGGTTTGGTGGATATCTTTGCTTCTTGATCCTTCTCAATTTCTTCCACTTACACCTTTACTTATGTTACTTCTTGTTGTGCTGCAATTGATGATAAAGGTGGAATAGAGAAAACTTCTTTTTGTCCACTATCTCTGATTGTTGCTGCTATTTTCTTTGCTACCAAGAACTCATGCTCAGTCATCCTTGTATCTTTTAGAATTTTCTTTATAGTACTCTCAACTCTTTTCTTTGACTATTTCTCTTCAAGTAAGGTCTTTGCATATTTGAAGTTATCCTCAAAGGTTCCAAATCTGTTACTGTGAGTCTCAATCTTGCACTTAACTAACCTGCTCACATATTCTTCTATCTCAATCTCAGCTATTTCATAGCCAAGAGGGTCTATGAACTCTGTTCTAGGTTCTACTGCTTCAATGTAGGTAAAGTCAGTATCAACCATAAAACATATGTCATTTTTGTACTTCTCCACAAGAGACTATGGGATCCTTGATCTGCTAGATACTATATCCTAAAATGTCTTGATTACCAATACTGCACTCTCATTTACTTTATCAATAACATGCCTTCTATACACTAGGTTAATCCTTTCCATTGTAGTTTGGCCATCATTCCAGTCATTTCCAATGGTGTAAGGAAATCTTCTCAATAGATGAAAAAACATATAGGTGATTAAGGATGAGAACCTAAACTGCGTATACTTAGTTTTCTTAATCTTTTCCAACTTCTCAAATAGTTGAATTCTCAGAATCTCACACATATCAACTTGTACCTTGTCAACACACATCAAATAAGCTACATGTACCATTTCAGCTGCCATGTCATCTTCTCTTGAGTTTGCACAAAACTTAGTTGTTAGGATCTTGCATAACTAGCATCTGACATCATCTTGTTGAATCTTACTAATCACAATTCCTCTACCATTATAGGATGAATTTGTGTTGTCAATGACTATTTTCCTCATGTTCTTCTCATTTAAAGGAATGGCTCCATTTTTAGATAGTCCAGTGACTTCATGAGTCAAATCAACTGTGATATCTATCACTTTATCTTCTAACCAAAACATCCCATTGTGAATTCTGCTAAGGATTATCTTAGTGCATTCTTCATTATCAAATTCATATTGTAATGCATACTTAATGATTTCATTATCTTTCAAATGTTCAAATCCTTCTTTCAATGTTATATCCTGATTGTAGATCTTTTGATATTTCTTGGTGAAATCACTATCACTGACAGTCTCTAGTTTTCATCCAAGATAACTTCTAACATTTTCAAGATGTAAAACTCCATCTGGTACAGATGATAAAGCTAACCAAGGATCATCTTCCAAGGGTTCTACTAGTTCCCTTTTTTTTAATCTTAGGTCTACTTTTATCTCTGACATTTTGAATCAAAGAAACATCCATAATTACTTCTAATTCCTTTTACCGATTCAAAGATCTACCAAGTAAAATACCTTGATTTCATGATTTTAGGGCTTGCGTAGATTCGGTGCACAAATCCTTCACCAAATCCTTGTAAAATACTTCCAATCATTACTCTTTCATCTCCTTAACACTTGTATTCACTTTAATGATCAAATAATACTGATTATAACCTTTAATCACTTCAATCTCACTTAGATCTAACATCGCATTCAATTCTTTTATCGCGTCTTTCCAAAAAGTTATTTCTGCTAACCTGCAAAACTTAAAACTTCTTGCAATCTCGCAAAACACAATATTTTTCTTTGTGCTCTTAACCATAGCATTATAACATCATATAATACCTTGAATTAATTGTGCCAGACTCTGTTCATCATATATCTACTTCTACACTAATCTAAGTTCCTATTCTACTATAATTTTTCATAAATTAAGTACGTTGAGATGGGTCAGGTAAAGATTCATTCTTACCTTTTAATGCTTCACCTTCCTGATTACCTTCAATGTTAAATATGTCTCCTTGATCTTTTCTTTTGATAAACTTCACTTCATCTAAATTACTACAACATCCTTTCTGACTGTTACTTGCATCTTCATTTCTTCTTGCATGATTTATGGGATTAGGATTAGGATGAAAAACTCTATTGTTCATTTTGAAAAACCTTTCTATATGTCCAATCTTGTTGCATATCTGACAAACAATTCCATTGTTTCCATATCTTGGTCTAGGCTGATTGATTTGTGATCTGCAATTTCTAACAATGTGTCCAACCTTGTTGCATCTATAACATATTACTCCATTTCTTCTGTTCATATCTTCAATAGGTTTCTTATCTGCATTGTTAGTATTTCTAAACATTCTACTACCATAATTATTATTAATAAATTTAGGTTTCCTACATTCAATAGCTCTATGTCCAAAACCATGACAATTATAAAAATAACCATTAAGAGGTTTAAATTGCTTACCTGTGCAATCTCTCTTCATATGACCAATAGTATTATAGGAAAAACATCTACCTTTGAATTCTCTTTGCATACCTTTCAGTGATTCCTCTTGCTTAGGTGATCCCTCTTCTTTAGGTGTATCTTCAGACTTGTTACTCTCATCAGACTTCTTCTCATCTATGCTTTTAGATATTTTTAGATCTGGTTTCTTTCTTTCATCATTTTCTTTAAAGGTGTTGAATCCAAGACCAGTCTTATCATAGAATGGTTTTTGATAAGATATTTGTTCATCAATATTTTCACTAGTTGAATATAGCCTTTCAAGTTGTTGTTTGGATTGAGTCAATTCACCTTTCACAATTCTATTATACTTCTCAAGTTTAGCATACTGCAAATTGACTTTCTCAAGTTCAGATGTTACTTTACTAAGTTTAGATTTTAGTCCTTCATTTTCAGTCTTTAGACTTTCATTCTCAGATTTTAGATTTGCTTCATTCTTGCCATTTCCATCTTTCAAACTAAGCTTCAAATTTTCTATCTTTAGTTCATGCTTAAGGATCTCATTTTATTTTTCTAAATTGTCATCACAATCTTCAATAAAAACTTTAGATTCCTTTTCAGATCTTAGATCTTCCAACTTGTTTTTGAGTTTCTCAATGAGGTTCTTTGCATCATCATATTTCCTTTTCAAAGTGTCTTTTTCAATAGTAAGCAAGTCAATCTATTCTAGAGCTTCTTCAAGATTCTTCTGTAGTTGATCCATATCCATAGAGATCTTACTCAAGCTACTAGGCTTTCCTTGAATGATTCTTTTCCGAGTAACCTAGCTCTAATACCAATTATTAGAAATAGGGAATACTAAGAGGGGGGGAGTGAATCAGTATTCCACAAACTTTTACTTTTGCCCAATTATGGATATAACAGATTATCTTTACACATGCATAACATAAGAAGCTAAACAACATGCATAGCAATAAAACTAAATAACTCATAACACATTATTTATTCTCAAGGTAACCCTGGACAAGGGAAAACACCAGTTGGGATGGTACCCACAAAGATCCACTAATCAAAAGTATCTTGTTAAGGATGTTGACCCTGTTAGGAGTCTATTACAAGCATATAGTGTATTAGTCTTGATTAAGGGACTATAGGCCTTGTTAGAAGCCTCAACCCTGTTAGGAGTTGGTAGTGCAAAATGTGATTACCAGATGAGCCCATTTCCCAAACAAGTAATGTATAATATACACTGATTAAGAAAGAAGATTAAGGTACATAACATTATATTTCTTGCATCAATATCTCTTCGCTGCTCTTTCAATATCACTATTACATATGCATCATATATTTCATATCATGTCATTGCCTCATTACATTTCATTACTACTCTTTCTTAAAATTTACAATTACATTAATACAAATAACTTTATCAAAGGGTTAAGATCTAGGATGTCATCCCTTTATATTGTTAAGTCATTATTTTGATAAACAAAATAATCCCTTAACTCTTTACCAATTCTATCTTCATATTCTGTCCTGTTGGCTTGACACTGTCTTCAGTAAAAATGTCATAACTCCTTCCATACATGTCGTATTGACTTTCTCTCTGAGATGGGTCTTCAATAGTCATCATAGATTCTATTTTCAAGTGCACAAGCACTAAACATACTCCAATAAACATCACAAACAAAAACTATGTCTAGGTTCACTGGTAAAAACACTGTCTCATACTTAGACAATTTCACATTGCGCTCTGTCATACTAGCTCTCTGACCTGTGCAATCTTCATGTAGATCATATGTTTCCATAATTAAAACATCTATGCAATCAACTCAGCTGAATTTCCAACATAGAGGTCTACCAAAATTAATATAACATGATAAAGTGATGATAATTCTTAGATTCCTTATTTGAAAAATTAGGCTTTGAACCTCATCGACAACATTACTATTCTTGAAAAGGAGGGGGTTTTGAGAGGAAATTCATACATTGGGACTATAGGAAGTATCTAACCTCACCATATAGAATTATGTTCAATGAATAATGGAGGAATAAATTGGGCTTATACAAGATGAAAATGATGGATGCATCATTATTGTTGACTTTGGAGCATGATCTAGGTGGTAAGTCATCTCCTAGGTTAGGGTCTAAACTAATCCACATTGATGTATCCATCATTGTGTCTAAAAAGTGAGTAAATTTAGGGGCTTTCATGGATATTCTATGAATCCCATCATCCAAGACCAATCCTGTAGGAGTTAGAAATTCATCTTAGAGAGGAATATCAAGAGTCTCATGGAGATCTTTCTTAGAGAGGACACAAAATCTATTATGAAGTTTAACCCCTTTAGCATGGCTTTCCCTAGTGGATTGAATACTTGACCCATGACGAATCCCATTATCTTTTCCATGATTTAAAGATCCTTGAAAATTGAATTCACCAGTGATGGCACACCATGGTGTTTACCCTTTCCTTACTTAGTCGTGTGTGCACCAAAACTATGGGTTTAAATCAAGACAAACATAAGTTTTTGTGCATGAGAATTCCCATTCTTCAAAGGAGTCCCTACTTTATTTAACATGATATATTTTCTCAATTCCTCCATTACTATCTATTGTACATTTTTTTGAGGTCTGCCCCTTTTGGGTTTAAGAGAGTGCTCAACTAGGTGGGGGATGAAAGGAGGGGGAAGGGGAATATGGGATGAAAGGAAGATGATAGGAGATGGTGAAAGAACATCAATGGTCTAGAAATTAAGGAGAGGATCAAGAAGAGGTTCACTAGAGGGAGGAGGTGTGAGATTATCCATTGTTCAGAAATAGAGGGATAAGGGCCATCAAAAGGAAACTTCTTTCACACCGTAAAAGGCTAATATTTCCTATGATGCCCTTTAATTGTGCATCTATCAACAACACACAAACTTTTTAACTTTAACAACATAAAAATGGCATTTATGTTTAGAATTTGGAGATAATGTAAACTAATGAAATGTGTTAAAGTGGATGAAGTTTATGCCTATAATTTTTTTAAAAAAATTGAACAAGTATTCACATAGTTTTTTAATTTTTAAAGTCCATTTTTTACTTGCTGAAAAATGCTAAAAACGAGGGTCTTGTTCCCACCAAAAAAGTATATGCAAATAATCCTTTTTTCCTTTGATTTCAAAATATGTTATAGATGAAATGTATAGCTAGTGCAGAAAAGGAGAAAAATTAGTTTTCAATGTATATTTTCTCCGTTATAACTACTACATACTTGGAATCGACATTTTTCATCTCCCACCAAATTTCTCCTATCAAATCTACACCATTCAGAAAAAAAAATTACACATTCTTGTAGAGAACTCTCTCTTGCAGTGTCAAATATAAAATATCAATTTTTTTTATAAGCTTTACTATTTTTTCTTTTTTTAAAGAAGCTTGTTCTCAAATGTTAAAATACCTACTTGAAGTATTTTGAAATTATAATATATTAGATCTAATTAAAATACTATAAAAATTATATGATGATAATCTTGACTCTATGGTCTAAAAAAGGGTATTTTTATATTTGTAGAAAAATATCATTAAAAAGAGGAGTTATTGAAACATCACTTTTCTGAAATAATTTTATTTCTTTAGTAATTGGTACAAAACATGCACTTAATAGATATTTCAAATTAGAAAAGTTGAAGCACTTATCTAACTTAGCTAGAATGAATCTAGCTAGACCATATATTTGACAAAAATAAAATTTAGTTAGAAATACTCAAATTTAGCTATGCTGATAAGTTGTCATGAAACATGACACAACTTTGTGCTTTTAATAGAAAGAAAGTGTTAATACCACCTAGGATTTTGAGTTGACAAATATACGTATTATTGAGAAGAAGAATTATTTTTTTTATCAAGAATATCCACACAATGGTTGATCAAAACCTACAGTGTAGTATAGAGATGGTAAAGTGTAACCCTACGGTCATTGATTATGAGAATATTAACCCTATTTGCTAGAATTTGAGGGATGAAATCCCATAGAAATGGTTTTTCATTCTGCACCATAAGAAATTGAGGGCTAGATAAGGCTATAATGTCATCATTAACTAGATTGGGATCTCATTTGATGACCCCAAATACACAATTGGAAGATTCCATAATTCTTTTTAGTTATAGATTCTTGGATAGAATTATTCTTAAGAAAAACTAAAAATAAACCCTTTTGCACAAACCTATAGAAAGGTATCTATATACCTAGTTTATTTTGGCAAAAATTTCCAAATATATCATCAAAACATTTCCTAGCCAAAACTCTTTTATCATAAAATGCAACAAGGGAAATGGTGATATTTAATAATAATTTTTTCTTTACAAATAATATCTAATAAATTTTACATTTAGATAAATGGAGGGAGTATGCGAGGAAGGTGAATAAAAAGAAAAATTCTATTATCCATCATCACCATCACAACTTGAAACCCTAGAGACAAATAAACTAGAAGGATAATTTACACAAGTTTTATTTATATGATATCTCTAAAGGATTTAGGGTTTGTAGATGGAATGTGTGGGTCTATACCTAAGTTCCCTAAAAATCATCATCAATATTATTTGAATTGACTTTCATGTCTTTTAGAGGATGAAGGTACATATAAGTCAAAGCTACGACATGTCTACACAAACAAGTGGACCACCATCAAAACCACACACAAAAGAGTTAAATAAAATAAGTATATGATATAACGATTAAACAATGAAGAGAGTGTTACTTATGTCACCTATACATACACACATACATTTGTATATATATGCGCACAACTTTATGGTTAAACAACTAATTCATAAACAATTAATTCTATAGATTTAAATACACTAAAAATTCTAGTGTATGTTCCATTTTAGTTTTCTAATGTGCAATATTCATTTTTTATTATTCATTAATTATAACTATTATTTTTACTCTCTCTCTCTCTCTCTCTCTCTCTCTCTCTCTCTCTCTCTCTCTCTCTCTCTCTCTCTCTCTCTCTCGCATGGATGAAACTAGTTTTTTAATGTATCTCAACACCTATGTTTTCAATCCTTATCAATGGATCACCTCATGGTTATTTTGAAAGTTCAAGAGGGGTTCGCCAAGGAGACTCATTGTCTCCTTTCATTTTCATTATTATGGCCGAAGCTCTTGGTAGGAAGCTAGCCAGTCTTAAAAATCAAGGCATTCTTAAAGGTGTGGAAATCACCTCCTTAGTAAGACATGTGACACATCAGAAATTTTCTGATAGCACATTATTGTTTGGAAAGGAACTAAAGGTGAGACCATACAACTAAAAATATTACTTTCCATCAAAGCCAAGGCTTCATCCCAAGTTGTGAATAGAGAGAAATCATAGATGTTTTTCTTCTTTGTCAAAAAAATGATAAAATAAAAAATCCTCACCACTCTTGGATTTATAGAATCTAGGCTTCATTTCACATACTTAGGGGTTCTAGTTGATAAAATGATGACATAAACATTATCTTGGAAACTTATAGGAGAGAAGCTACATATGAGAATGGAGTCTTGGAAATCCAAATGGCTCCGTTGGGATGGGAGGATCATTTTGTTGAAAGCTAGACTTGTAGCCACCCTGATTTACATAATATTGTGTATTTCATTACAAGTAGGAAGATATTTCAATATAGTAAAGAAACTTATGAAATTCTCTTAGCAAGGAACATACACAAAAAATTAATTTTTTTGAGCATGTATAGGGTCCCACATCTATAGATAATAATAATCCTCTATATAGAGGGAGGGCGTGAACTAGATTAAGTATTCTTTCTTCACCCCTAGTATTGGTAGATAGAGGTGGGGGCCTGATATATACATCCATATACGAGATCGGGGTGGGAACCTCCTATCCTCAATGATTGAGGTGCCCATGATCAGTAAAGTGTGCACCCAATATCATATAGTTGTCCATACCAAACCTCTCGGTACATTTGGGTGGGGATAGCATATATACATATATATATATACATATATATATACATATATCTATATATAGATATATAGATATGTATATATATATATATATAGATATGTATATACATGTTAAGATTTATGATCAGATTGTATAACTTATGAATTTTCCTTGTACAATCCACTTGCATATAATATCTCAATATATATTAGATATATTTAGACATATATATATTACTGATATAATAATAGATATATGTAAATATATATTAATAATTATTGTTTATATGGACTGAACTGTGAATGCAGATTAGAAGGACTTGTATTGACTTTTATTGTTTTCACTGTGATTTAGAATCATCACATGACTGTCATTATATATTGTAATGAACAGTCCCAACTTATCAGGTTGCGACTGTTCAAAGCAATACACCATTACATATCGATAACCATTGGTTAGCGCATAGATGATAACCTTTAATCACCCTGCAACATTAAACGCTTAGTATTACATCGATAGTTATCAGTTTATTACGATGGAGGATAATTAAACCAATACACTATCGGTTATATGATTTATTATTGCCATAATAAAATTGATATAATCGTATTTGATATTTATCATTAAGCATTAATATATATGTATATATTAATGTATATTTATATATATAAATTATTTCAAATATAATAATCATAATATTGTTCTATTTGAATTATCATTTCAATGATATTTTTTATTTAGTTTAGACTGATATCAATCGGTATGGCATATGAGATTAATATTATTTATTTATCAACTAAAATATATACATTGTATATGCATATTTATATATCAATATGTATATATAATGTAGAATAATATTATCTCATCTCAATTTAATGATGTTTATTTATATTCTAATAATATATGATCATTTTATCTGATCAAAACTATAAACATCAACACTCCCTCTTAGTTAGAGAAGATGAAATGTAACTCACAATAAGCTCATAAATTGTGAGAGTTAGTTTCCCAGGTGGATTGCCTCTATCGGCGATTCTATCCATAACTCATGAGCTATGGTGTGGATTGCCTCTATCAGCGATTCTATCCACACGCTCCTGTATGGATTGCCTCTATTGGTGATTCTATCCACAACTCATGAGCTTCAGAGTGGATTGCCTCTATCGGCAATTCTATCCATAAGCTCCTGTATGGATTGCCTCTATCGGCGATTCTATCCACAACTCATGAGCTTCAGAGTGGATTGCCTCTATCGGCGATTCTATCCACAAGCAAGATATATTACAACAACACAAAAATTATTGCAAGATCGTCACCTTCCAATAATTTTAACAAAATACAAGTGATAAATCATTTGGAAGTCATCACTTCCTTATGATTTACACAGGGCCCATATAGTTATAAAATAACATTAGTATAATAATCAATAATCATTACAAGTTTTACCTCAGAAGTGTTTCACCTTCAATAGTGAACTCCCTCTTAATCATAAGGTATCTTGAATTCCATTTAGAAAAGGCATTTCTCTGAACATATATTTGAATTATTTACTTCAGCAAGAGAAGCTTGCATTCTAAGTCTGTCAGGACAGTTTCTTGCGCTGTGACCATATTTGTCACATCTAAAACATTGCATTGAAGAGTAGTCTCTTGGTTTCTTGAATGGCTGTTGACCATATGTCTTCTTGCCCTTTTTCCTTTTTGAACCAGTGACGAGAGCCTGAACATCTTCTTTAGTGGATTCCAAGATTCCTCTAGATTTCAGGTTGTACTCTTCTTGAATGCAGTCAACTTTTAGTTGATCAAATTTGGGGAGTTTGGTGCGAGCACTTACTCCTTGTCTAAAGTTTTCCCATGAGATAGGGAGCCCATTTAGAGTTATCATAGATAACTCTTTATTATCATAAATGTGACCAATAGAAGAGAGTTGATTCCTTAATTCTGTTATCCTCATAAACTATGAGGTGATAGTCTCTCTTGTACTCATTTTAATATTAGAAGGTTGATTTTTAAGAGTAAGAATTCTGCTGGTGTTGTTGATCTCAAACATGTTTTCCAAGGCTTTGAACATGTCTGATGTAGGAGCATCCTGGGTGTAAGAGCAATCTTGCATCACCCAAAAATATTTATGTTTTTGTATTCAATAAGGGCTATTTTGTGCAGAGCTGCTATTTATGGAAAGTTACTATTTTTGGTAATTTTTGTATGTGCTCAGAATGATCTGATTTCTTTCTTGGAGGTTCATTTTGGTCATATAAGTCTGCCAGCAAAGTTTCATGGCTAGATCAGGTGTAGTTTTGAAGATATTGAAGATTTTCGGTATTGGCAGCAGGGTACAGAAACTTCAAACTCAGTTTTGAAGGCTTTAGAGGCACCGGATGAGGTCGACAATTTGGGTGACAAGCGCTTGCGCTAGTCAAGCCTGTAGAGCGCTTCGTGGCATTTTTGAAATGGGGTTATAATAGCCGATCGGGTCAACTGGTGATGAATTATGGTCTTCGGAAGTTGGGCCACCTGAAATGGTAGAAAATAATTTTCTTCAAAATTTATGTTCGGGTTTCAAAGGTTATCTTGAGCCGACTATGATGTAATAAAATGTAAAATAAAATAATTCTAAGTTTGGTCATTCTTATTGGCTAAAATTCTGGAACCTTCCCAGGCAGTGGAAAATTGCCTATATAAGGAAGGCTGTATTATTGTCTTAGGCAGTTCAGAATAGTTCTAGGTAGTAGATCTGGGTATTGATTTGAGGCTTTGTCCTATAGAATATTGTAAGGGAATGCCCAGTGGCTTTGCATATTGTAATTCTGAAAGTTTGTAATTCCACATTTGTGGAGATAATAAGAAGCCAATTTTTTGTTCTTGCATATTGTTGTTGTTTCTCTATTTCTATTATGTGTTTGTGGTATTAAGGGGAGCACCCTTCATCAGGTGGTATCAGAGCAGGAGTTCTTGAGTGTGTAAACAGATCGCCAACTGTGAGGCAGTTTGCACTAGGACCGTGGCTAGGGTTTCAGTGCGCATCGCGAAAATGCCTCCACGACGAGAACGTGGTGGAAGAGCTGGTGCTGTGACACCTAAAGTTAGAGAGCTGCAGAGACAAGTGCGAGCATTGCAAGAAGAGATTCGCAGAGGAATGAATCTCAATGTCAGAGATGAAAGTGAGGATGAAGCCGAAGAAGAATATCAAGAAGGAGAAGCTGAAATTGTGAACCAGGAGGAAGAAAGACTTTTTCGGGCCATTTCCAAGATTGGGAAAAGACCTAAGATTGAGGTTCCTACATTTTCTAAAAATCTTAACCCAGAGGAATTGATTGACTAGACCAATGAATGTGAGGAATATTTTGAGTACGAAGATGTTGATGATCCTAATAGGGTCAAATTTGCAAAGGCCAGATTGAAAGGTCATGCGAAGATCTGGTGGCAAGAAATTCAGTTGGAGCGAAATAGAAGGGGAAAGGAGAAAATCACAAGATGGGATCGGATGGTGGATAAATTGAAGCGACAGTTCATTCCTGTTGATTATGAGCTTGACCTACTGAAGAAAATGCAAAGTTTGAAGCAAGCAGGAAGATCTGTTCAAGAGTATACAGAGGAGTTCTACCGACTTCTCATCAGAACAGGCCATGCAGAAGTTGATAAGGAGAAAGTTTCCCGATACCTTAATGGCTTAAGGCCAAGTATTCAGGAGAAGTTGAATCTGGTTCGAATGAATAGTATTGAAGAGGCATACCAGTTTGCCCTAAAAGTAGAGGAAAAGCTGAACAAGAAGTTTGAGAGAAAACAAAATGGAAGAGGTCGCGGTGGACGATCTGGTGGACGGTCATATGGTGGCCGAAATGAAGATTTAAAAAAGAAGGATGAGGCCAGTAGCAGTCAGAATCAGCGCAGAAATAATTCCAATCACTTCCAGGATCAGAATAATAGAGATTAGAGAGGAAGAGGACAAGGATCTGGAAGAGGTGGCTTCCGTGGAACATGTTTTCACTGTGGAGAAGAAGGTCATAGGGCATTTGAATGTCCTCAGCACCAAGGCAGAACAGACAGGAGAAATGAAGGCCAGGCCAGAGTTGCACATATAGATGAAGATGCCAGATCATCAAATTCTGAAGATGCTGAAAGAGGAGAAATGTTGATTAACAGAAGAGTCCTGTTGAGTGGTGAGAATGAACCTGAGCAAAGGAGGAGCCTGTTTCGCACCAGGTGCAAGTGTGAAGGTAAATGTTGTGATGTGATCATTGATAGTGGAAGCACTGACAATTTGGTGTCAGAAGAGATGGTGACAAAGTTGAAGTTCAAGAGACAGAAACACCCACATCCATATCGGATTGCCTGGATGCAGGATGACCACAAGGTCATGGTCAGTGAATAGTGCCTGGTAAAGTTCAAGATCGACGGGTACCAAGATGAGGTACTATGTGATATCATCTCTATGGATGCATATCATATGTTGTTGGGTAGACCATGGCAGTTTGACAGATGTGCTGTACATGATGGTCATGCGAATACCTATTCCCTGACAAAGGATGGAGTGCGACATAAGCTAAAACCATTGAAGGAGACTGAAGAAAAGGTATGTGGTAATGCAAGGATAACTTTTGTTGATGGAAGAAATTTCCTAGATGGTATAAGGCATGAGCATGTATGTTTTGCTTTAATTCCAAAAGCTGGTAAAGAGGAAGTAGAAGATGTTCCTGTAGAAGTTGCAGATTTGTTGAATGAGTTTCAAGATATTGTATCCGATAACGTGCCTGATGGATTACCACCAGTCAAGAAGATCAGTCATCAGATGGACTTGATCCCAGGAGCGAGTTTGCCAAATAAGGCAGCACACAGAATGACACCTGCAGAAAGTGAGGAGTTGAACAGACAAGTACATGAACTGTTACAAAAAGGATTGATCCGTGAGAGTCTGAGTCCCTGTGCTGTACCAGCGGTATTAGCACCAAAGAAGAATAGAGAGTGGAGGATGTGTACAGATTCTAGGGCAATAAACAAGATCACAATCAAGTACAGGTTTCCATTACCACGAATGGATGATATTATGGACTGTTTGAGTGGAGCTGTGTATTTCTCAAAAATAGATCTGAAGAGTGGATATCATCAAATTCGGATCAGAGAAGGAGATGAATGGAAGACTGCCTTCAAGACAAAGGAAGGACTATATGAGTGGTTAGTCATGCCTTTTTGGCTAAGCAATGCACCGAGCACTTTCATGCGGCTCATGAACGAGGTTCTAAAAGAATTTCTGGGTAAGTTTGTCATTGTTTACCTAGATGATATTTTGATCTTCAGTAAGACATTGGAAGAACATATGATGCATATTCGTATGGTGTTTGAGAAGTTGAGAGATGAAAAATTGTTGATTAATTTGAAGAAGTGCAGTTTTGTCAAGAAAGAGTTAGTGTATTTGGGATTTGTAGTTTCAGCAGAAGGTCTAAAAATGGACCCAGAGAAGGTACAGGCTATCCTTGAATGGCCTACTCCAAGAAGTGCTACTGAGGTAAGATCTTTTCATGGTCTAGCTAGCTTTTACAGAAAGTTTATCAGAAATTTTAGTAGTATTTGTGGACCCTTGACTGAAACAATGAGAGGGGATAGAAAAGAGTTTAAGTGGACTAATGGGGCAGAAAAGAGTTTTCAATTGTTGAAATAAAAAGTTACAGAACAACCTGTTTTAGCACTTCCAAATTTCAATAAGGTGTTTCAAGTAGATTGTGATGCTAGTGGTACTGCAATAGGAGCTGTTATGAGTCAAGAAGGTAAACCTGTTGCTTATTTCAGTGAGAAATTAAATGATGCCAAGAGGAAATATTCTATTTATGATCAAGAATTTTATGCTATAGTTCAGGCATTAAAGAAGTGGAGACATTATCTGCTTCCTAAGGAGTTTGTTTTGTATACTGATTATCAAGCTTTGCAATATTTGAATAGTCAAGGAAAGTTGAATCAGAGGCATTTGAAATGGGTTGAGTTTTTGCAGAGTTATACATTTGTTTTGAAACACAGGAGTGGAAAGTCTAACAGGGTTGCAAATGCTCTTAGCAGAAGACAACTATTGCTGACAGAGATGTAGATTGAGGTGGTTGGGTTCAAGGAACTCAAGAATTTATATCCAGAGGATCCTGATTTTGGTGAAGCTTGGAAAGCTTGTACAGAACCTGTTACTCTAGACAGGACAAAATGGTTGGATTTCATCATCCAGGATGATATGCTATTCAGAGGGAGTCAGTTGTGCATTCCACGAAGTTCTATGAGGGAGAATCTCATCAAGGAGAAGCATAGTGGAGGATTGGCTGGACATTTTGGTCGTGATAAAACCCTTGGTTTGGTTAGTGAGAATTATTATTGGCCACAGTTGCAGCAAGATGTGAAGAAGTTTGTACAGAGTTGCAGAGTATGTTAGATGGTGAAAGGAGTGAAGCAGAATACAGGGTTGTATCAGCCATTACCTATACCAGAGAAACCTTGGGAGGATATCAGTATGGACTTTGTTCTTGGTTTACCGAGGACACAGTGGGGACACGATTCAATTTTTGTGGTAGTTGACAGATTTTCAAAGATGGCACATTTTATTCCATGTAAGAAGACTAATGATGCTATTCATGTAGCAGAATTGTTTTTCAGAGAAGTAGTGAGACTTCATGGTTTGCCAAAGACCATAGTTTCAGATCGGGACACTAAGTTTGTTGGATATTTCTGGCATACATTGTGGAAGAAGTTGAAGATAGATTTGAAATTTAATTCATCACATCATCCATAGACTGATGGACAGACAGAGGTGGTGAATAGGAGTTTAGAAAATTTGCTGAGATGTTTGGTTGGAGATAAGCCAACAGGATGGGATTTGATTTTACCACAGGCGGAATTTGCATACAATAATTCTGTCAACAGGAGCACTGGTAAATCACCATTCCAGATTGTATATGGAAGTAGTCCAAGAAATGCATCTGAATTAAGGAAGATAGATAAAGGAGAAATAAGTAGTGCTGAAGCTAAAGATTTTGCAAAACACTTGAAGAACATCCATGAAGAGGTGAGGAAGCATATTACCAAGATGAATGCACAGTATAAGGCTAAGGCAGATGAGAAAAGGAGGTATAAAGAATTTCAAGTTGGTGACGAAGTCATGGTTCATTTGCGGAAGGAGCGGTTTCTAGTTGGTACATATAACAAGCTGAAAATGAAGAAGTTTGGACCATGTAGGATACTGAAAAAACATGATTCAGGAAATGCATATGAGGTAGAATTGCCTACTGAGCTAAATATTTCACCAGTGTTTAACATTTCAGATTTGACAGAGTATCATGAAGGAGGTGTTGAAGATGAGATCACAGCACCACAGTGGAGTATTTCAGCAACTAGTTCAGACACTAAGGAGATCGAAGATATACTGGACAGTCGTGTTGGCAGAAGCACAAGGAACAGGACATATGAAGAATATCTGGTCAAGTGGAAAGGATGACCTGTTGAAGATTCATCATGGCTGACAAAGGAGGAGGTTAGCCGTCTTGATTTTCCTCTACACACCTGAGTCGTGACAGGGTCACTTCTCAAATTACTCTGGGTGTCTGATGCAGGAGCATCCTGGGTGTAAGAGCAATCTTGCATCACCCAAAAATATTTATGTTTTTGTATTCAATAAGGGCTATTTTGTGCAGAGCTGCTATTTATGGAAAGTTACTATTTTTGGTAATTTTCGTATGTGCTCAGAATGATCTGATTTCTTTCTTGGAGGTTCATTTTGGTCATATAAGTCTGCTAGCAAAGTTTCATGGCTAGATCAGGTGTAGTTTTGAAGATATTGAAGATTTTCGGTATTGGCAGCAGGGTACAGAAACTTTGAACTCAGTTTTGAAGGCTTTAGAGGCCCCGGATGAGGTCAAAAATTTGGGTGACAGGCACTTGTGTCAATCAAGCCTGTAGAGCGCTTCGTGGCATTTCTGAAATGGGGTTATAATAGCCGATCGGGTCAACTGGTGATGACTTATGGTCTTCGGAAGTTGGGCCACCCGAAATGGCAGAAAATAATTTTCTTCAAAATTTTTGTTCGGGTTTCAAAGGTTATCTTGAGCCGACTATGATGTAATAAAATGTAAAATAAAATAATTCTAAGTTTGGTCGGCCTTATTGGCTAAAGTTCTGGAACCTTCCCAGGTGGTGAAAAATTGCCTATATAAGGAAGGTTGTATTATTGTCTTAGGCAGTTCAGAATAGTTCTGGGTAGTAGATCTGGGTATTGATTCGAAGCTTTGTCATACAGAATATTGTAAGGGAATGCCCATGTGGCTTTGCATATTGTAATTTTGAAAGTTTGTAATTCCACATTTGTGGAGATAATAAGAAGCCAATTTTCTGTTCTTGCATATTGTTGTTGTTTCTCTATTTCTGTTATGTGTTTGTGGTATTAAGGGGAGCACCCTTCATCAATGTCATAAGTAGAGTCTAACTTTGTGATGACAGGTAGTAGATGATTTTTCACTCCATCCACTAATAATTCCCCCATTTATTCTTGTCATCATTTTCATTAGGTTTACAAGGATTCTCTATTATTGTCTTCAAATCATTCTTCCTTAATATCAACATCATTCGAAGTTTTCATGATTCAAAATCAGAGGCACCTTCAAGTCTATCTTCTAGTCTCATTCCATTTGCCATTGTGAGATTTCCAAAAATCTGATCTTGATCTTCCTTCAATTTAATCGGAACTTCCTTCAAGCGGTTAGGCTTCAACGAAGGAACCTAGCTCTAATACCATGTTAAGATTTATGATCAGATTGTATAACTTATGAATTTTCCTTGTACAATCCACTTGCATATAATATCTCAATATATATATATTAGATATATTTAGACATATATATATATTACTGATATAATAATAGATATATGTAAATATATTAATAATTATTATTTATATGGACTGAACTGTGAATGTAGATTAGAAGGACTTGTATTGACTTTTATTGTTTTCGCTGTGATTTAGAATCATCACATGACTATCATTATATATTGTAATGAACAGTCCCAACTTATCAGGTTGCGACTGTTCAAAGCAATACACCATTACATATCGATAACCATTGGTTAGCGCATAGATGATAACCTTTAATCACCCTGCAACATTAAACGCTTAGTATTACACCGATAGTTATCGGTTTATTACGATGGAGGATAATTAAACCGATACACTATCGGTTATATGATTTATTATTGCCATAATAAAATTGATATAATCGTATTTGATATTTATCATTAAGCATTAATATATATGTATATATTAATGTATATATATATATATATATAAATTATTTCAAATATAATAATCATAATATTGTTCTATTTGAATTATCATTTCAATGATATTTTTTATTTAGTTTAGACTGATATCAATCGGTATGGCATATGAGATTAATATTATTTATTTATCAACTAAAATATATACATTGTATATGCATATTGATATATACAATAATATCATTATTATTATATATATCAATATGTATATATAATGTAGAATAATATTATCTCATCTCAATTTAATGATGTTTATTTATATTCTAATAATATATGATCATTTTATCTGATCAAAAACTATAAACATCAACAATACATATATATACATACATACATACATACATACATACATACATAGATATATATATATATATATATATATATATATATATATATATATATATATATATATATATATATATATACATATATGTATATACATATATATATGTATATACATATATATATGTATATATATATTATACATATCTATATACATATCTATATATGTATATATATATATATATGTATATATATATCTATATCTATGTATATATGTATATACATATATATATGTATATATGTATATGTATATGTATATGTATATGTATATGTATATGTGTATGTGTATGTGTATGTGTATATGTATATGTATATACACACACACACATATATACACATATATATACATATATACATATACATATACTATATATACATGTATACATATATATACATATACATATATATATATATATATATATATATATATATATATATATATATATATATATATATATATATATATATATATATATACATATATATATATATATATATATGAAGGGTGCTCCCCTTAATACCACAAACACATAACAGATATAGAGAAACAACAACAACTTGCAAGAACAGAAAATTAGCTTCTTATTATCTCCACAAATGTGGAATTACAAACTTTCAGAATTACAATATGCAAAGCCACATGGGCATTCCCTTACAATATTCTATAGGACAAAGCCTCGAACTATTACCCAGATCCACTACCCAGAACTATTCTGAACTGCCTAAGACAATAATACAGCCTTCCTTATATAGGCAATTATCCACCACCCTCGGAAGGTTCTAGAATTTTAGCCAATAAGGCCGACCAAACTTAGAATTATTTTATTTTACATTTTATTACATCATAGTCGGCTCAAGATAACGTTTGAAACCTGAACAAAAATTTTGAAGAAAATTATTTTTTGCCATTTCAGGTGGCCCAACTTTCGAAGACCATAAGTCATCACCAGTTGACCCGATCGGCTATTATAACCCCATTTCAGAAATGTCACAAAACGCTCTATAGGCTTGACCAATGCAAGCGCCTGTCACCCAAATTTTTGACCTCATCCGGGGCCTCTAAAGCCTTCAAAACTGAGTTCAAAGTTTCTGTACCCTGCTGCCAATACCGAAAATCTTCAATATCATCCAATATACACTTGATCTGGCAATGAAACTTTACTGGCAGACTTACATGACCAAAATGAACCTCCAAGAAAGAAATCAGATCATTCTGAGCACATACAAAAATTACCAAAAAAATAGTAACTTTCCATAAATAGCAGCTCTGCACAAAATAGCCTCTATTGAATATAAAAATAGAAATATTTTTGGGTGATGCAAGATTGCTCTTATGCCTAGGATGCTCCTGCATCAGACACCCGGGGTAATTTGAGAAGTGACCCTGTCATGACTCAGGTGTGCAGAGGAAAACCAAGACAGCTAACCTCCTCCTTTGTCAGCCATGATGAATCTTCAACAGGTCATCCTTTCCACTTGACCAGATATTCTTCATATGTCCTATTCTTTGTGCTTCTGCCAACACGACTGTCCAGTATATCTTCGATCTCCTTAGTGTCTGAACTAGTTGCTGGAATACTCCACTGTGCTACTGCGATCTCATCTTCAACACCTCCTTCATGATACTCTGTCAAATCTAAAATGTTAAACACTGGTGAAATATTTAGCTCAGTAGGCAATTCTACCTCGTATGCGTTTCCTGAATCATGTTTCTTCAGTATCCTACATGGTCCAAACTTCTTCATTTTCAGCTTGTTATATGTACCAACTGGAAACCGCTCCTTCCACAAATAAACCATGACTTCATCACCAACCTGAAATTCCTTATACCTCCTTTTCTCATCTGCCTTAGCCTTATACTGTGCATTCATCTTGGTAATATGCTTCCTCAACTCCCCATGGATGTTCTTCAAATGTTCTGCAAAATCCTCAGCCTCAGCACTACTTATTTTTCCTTTATCTATCTTTCTCAATTCAGATGCATTTCTCGAACTACTTCCATATACAATCTGGAATGGTGATTTACCAGTGCTCCTATTGACAAAATTATTGTATGCAAATTCTGCCTGTGGTAAAATCAAATCCCATCCTGTTGGCTTATCCCCAACCAAACATCTCAGCAGATTTCCCAAACTCCTATTCACCACCTTTGTCTGTCCATCAATCTGTGGGTGATGTGATGAACTGAACTTCAAATCTATCTTCAACTTCTTCCACAATGTATGCCAGAAATATCCAACAAACTTAGTGTCCCGATCTGAAACTATGGTCCTTGGCAAACCATGAAGTCTCACTACTTCTCTGAAAAACAATTCTGCTACATGAACAACATCATTAGTCTTCTTGCAGGGAATGAAATGTGTCATCTTCAAAAATCTATCAACTACTATAAAAATTGAATCATGTCCCTGTTGTGTCCTCGGTAAACCAAGAACAAAGTCCATACTGATATCCTCCCAAGGCTTCTCTGGTATAGGTAATGGCTGATACAACCCTGTATTCCGCTTCACTCCTTTCGCCATCTGACATGCTCTACAAATCTGTACAAACTTCTTCACATCTTGCTGCAATTGTGGCCAATAATAATTCTCACTAGCCAAAGAAAAGGTTTTATCACGACCAAAATGTCCAGCCAATCCTCCGCTATGCTTCTCCTTGATGAGATTCTCCCTCATAGAACTTCATGGAATGCACCACTGACTCCCTCTGAATAGCATATCATCCTGGATGATGAAATCCAACCATTTCATCCTGTCTAGAGTAACAGGTTCTGTACAAGCTTTCCAAGCTTCACCAAAATCAGGATCCTCTGGATACAAATTCTTGAGTTCCTTGAACCCAACCACTTCAATCTGCATTTCTATCAGCAATAGTTGCCTTCTGCTAAGAGCATCTGCAACCCTATTAGACTTTCCACTCCTGTGTTTCAAAACAAATGTATAACTCTGCAAAAACTCAACCCATTTCAAATGCCTTTGATTCAATTTTCCTTGACTATTCAAATATTGCAAAGCTTGATGATCAGTATACAAAACAAACTCCTTAGGAAGTAGATAATGTCTCCACTTCTTTAATGCCTGAACTATAGCATAAAATTCTTGATCATAAACAGAATATTTTCTCTTGGCGTCATTTAATTTCTCACTGAAATAAGCAACAGGTTTACCTTCTTGGCTCATAACAGCTCCTATTACAGTACCACTAGCATCACAATCTACTTGAAATACCTTATTAAAATCTGGAAGTGCTAAAACTGGTTGTTCTATAACTTTTTGTTTCAACAATTGAAAACTCTTTTCTGCCCAATTAGTCCACTTAAACTCTTTTCTATCCCCTCTCATTGTTTCAGTCAAGGGTCCACAAATATTGCTAAAATTTCTGATAAACTTTCTGTAAAAGCTAGCTAGACCATGAAAAGATCTTACCTCAATAGCACTCTTTGGAGTAGGCCATTCAAGGATAGCCTGTACCTTCTCTAGGTCCATTTTTAGACCTTCTCCTGAAACTACAAACCCCAAATACACTAACTCCTTCTTCACAAAACTGCACTTCTTCAAATTAATCAGCAATTTCTCTTCTCTCAACTTCTCAAATACCATAAAAATATGCATCATATGCTCATCCAATGTCTTACTAGAGATTAAAATATCATCTAGGTAAACAATGACAAACTTACCCAGAAATTCTTTCAGAACCTCGTTCATGAGCCGCATGAAAGTGCTTGGTGCATTGGTTAGCCCAAAAGGCATCACTAACCACTCATATAGTCCTTCCTTTGTCTTGAAGGCAGTCTTCCATTCATCTCCTTCTCTGATCCGAATCTGATGATATCCACTTTTCAGATCTATCTTTGAGAAATACACAGCTCCACTCAAACAATCCATAATATCATCCATTCGTGGCAATGGAAACCTGTACTTGATTATGATCTTATTTATTGCTCTGGAATCTGTACACATCCTCCATTCTCCATTCTTCTTTGGTGCTAATACCGCTAGTACAGCACAGGAACTCAGACTCTCATGGATCAATCCTTTCTGCAACATTTCATGTACTTGTCTATTCAACTCCTCACTTTCTGTAAGTGTCATTCTGTGTGCTCCCTTATTCAGCAAACTCGCTCCTGGGATCAAGTCCATCTGATGACTGATCTTCCTGACTGGTGGTAATCCATCAAGCACGTTATCGGATACAATATCCTGAAACTCATTCAACAAATCTGCAACTTCTACAGGAACATCTTCTACTTCCTCTTTACCAGCTTTTGGAATTAAAGAAAAATATACATGCTCATGCCTCATACCATCTAGGAAATTTCTTCCATCAACAAAAGTTATCCTTGCATTACCACATACCTTTTCTTCAGTCTCCTTCAATGGTTTTAGCTTATGTCACACTCCATCCTTTGTCAGGGAATAGGTATTCGCACGACCATCATATACAGCACATCTGTCAAACTACCATGGTCTACCCAACAACATATGACATGCATCCATAGATATGATATCACACAATACCTCATCTTGGTATCCACCAATCTTGAACTTCACTAGGCATTGTTCATTGACCATGACCTTGTGGTCATCCTGTACCCAAGCAATCCGATATGGATGTGGGTGTTTCTGTCTCTTGAGCTTCAACTTTGTCACCATCTCTTCTGACACCAAATTGTCAGTGCTTCCACTATCAATGATCACATCACAACATTTACCTTCACACTTGCACCTGGTGCGAAACAGGCTCCTCCTTTGCTCAGGTTCATTCTCACCACTCAACAAGACTCTTTTGTTAATCAACGTTTCTCCTCTTTCAGCATCTTCAAAATTTGATGATCTGGCATCTTCATCTACATGTGCAACTCTGTCCTGGCCTTCATTTCTCCTGTCCATTCTGCCTTGGTCCTGAGGACATTCAAATGCCCTATAACCTTCTTCTCCACAGTGAAAACATGTTCCACGGAAGCCTCCTCTTCCAGATCCTTGTCCTCTTCCTCTTCCTCTCTGGTCTCTATTATTCTGATCCTGGAAGTGATTAGAATTATTTCCTCGCTGATTTTGACTGCTACCGGCCTCATCCTTCTTTTTTAGATTTTCATTTCGGCCACCATATGACCGTCCACCAAATCATCCACCATGACCTCTTCTATTTTATCTGCTCTCAAACTTCTTGTTCAGCTTTTCCTCTACTTTTATGGAAAATTGGTATGCCTCCTCAATACTGTTCATTCGAACCAGATTCAACTCTTCCTGAATGCTTGGCCTTAACCCATTAAGGTATCGGGCAACTTTCTCCTTATCAGCTTCGGCATGGCCTGTTCTGATGAGGAGTCGATAGAACTCCTCTGTATACTCCTGAACAGATCTTCCTGCTTGCTTCAAACTTTGCATTTTCTTCAGTAGGTAAGCTCATAATCAACAGGAATGAACTGTCACTTCAATTTATCCACCATCCGATCCCATCTTGTGATGTTATCTTTCCCTCTTCTATTTCGCTCCAATTGAATTTCTTGCCACCAGATCTTCGCACGACCTTTCAGTCTGGCCTTCGCAAATTTGACCCTATCAGGATCCTCAACATCTTCATACTCAAAATATTTCTCACATTGATTGATCCAGTCGATCAATTCTTCTGGGTTAAGATTTCTAGAAAATGTAGGAACCTCAATCTTAGGTCTTTTCCCAATCTTGGAAATCACCCGAAAAAGTCTTTCTTCCTCCTGGTTCACAATTTCAGCTTCTCCTTCTTGATATTCTTCTTCAGCTTCATCCTCGCTTTCATCTCTGACATTAAGATTCATTCCTCTGTGAATCTCTTCTTGCAATGCTCGCACTTGTCTTTGCAGCTCTCTAACCTCAGGTGTCACAACACCAGCTCTTCCGCTGCGTTCTCTTCATGGAGGCATTTTCGTGATGCGTGCTGAAACTCTAGCCACGGTCCTGGTGCAAACTGCCTCACAGTCGGCGATCTATTTACACACTCAAGAACTCCTGCTCTGATACCACTTGATGAAGGGTGCTCCCCTTAATACCACAAACACATAACAGATATAGAGAAACAACAACAACATGCAAGAACAAAAAATTGGCTTCTTATTATCTCCACAAATGTGGAATTACAAACTTTCAGAATTACAATATGCAAAGCCACATGGGCATTCT